>CM041786.1:110568749-111168749 GCA_023375725.1 Nephotettix cincticeps | reverse complement strand
TTAATATTTCCCATATAAATTAATATTTTTGGATTTAACTTGGTATGTATCTTCATGGGGTTGAGATCCATCCATTTATGCTTAAAAATCATAGTTTATGTTTTTATCATGGCAGCAAACCTGCATTCTCTTTTCCCATAATAATCATTTAGGGAATATCCAATATCCTTTATTTATGGACAAATGCTGATGAAAGTTGGTATAAATGTAAAAATAAAAATTGTTTATGGTAGAAATGCCTACTTTCAGTGTTCCCCACAGCAGCGAACCTGCACACTCTTTCCCATGTTAATCTTATGGAGAATAGGCAAATAATTCTCACGTTTATTGACAGATTTTTATAAAACTTGTCAAACATTATAATTATGTTATTGATTTGGAAATTCGATGAGTACACAGGTCTGCTGCGACGGAGGTATTTATACCTTTTATAACATGAATATTGGTGGCTGCAGTGTACGAAGTAAGAAGCAATTGAAATTGATATTCTAAGTCAGTAACTCAAAGTAAACAGGCTGTTAACAATTCATAAAACTAATCCGAAACAAGGCTGTTATAGAAACACGCTCTTACCCAGATTGCAGTAGTAAGTCGATCAGGCAGTAAATAGTCTTTAGCGTATATATGTAGTGATCATTTAAGGTTATGCCTTTATACTAATTTGATCCAAAATATAAACTGTACGTTGTGATTATCGTATACAATGCGGAACTGTAGAGCAAACGTTGTGTCAAGAGACAAATATCACTTTAGATTTTGGCACAAACCCAAATAACCTTACTCCCTTAAAAGCTCCTGAACAATTTAATCCGTAGCTATCTCAAGTTTTGAGTAGTTATTAGCGTCACCGTAACACCGGTCAACTAGTACTTTGTCAAATCATATAATGTGTATGGAGGAATATTATTGGCCATAACCTAAAGCAAACCACAAACACGGATAAAAGTATGGAGCTGAAAGTATCCACTGTCTAAATTAAATTTTTAACAATACAAAGGATGTCTCTGGATCGTTTGAAATAGTTTTACCTATTGTTCCGAGTCTCAAATAAATTAAAACACCGCATTTAAAAACATGGCACTTAAAAAATAATAACACTTTATCTAATGATTTTGCATTAAAAATCATAATTGTCCTAGTAAGGATCGTGAGGTTGTCACATAGCTTTTAATACAGTTAAAACAGAAACACATGTGACTGCAGTAT
The DNA here is from genome assembly GCA_023375725.1 of Nephotettix cincticeps. Lineage (NCBI taxonomy): Eukaryota > Metazoa > Arthropoda > Insecta > Hemiptera > Cicadellidae > Nephotettix > Nephotettix cincticeps. The sequence continues at coordinate 111,167,543 of CM041786.1, read as the reverse complement.
ACACTTTTTGAAATTGTAAAGGATATTTTATGTTAGATGTATGATTATGGAGTTTGGAGGCCTAAGAAAAGCCGTATAGGCACGGTCTCGGTTTAATTATCCTGACTGGATTCATACTTGACAACTCATTAGATCCTCATATTTTCATTTGAATACACTCGTCCTACGACAGTACCTCCTCCTGCATGGCAATCCACTAAAATATACCAAACTAGTTTCTTTCCTTCAGGGCACCCCTCGTAGGTGAATTTTAATCAAACTCAGGCTCGGGGTCAGTCCCTAGGAGAGACAATAAGAAACTGGGTAGGACATACCTTCTTATCCCTTACTTATTACTTATCCGTGTTAGACAAAAGCTTTGTAATTTACCTCGGTTTCAATATTCAAACAAGTAAAAACCCAGTGAACTGATTGAGGTTACAGTATATTTAATGTTTATTGCACTATTACCCGGTTGCCAGCGATGCAGAGATACTACTGGGCACGTTCTAGCGGATTCTAGCTTTCTCTGGGTGTCAGTGGCCTTCTTCTGATGGTGTCCTCCCATCAGGGGATACTTGTTTCCCTATGTGAACAAGTTGACAAATGTTCCATCGATTTCAGTGTCCCGCATTTCTCTACAGACATTCGTGATGTTACAAATAAAAAGAAAAACTCTTCCTCCGATCATACTGAATATAAACAGTGTGTGCATATAGTCAATACTTTGTTTTTTCCTATTATCAGTTAAAAATATTAAACATTCTAAAATTTTGCATACGTTAAGGTGGTAGTCTAATCCACGTACCAAACCAACATGGTGCTAGGAATAACATTGGTAAGATATTGACAATAGACGAGCGTTGGATAATTTCCATAACTCCAACCAGGTTTTAATAATTTTTTTCAGGCTAAGGGGTAGTTTATATTTAGCAGGGTACATCAACATGTTTTCAAAGAAACATATTTTTGAGCTAATGAGCAAAATTTACTAGCGATTTGTTAAAACATTTGTACAAATTTATGTTCTCCATAAATACAGTTTGCTGCACATTTCCATACTGTTGGAGTATGGAAGTTATGGAGTTATGGAGTTATGGCTATGGAATAGCCTGTTTTTGAAAGCTTTAATTATGTGGAAATGTGCAGCAAACTGTATTTTATGGAGAACATAAATTTGTACAAATGTTTCAACGAATCACTAGTACATTTTGCTTATTAGCTCAAAAATATGTTTCTTTGAAAACATTTTATGTACCTTGCGAAAGGTAAACTATCCCTTAGCCTGAAAAATATCAAAACCTGGTTGGAGTTTTATAAAACGATAGTATTTGTTAGCTGACGATACATTAAATTATATATTTTCATACGGATTAATAGTATGGTAAATTAAAAATGTAATCTAACATTTCAGGAACAAAATATTTTTAATAAATTCAAAATATTATATGAACTATCCAGCTATGTAATAAATAAGACATTTAAGTGATGATAAATCCGATATCGATTGTTTTATCAAAATGACTGTTAAAAAAATTAAAATACCAATGTTACAATATTCAATTTTGTTTTGTGACTATGTGTTGTTACGATAAATGACATACCAATCTGTCAAACATAAATTGATGTTCTTTTTATAATGTAATAACACTTATTTGGAAAAATTAAGTCTCGTTGAGTAGCCGGGATATTATAATTTTTTAGTATATATCAGCTGTTATGCTAGTCAATAACAACGAGTTTTGTTTAGCAAATATCAACCAATATCTGTTAGGTAGGCCCATGGTAGAGTTTAACAAACGGAAAATCTGCTGAAGTCAATACGTCGTAGATGTGCCTGAGTGAAAAGTTATGTCACATTGCTTATGCGTGACCGCTCCTCTTAGATGGATTTTCTTATGATAAAATACTGTTATCACTTTTTCAATTTTACAACAGTTTTATTTAAATGGCTATGATTTATAGTGTTAGCTTAGTATTAGACGGACTATATTATGCATATTAAAAAAGCTACTTACTTATAATGATATCAGCTCGTAGTAAACTTATTAGGTATGTTAAGTAAATGAGCGTGATACCTCAGCGGCATAAGACGTATAGGTTAAGCCAGAGGCGACCGCTCATTATCTACCGGGATTTGTCTCCGCTATTGATTTCGATCCCACAACATTTGACTTTTAGGATAGCGTGTTATCCCCGAGCTATGATGTATTCAGTTAGTTTTATCTATGCCACATTCATTCACCCCAATCAACACTTTTTCCCTGTATATCCGTCATAGTGGTATATACTGAACCATATAAACCCCAAATTACTGAGCTAGTTTCTATTTCACGATATTTGACTTTTTAATAGTTTAACAACGTCAAACAAAATTCTAATTCAAATGATACCATAAACTAAATTGACATAATATGGCACTTTGAACAGCTTGGTTATGCGTCAGTGGTGCGTGTAGTCCAGTTTGCAATGCTGAGCAATGCAAAGCGTGCCTATCAGATTGGTGCTGTCAGATTGGTTACTCGGATCTCTCGCTACCACATTGGTGATGGTGCGGCAAAACGTACCATCGAAACGTGATTTATCTCGGAGAAAATACTATTCCAAAAGCTTAGCCGGACGTACAAGTTTATAATATTTTAAATAGTAAATAATGAAGTTTCTTAAAAATATAAGAACAAAGCAAACAAAAAACACCATTTATTACGAGATATTCATAACAATTTTAAGGGCCCTAAGTACTTTTCATCTCATTTATTGATATACTATCTATCTTCATGCTTAATTACAGCTAGGCCATTGTTTGGTCCCCTTTTATTGAATCGTTGTAACACTGATTTTATAGAGCGATTGTTTTACACAGAAATAAAGAATGATATGTTTATATCAAAACTGCAATTTAGAGTATAATTGTTCCTAGTTTATGGATGGTTGAGAGTTGAGAGTGTTGGTGTTGGTGTTACGTGTTACGTTGGTTCCACCATGGATTGGAGATATGTGCTGAGTTTTGCTAGTGTAATTCTTGTTGTTAAAGGTGATATGTATATGGTAAATTGAGGAAACAAATTGATGAAGTTATAAAAGGCACAAACTAAAAAAAATCAAATACATCGAAAATGAAAAATTGGAAATCTAAATCACGAATGTAAAAGCTGAAAAAGAACAATAATACGTTGAAAATAGAACAAAAAAGTTATCTGAAGAGGAGATAAAGGGACAACTGCTGTTGAAAAATATACCAAATTTGGATTAAGTAAATTTGTAAACAAAATGAATGAAAAATACAAAATCATGTTTGTCATACAGCTTTACAAACAAGACATTTATATTTCACGAGGAAGAAGACGGTGCGGTGACGAAATGGCTTCCATGCAGAGCTCAGGTGAGAGCATCGTCTCTGTCTCATACAAGGAGTCTAACGTCGTGGGTGGACCGAAGGAAGCTCATCCTCGAGCAAGAACTCAACCTGACACGAGCTCAAATGGCTTGCAAGGCTTCCATGCAGAGCTCAGGTGAGAGCATCGTCTCTCATACAAGGAGTCTAACGTCGTGGCTGGACCGAAGGAAGCTCTCATCCTCGAGCAAGAACTCAACCTGACACGAGCTCAAATGGCTTGCAAGGCTTCCATGCAGAGCTCAGGTGAGAGCATCGTCTCTCATACAAGGAGTCTAACGTCGTGGCTGGACCGAAGGAAGCTCATCCTCGAGCAAGAACTCAACCTGACACGAGCTCAAATGGCTTGCAAGGCTTCCATGCAGAGCTCAGGTGAGAGCATCGTCTCTCATACAAGGAGTCTAACGTCATGGATGGACCGAAGGAAGCTCATCCTCGAGCAAGAACTCAACCTGACACGAGCTCAAATGACTCTTAAACTGGAACAAGAGACTCTCGTATGTAAAAAGGAATATCCGGAGCATATTGAACAATACGTTAAACTTTTATTTTCATTGGGAATTGAACATATTGTAAAGGCTAAGGATGCACCGTTTAAAATAGAGAGCCAACTGAAGGCACTAATGGCTTAGGAAGCTGAATTGTACAAAAATATCAAATTAATGGGACCAAGTACAGATCCAGAGTTTATTGAAAGACTGAACAGATAAAATAAGATTTACAAAGGGTTTGAAGATGGGGTGGTGTTATCAAAAATTGAATATGGAAAGCTGTAAATGTTTGTAAAAGTATAAGTGCGCTAAAGTATATTGCAGTGTATATGTATTTTTAACCTTTGATTTTTATCGAATCATCCAGCATAATAAATTAATTTATAGACAGTAAAAGATAATCAATTTATAGTGACACACTAAAATATTGTATAGCCGATAAATAAAAGTGTCAAAACAAACAGATTTTCAATATTCTGTGACCACAGTTTCCTTTTGATAATCGGCCAATAAGAAATAAATAAAAGATTATTACATTAAAAGATTTTTAATTTTAAAAGTAATTTAATAGTGACTTGTATAATAATTAGGGTTTAATAGGAAAGTAAAGTAAACAAGATGGACGATAAAAATAAATAACAATTAATTATTGCTTTTAAAATAAACATTGGTGGATTAGTTGTTCAAAACCTGTTAATTAATAATTTTATAACTGTATATGTGAAAATTTAAACTGTAACACTGTAAAACCCCTTAAAGATGTATGTAAAATAAACTATATTCGTGAATGAACACACATCTTTCCTTTTTATAATAACTTAAAAAATATTAATCGGTTGTATGTAAATCATTATAAACTTTTACAATTTTATTAAAAAAACAGGTATTACAACAGGAAATCACAACTTATATAGTTATTTCTAATAAAAAGGGCCATGCAACGCGTGGCCCTAAGATTTGTATTTATTATTTTGCCATCGCCTTTTAACTCTGTAATGAATCCTTTAGAAACAATTTAAAAGACAAGTACAATAACAAGTTTTATGACATGTGTGGTTAAGGTTGGCAAACAAGAGAACATTCATTTCACTATATACATAACATACGAGTATACGGATATTCTATAACCTATAATTATTGTAATTTAATATATTTTGTTTGACTTTTCCAACATGTCTGTATTTTAAACTTACACAACGTTTCTGGAGGTAGAGAGACTCCTCTCGTTTTCAAGTGATTACCTAATCATTTACATTGAAAATTGAAAGTTTAAGTTACTAGTTAAGTTGAAAGTTATAGTTATTCAGGTTCTTGGAACACAGTATTATGATTAAATAAAATTAAATTTCAATCTAAAATACTATCCAGGTCCGTGAAATCATGGAATATATTTCTGAATAATTGAACTACTATATTAACTGTAGTGACTACGAATAATTATTCGGGTCTATGCCATCACAGTCTTTAATATAAATTTTAAATTAAATAACAAATGGTACAGCATTTCCAGGCTCATGTTACTATGGCAAGCCCCTAGATCAAAATAATAACTTACTGTATGAAAATATACTGTATATCAAACTAGAAACGTTGATAAACCTTCAACAATTCCCTTAGACATGTGTGAGCCCGAATCAACATAAATAATCTGTTAGCACGTTTTCTTTAAAGCAATAAATAAGTAATGCTTGAATATAACTGAGTTACCCAGCTCGTTGATTACTGGCTATAGAGTCAGTATTGTCTGATCCTGTTGCTTGGTGCTCAATCGAATATCTGTTTTCGTGCACTCTCCTCTAAGATACCATTTGTTTTAAATTCGTCCGTACCTATTTCGATGATTAAAAGTTAGGCTAGGATAACAATTGCACTCTCAATTAATTGTAGGTCCGTGAAAATACGGTCCATGTCAGTTGGCATGCACTACTAGCTGACGAACTTCCGGTGAACTTCGTAACGCCTAATAGTAAATACATGTTAACTTGATTGGCCATGTTCTAATTCTGAGGTTGAATAGCATTACGACTTTGTTGTGAAATATTAGATATTCTGGGTCGTGGTTTCGTTAATAACAATACTGAAACGATAAGGCATACCATTCCCACAAAACAAATAAATGTAAGTTGATTGATTCACAATTTTCCAATCCAACTTAAACGCAAACCAAATCTAACTGCAATAGGAAAGGAAAGATTAAATTTCCTGAATCGGGGCATTGTTTATAATTATACTCGTATAATCTAACATTCATTAATTCCACTCGTAGAAAACAAAAAAACTAATAATTACACTGCAATAAAGAAACCAACCAGTACTCTATACATTTTTAAACAATTACAAACATACCGTATGCTGAATATGACGCACGATGACGTTAGCTGTCGACTGGTAAAAAATAAAGCAACACAAAATAAGCTGTTAATATAATACTCACTTTATTTATGTATGCATAGTATGGGCAAAATGCATTACGTCTTTTCCTCATAGGCCTATCATATACAAACCTTACAGGCCAATGGAGCTTAGCCCTAAGTTTAAATACAAAACTGAATATACCTATAGCATGGTCGGTCTAGCCCTTCCGAGTTAAAAATGCTGTAACTAACACGACTTTGTTATACAGATTTAGATTTTAGATTTTAGATTTTAGATTTTAGATTTTAGATTTTAGATTTTAGATTTTAGATTTTAGATTTTAGATTTTAGATTTTAGATTTTAGATTTTAGATTTTAGATTTTAGATTTTAGATTTTAGATTTTAGATTTTAGATTTTAGATTTTAGATTTTAGATTTTAGATTTTGGTCCAGTATTGCTAAACACTATATTTTGAGATCAAAGTTCAATATTTTATTGGAGTAGGGTGTGGATAAGATCAAGTGTTTACTTCATATTTAATGTTTTAAATACTTCTCCAAAAGCTATAGAATCATTACATAATTTTCATCATTGTGACTGTTCTAGTTTCTACGAAGAAGCGTTACAACAAACCCTTGACCATCGTTAAGACTCCATTTTGGCTTTTGGGATATAAATTGTAAAAATAACAATGAATATAATAATTCCATAAAATTCTAATTTAATTTATACATGTATACTATTTGTTCGTTCTACAAATTTAAATGAGTTAACACAAAACGTGTGTAAAACTGGATTGAAGTAGGCAGTAGCAGAATGTTAACAAAGCTAATGAGGTTCTAGATTCAAAGCAACTCCTCTCATTTGCGTAATTGTCCCTGATAAGTGAGAATGTTTGGACTCACAGTTTTAAATCTAGAGTACGTATTTATACTAGAGTAATTTGTATTCAATATAACAAGAGTTGTGAGTGTGGGAGAGTGGGGAAAGATAGGACCTGAAGCATATCGTGCTATTGTAATAGCATACCTCAATATGATGCCTAGGGGAATGACAGGTTACCTTTTACTGAGTACCCCATCTTGCCTCACAATACATAAAATATATGTTTGCTTGATGCAAGAAATATAATCTTATTTCCAGAAAAAAGACATATAAAAGGAAAACCTAGAGAAAAAAGGTGACATATGTCTCCTGTAAAAAGTATGCTCTCTGTTCACGTGCGGGAGAAGAGGATGGAGAAGCGCAGGGTAATCATGTTTGTCAATTTGCTTATAGGAAAAATAATGTTTACTTAATGATTTTATATAGAAACTGAAATAACTGTCTTATAAATTTGTAAGCCTTTGTGCCACTCTATAATAGGGGATATAAGGACATAAGGAGATTTCCTTATGTAATACTAATTTATCTTGGTACTGTATTGAGGTATCCCATCTTGCCCTGCCTACGCACCCCAACTTGTCTTCACTGTGGGTTAAATAGGGTACTTGCTAAACCCTGGAAAAAATAATTTAAAAATAGTACATAAAATACTTTTTGGTCAAAATTTTTCTTAACACCATAAATAATGAATTTTAATATGGATTATATGGTATTTAAACTGAACATTCTGTAAGCTTAAAATATATTTTTAAGTGTTTTGTGTTTTTAAGTTCTGTTTTGTAATGCATTGCCTATCCTACTATCAATGTAAATAAATAAAAAATCATACAACTATAATATAACAAACCATACAACTGTCATCAATTAATCAATTATTAATTATCAATTAGTCAATATCGTAAATATGAAACATAAATGAGTTTACATTGATCAACATTAATCTGCATTCAATCTATGGATTAACACAGTTTAAATGGGAGATACTTTTTGGTAGCTTATCCCATTTTAAAGATTTACCTATACAAATAACGAATAAATAAATTTATACGGAAATAGTTTAGTGTGTAAAATAAAGCAATGTTACTTTTCCAGACGTATAAACTATTTTTCTATATTTTACCTTAATAGTATCATATCTATTGTGTTTTTACTGGCCAGCAAAATAATGATAATTTTATTCAAATGGATACAACTAACATTATTTTTAACACAGGATGGCAGTACTGGTTAATACCAGTATTGTTATCCTGTGTTGAATTGTAGAAATCATAGCGAGATACAGCAATTAATATTAGTCTCATACATTTTTACCAGACCTTTTTGACTTGGATGAAAGTGGGTTAAAGGCCTATTAGAAATTTAATCCTTCGTGGTTTAAACCCGTGAAATTCTACACCGGAGCCTAAGACGCTTGGCCTAAGTCACGCACTCTTACACTCATATCTAGGTCAAAAATACCTTACACACAAATCGGTATAGTAATTAAAATAAGTATTACTATTGAAACGGAACTGTCGTTGTCGTGGAGTGAGGATCCTCCAGTTCCTCAGCCATTGTACATCGTCCTGGCTCAGGGCTCAGGGGGGAGCATCGATCTCCATTGTTTCCGGAGAACAACCTTTGTACTTGCTCTCAGGCTTGACTTACATAACTTTTACCTAAACCCAAACCCTGAGAGCTTATGTTCCAAACAGAACCTTTGTTTTGAAATCAGTGTTTACTAAAATGTTAGTCTCAAAATCTCAAAAACAGAATTCAAATTAAAAAGAGTTTAAAGTTATTCAGTATGCACTAAGTTAACCAGATAAGAATTTACGATTAAAAGTAATATCATACTTTTGGAAATTTTAACCAAACTAAATTAGAATAATTTTTTATGCTTGTGCTTTTATCATTTATATAATACACCGCTAACAGTAGCCCGTCGTGACTTAACGACAGGGAAATCTTGAGATTATCAAACTAAGATAGAAAATATTTATTTAGATAATGCATTCTACATCCTAAATTGATTTTATTTTATAAACATCTTAAATAATAGAAGGACTGAATAAGGAAACACCAAATGCAACCAAAGGTAGGCAGTCAATCTACCACGATGAGAGCGTTAGGTAGTTGTAGACGTTGGAGGGAACTGATCTTGGGGATTTTTACTTCGGGGCTATTATTCATGGTTCATAACATACTTCTATCCTGTGATATACCTCCATCTTGCTGATGAAGTGCGGAGGATGACCGTTCCCTTAATTTTTTAATATTCTGTCTTAGATTTATGATTATTAGTTTTAAAAACCCATTAATATCACAAAGATTAAATTGCAAACAATGCGTTGTTTCGAAACACTTTTAAAATACCATTCATTATCAATATTCTTTATCTTTTGTGAAATACTGAACGGCATTGTTTCGTGAGATAAACTCGGTGTAAAGTGATGTTACAAAAGGTAAGGTTTGTTTTCCGACAGGCCATTCTGGAGACGGAGAGCCCGAGAACACACCCATGCAATGCTGCAACATCGCCACAGTCGTTTCTCTTCTCCACACTTTCACCTAGAATAAAATTTGTTAAAAAGCCCTTTTCAGTATCCGTTTGGTTCAAGTTTGGCCTCTACTTTTTCTGGATTGAAAAATCCATATTTAAGTGTTAATTCAGACATTTCAAATCATTCAATTAATAAATCATTTTGTTTTGAATAGTTTATAAATATTGTGTCATGGATGTTAAAACCGTTTTAACGTTCACCTACTAAAGTAAAACTATAATTCATTTTACAGTTAATTAATAGAACATATATTAGGGATTGTATTAAAGTCAGCAGGTATTGCATGGGTGGTGGAAAAAAGAAGATACAATATAATTATGGTCATTACGTAATATTACATAAAAGTGATCAGTTTCTTAAACGGTATTCAATACATAAATATGAGGTGTTTATACATGGGGCGGAGGGTTATCAAAGCATCATTCAGTCACTTTATGTCACACAAAAATCCATAATTAAAGCTGCCCATCAGAAACTATGCAAATATACATAAGATATCCCCTTATTGAAGAATTTAAAAATATTAACATTACTCTACCTTTTATTGGATACTTTATTTTGTATATTTAAAATATTTAGCAGATATTTTTTAAACACTATTCATAACAATTTTACAAGTTCCGCCTATAACATGGGTATTGCTATTCCAAGATATAACATGTCCATTAATGCAACCCATTCTATGTCGTAAACATTATATTTACAAAACTTCCTGATTTTATTAAGCTTTCTGTTTGATTTAGCTATTTGGCATACAAAGATAAATGTAATAAAACAGTAAATAATTGTTTACGCAATATTGATCACACAGTATCTGTCTTCGGATTATTCTGATTGAGTGTTAAGTAGGGAAGCAACTCGTGGAAGTGAGTTTATGTTTTGACAGTTTGTCTAAATAAGTGTATTTAAATAAGTTTAAATGTGTTAAATAAGTGTTGTCTGCTTGTGAGTGTATGTGGAAAATGTGAGTATTGTGCGTTTCAGCGTGTCAATTTTGGTAGGGGTATGTAGTATGCGTGTGTGTGCTTATGTTCATGTGAGATTGTTTGTGAGGTATGTATGGATTGTGTGGGTGTATATAGTTTTAATGTTTTTACGATGAACCATGTGGAGATGAGAGTATGACCTGTGAATGTTTGCTACCAAGTGTCAAGTCGATGTTTTCAAGGTTTTAATATCAGCGAACATTGCATGTTTCGAGACTTGTGTGCAATGTTCGCTGATATTAAAAACCTGGTAAAAATTGACTTTACTTACAAACTATTCAAAACAAAATGATTTATTAATTGAATGACTTGAAATGTCGTATCTGAATTAACAATTAACTATGGATTTTTCAATAAAAAAAGTAGAGGCCAAACTTTAACCAAACGGATACTGAAAAGAGCTTTTCACTAAATTCTGTTCTAGGTGAAAGTGTGGAGAAGAGAAACGACTGTGGCGATGTTGCAGCATTGCATGGGTGTGTTCTCGGGCTCTCCGTCTCCAGAATGGCTTGTCGGAAAACAAACCTTACCTTTTGTAACATCACTTTACACCGAGTTTAGCTCACGAAACAATGCCGTTCAGTATTTCACAAAAGATAACAAATATTGATAATGAATAATGTTTTGAAAGTGTTTAGAAACAAAGCACTATTTGAAACCATCGTTAACGTTTTTTAGTGAAAACCAAACTGAACTACGAACCGGCTTGATTATCACGATGGTACTTTAGTGGATTAATGCAGAATTCAATAGTGCGGACGTTAATTCATTCAAGATAATATCACTCCACTGACAATTATTCATGACCTTAAAAATCCCGGATTAACATATAGCTAGTTTTAATAGTCAGAAAAGGCAACAAAGGAACAGGGTAAGAAGCTATATTAATAATAAAAAACCAAGTTTCCACACATTTTAATGTTGAACGTCAAACGTTACCTAAATGTATGATAAAAATACATTTTTTACTAATTTGACTAGTAGGATCGTCGACAAATATAGATACCGACTGTGGTAATATTGTATGGTAACACAAACATCATATATGTATATATGATGTTTGTGTTATAAATCCGAGAACGTTATTGTTATGAAGTACGTCAGAATCAGTTTTCGTTTTACTTGGATAATCGCCAGAAGCAGAGAGTTTGTACAATCACAGAGAACAGAAACTGTCACAAATACAATACTATTGGACTTCGTCATTCCGATGCTCCTCTCATCTCTATAACAAATATATTGAATGATTTGAGGATTAAATATAATTTAAAACTTCAGAGATTAAATTGGTCTTAAAGAAAGGTTAACCTTTGAACGAAAGAAAAACATTTTACGAGTTTTTAGATGGATTTTGTAATTTACATAAATAAACAAACGGTAACATAGTACTGTCACATGCTTTCTCCATTAAAAAAAATTACATACCATTAATATGTTGGTAAGTATAATATTTAAAACGTAAATATCATTACAGGTTTACCACCCCTACTGAATAAAAAATGTTAAACAATTTTATACATATGTATATGTCTTCCCTTCATATGAAACGTCAGATCATATAAACAAAATATCATATACTACTAATGTACCGTTTTGCTTGGAACAGCCAGGATTGTAGTTCATGGATTAAATTCGTTTATATTTTTTGAATAACCATTTTTTTGGTGCATTATTAACACCACAGACTTTTATATTTTTTGATACGGAATGGTGAATGGTGGCTAGTCTTGCTACAATCTGATATTGACTTATTTTCGATGGGTATTTGATTAATTCTACAATTACAAATAGCAACGAAATCTGGAAGCGGCGATTATTCTACCATTGGATTACATAGTGAACGCGTTACCACTAAGCTGTCTAATTATTATTCACGAATCTTAAAATTCATAGTTGGTCTATTACATTACACAATTACAACCAGATACGTAGATTTACAATAAACCTTGAACACTCTGTATAATTAGACCTCTCACATAAAGTAATTAATTTTTATAATATTTGATCAGTTTGTGTAGGGTATATGTATATCGATATTTGAAATAGGAAAATTTCTTAATGAACCGTTTCGGCTACTCAAAATGTGTACATACAGTTTTTTCCAGATTTACAAATTCTAATATTATACTTCCTGATCCTAGACAGTATAAACATAATGGATTTATGCTCTACTTGTCAAATCTATAAGTACCTGGTGACCGAGCTTTGCTCGTTTATACATGCGTTATAAAAACTAATTAGAAAAATTAGAAAACACATTTATTACTCAATGAAAACATTTATGTGGTTTAAATAAAACCGATTTAATACGCCATAATTAATATAGCACTGAACAAAAAGTATTGCCCCTGATGGGTTAGAACACGCAACCTTCATATTACGAGGCCAACACACTACCGCTGGACCACGGCGTCTGCCAAATGAGCAACGCCGGTTAAGGTCTTTTAGCCAACCTCAATTGTTTTAGCCGATCATTTACTGTTTAACTATCCATACAGTTATTATTAGCCTGTGACCAACTGATTTTGATATAAACGAAATGAGGATTGATAAGCAAAAGAGAAATTTAATTTACACATATTAAGTTAATTGGTTTGTTACGGTGGCTTCAAGCAATACAACAAATACGTTTTCTATCAAAACACGGAAGATTTTGGAAATACTCTTTCCTGCTTTTATTTCGCACAGTTATGTTACCCTTAAGTTTTTAAAAATTGTTTAGTAACCTGATAATTTTACATTTATTACATACATAAAATAAATATTAATAAAAAACCTCTATTCACATATTTTTCTTTGCCGTCTTCAATCAAGAACTGTCAAACGGTTATAAACAGCTGTTTTGGTTTGTATTGTTTACATTTTATTCTTCATAAGCGTAATGTTAAATTTTTAGATTTTAAACTTAATATTACAAGAAAACACGAATTTTCCTGGACATTAGACCTATCTAGAACTTATTTTCTACTCGGAAATTAGTTATTTCCAAAATTTAAAGAAAATCCTCGGTGCCGTTTTCGAGATCCGTGTGCAAATATATATAAATATATATATATATATATATATATATATATATATATATATATATATATACAAACCTTGCTCGTATTATAGTATTGGATTACGTTTATGCTGGCAAACACGTTATTCGAATTCTAAACAGCAAACATTGAGATTTCTATATATAAATGAATATATGTATGTATGTATGTGTGTATGTATATATGTATGTCATTCATGCGTTGCCAAACTACTCATCCAATTGCCGTGAAATTTTAGGAAGTTGCTCTATATGTGTCCGGAAAGGTTTTAGTGAAAAATGATTTTTGAAAACTCCACTAGTTTCCATGCTATGGTGGTTTATATATCTAATGTTAAGCTTATGGGGGACTAGGTTTTGTGTACACGTTTTCTATAATCGAAACATTTGGTTTCTTAAGCTACAGCTGTTCGTTTCCTTTTTCATTAGCAATACGCTTTATTATACAATGCCATCTAAAACATTTATTAATGCAAAACTGTGAAGTAAATATGTTATGTACAGCCGCAGGCGAAATCCAATGAAAAAAAACTTAAAAATCACTCTCTCCCAAATGAATAATCTAGAGTTGACGAAGCGTTTTGACTGATGATATGGTCAGCACCACGCCCTTTCACGGGAATTAAAGACCCCAGCGGGAGGGGTAGTGCCAATGGGGCTTCGATCTCCAAGACTAAAGATCTGGATTGGTAGAAAGGCGTGGCCGGGGTGCCTGGGGAGGAGAAGGAAATGAGAAGGTGGAGAGTAGTCTGGGAGGAGGATCAAGGGAGAAAAGCCTTCGGAGGAGCGTTGGTTGGGAGGCCCTGGATCGAACAGGGGCGATATCTCAGTAGGTTAGTACTAAACACATGTTGAAACCCAACAATCTGAAGAAGAAGACCCAGCTCCTACCACATCTTGAGGACACGACCGTCTGTCCTGACGACTAGCGAGGAGAGACGACCCTTACTGCCCGAGGACCAGATTCCCACATAGAGGACGACCGCAAGCGGTTCAGAGGATCGGTACCAAGGGAGGTGGTGGCTGAGTAGATCTAGACTACGTCAGCGGTGCTCGGTATGTCAACCCCATTATAATAAAGTTAAAATTTCTCAAAGGAGAGAACATTGAAAAAAATGTAAATTCACGATAGTGAAGGAGAAGCCTTCAATTAATTACAAAGCGAATTCCCGTTTAAAATATTAGATAGATAAACAAACATAATTAAAATAACATAAAAACCAAGCTTGGATGATAGGCCATGTTTGTCTAAATAATTTACTTTTACTTAAATAATAATCACTGATCAATATAAAAGGTTTTATCTTGTATATATTAGATTAACTAAATATAAAATATGTCACTTTATAGATTTGTAGACGTTTGATTTTGTTAATAGGTAGATGGTATTATATGATGTATTGCTGTATCGTATACATATAATATTGATGTGTTTTGCATTCTTAAAACATCCAATGTTTGAAAAAAAGAACATTGATGTGGACTCCCACAGTTATGTATCAGTGAATTTGTCTTTGTCGGTTCTGTCTTAGTCATTAACGTCTTAGGAATGAACTGAGAGGGAATACAATTTTCACCCATTAATGAATATCCCACTAACTTTGTATTCAATTGTCTATGTTATATGGTGATAAAGTGTTTGATTTTCTCTTATTAGTGTTCATGATCTTGGGGTACCTCCAAAGCCTATCGAGTGTCTTATTACTAAGATGTTTTGAAAATGTAATTAACCAGAACAAAGTAAAACATTCATTATAATAATCAGCTGTTGTATATCTTTCCTATAAAAGCCGTATTACAGTTAGGTTTGGTTTAGGCTTAGGTTGGATTAGAACATTGTGAATCAATCCACTCAGATTTATTTGTTTTGTGGGAATGTTAATAATATGTTTTATAGTTTCAGTTTTTTATTAACTATGACACGACTCTTACGAATATCTTTCACAATGATGATATTCGACTTCACAACATGGCCAATCTTAAAGTTAACATGTATTTACTGTTGGTGTTATGAAGTTCGCTGGGTCAGCTAGTTGGATATTAATCTACGCAACACATCCTGCTCACATTTACAGTTAAGAGCGCCTATTGAATATATTCTCAGCACCCTCGTGCAAATGTTAGGCGGTGGGGAGGGCTTTATCAATCTCTATTGTTCACTGAGAACAATAATAGCACTTGCCCTCTTGCTAGAAGTGCTTAGTAACATTACTCTCGAAAATTGTTTAATAAATGAACAATTACAGATCACTTTACAGCTCCGGCAACGGCTTCCGGTTGATTGATTATGGCATGACGATTTGTTTAAGCTCATTAAATTTATTTCTTGGATTTATTTCACCTCTTGGATATAATATCTGCACAATAGCGTTATATATATTAAGGTTTATAGATATATTTCCACATCCACAGATTGTAACTAGATCATAAAAGTACTCCTGTCCACCGAGATTTCCTGAGAGCCAGGTTCGGATTGTGCTAACGGTCTAGTTTTTGTCGTTGCCTTCGTCTATTCTCACAGTATCATATCTTTATTTATTAAATTTTTTATGCACAATACATTATATATAAGGTAGGATAGTTGCTGTACCGCATGTAATAGATGTATACTCATATTTAAACTTGTTATTAGTGGACCTTCTATGAGGGACGACCTACCTGTCTTCTTACTTTTAAATCCTATATTTTGTCAAAATTATTTATGTGATTACGTATCAAGTAAACCTAACTAACCCAAAACTTAAGTACCGGGCTATGATAATGGTAGTGGTTAGACTTGGTAAATATTCTGATAATCACAAAACCACAATCATTTCATAAACCATTTATTTGTATTATTTTTAGATTAATTACTTAGTTAAATTTATCCAAAATCACCTTTGGGGTTATCCATATTATTTTTTAGTGTTAATCACAAATAACCACAAAAGTTTTAAGTCCACACCATTATCACAAGTCCACAATAACCATTAATAAATTCAAGACAAGTTTTGCTGTTGACACTTACTGAGACTTGCCTAATTTAATGTTTAGACCCAACTTTGTTCATATAAGTTTACAAATCCATCATTTCCAACTCATCATTCCCAATCCATCACTTGCCTAGTTGTAAGAGGCATTCAAATTATTTCATTTGTCACTAATTTAGTTAATTTGATCTAATAAAAAATTACAAAAGAAATTGTTATACTTACCTAAGAAAATTAATTAATTCAAACAAATGCTTCAAAATAGCAGTTAAAAAAATAAATAAAATATATTTATGGAATATGAAACGTATCAAGCAGATGTAATACCCTAAGCCAATAGTAATGACTATTAAGTAATATCAATTATAGAATATATATTATATTATATTTCAATAATATATTCATTTTTTCATCATAAGATATAGTTCAGTTATAATGTTCTCGTTCTCCAATATTAAATTTAAAAATCTAGTAAAAATTAGTAAAATTTAAAAGCTTAAATTTTACTGTAGGAAATCCGTTAATTGAGGGTTTCAAAACTTAAACGACAAATTAATATGAATCTACGAGTAAAAGGAGCTCTCTAAAACAATAGAGACAATGCTTTTCCTGCTTCGAGCCCTTTGGCCAGCTAAAACCGGGTCAGGTCAGCTCTTTGATCTTGGTCTTACAAAAACCACTTGTACAACACAATGTGAAGATAGTAAGGGATTCAATATATCGGTAAATTATTCTAACCACATTGTGTGTTTTACAAGTAGGAGCCTATGTGCATTTATTTATGTATTTAGTAGAATTATTCATTTATATTTTTATACTTTTAACTGAAGAGGTGACCAACCTAAGTAGGTATGCCAAGCCAAATATGGATATATATATATATAAGCTAAATATACATTATATTATTATTTTATATAAATCTTGATGTTTGTAGAAATATGTCAAATGACTTAATATAATTATTAACTGGTTTGATAGGATAAATGAAATGTTAAAATGAAAAGTTTTGCGAATTTTCGTTTACTTAATATAAAGTTCTCTCATTTCTATTCACTCAATTGCTTGAAAACGTTTATGTATTAATTAAAGGAAAATCCGCTTTTCATTTTAATATGCCATTTATTCTATCGAACCAGCTAAATAACTCTATATATATATGTGTGTGTGTGTGTGTGTGTGTGTGTGTGTGTGTGTGTGTGTGTGTGTGTGTGTGTGTGCGCGCGCGTGTGTGTGTGTGTGTGTGTGTGTATGTTGTATGTGTGTATGTGTGTATGTATACAGTGTGTGGTAAAATTATTGGACGGGTTTTGCTGCCGTGCTATGGAGCAAGTTAATGGTGTGGAGTGGTGGAAACAGAAGCGTTTAACGTTCGATAAGGATGTTTTTTGTAGCAACGGAGTTGTGATCGGGTGAGCACCATAGGTTTGTTGACGAACGCAAATGCGTTTTTTAAAGATTGGCGATTCCTGTGACGCTGGCCAGCTGTGAACACATCTGTGAACTTGGGGAGCGCGCTGGTCTAGGGATAGAGCGCGGGGCTTTGGTGCCCAAGGTCCCAGGTTCAAATCTCGCGAATCACCAATGGCTTTTCGCTATGTGATAATGTTGCAACCCACTAGGTATAGCTTGAAGTAACGTGCAAAAACGGTTCTGGGCGATGATCTAGTTCAAAAGTCCTGGGATGAGTAGGTGGAACATGAAAAACATCTGTGAACTTGTTGTGCTAATTAAAAAGATATCAAAAGCCCAAAACAATTTACTTTTGGAAAAAATATAATTAAATAGCAATATAATCCAAATTTTTAATGAACCTGATTAACTTTTATTGTTAACAATATGATAACAATGTTTCCAATTATTCTGAGCAAATTGTTTTTCCATATTTAGTTGCTTTTATGAACTTAACTTCACATCAAACTTCTCTCGGTCATTTTAGGGTATTGAAAACTAGGAAAATAGTAAAAAATTATTTAATCATAGTCAATAGTACGAACATTCCACAAAATATAACTATTAAAATATTCGTGAGCGTTCGTCAACCATCATACTCTCATTTCACTTATAGCCGCCGAAGGAACTTTGTATGACCCTGTAGACGAATGTGCGAGTGGGAGTGGTAGGAGGGGAGTGCTCTCCGCGGGGGGAAGAAACCTGTGGACACTCCCGTTGGGAGGGTTGTGTGGCAAGCTGTTGGTCAAGTGAGACGGGAGCACCGTGTGGTGACATAGTTTCTGAAGGGAGTGTTGTGAAGGTGTTTTATGCAACGAACCACTAGATAGCAGCACCGAGTCTCTCTCCATGTCGACGATCACACTCGCTGATGGCAACAGCTTGTTTTCCTCTAGGTGCGGTTTCTTCTCCACTTTACCATCCTTTTTATTGTAAACCTTTGCGAAAATTAGGATATTGAGGACAAGGAGCGAACACCCGATGGCAATGGTTACGGTAAGAGCGGTCGAGTAGGCTTCGTAGCCTGCGAACTCCACGCCGAGCGGTTCGGACGTGTTAGCAGGAGGTGGAACCGGCGACTCCACGCTGATGCAGGTTGTGCTGCTCTCGGCGGTCGACTGCGCCAGGTCCTCTCTGGTGGGCCCCGGCGTCGTCACCGAGCCCACCACGGAGAACAGAGGGTCGGGTCTGACGACGCCCTCGTACAGCTCGACGTCGTCGTGGTTCTGCAGCTGGTTGTGCACGGGGTTGGCGCTCTGCGCTCCGGCGCGGTGAAGCTCGGGGATGAGACGCAGCCACAGCGACAGCTGGTGCGCTCTGTAGTGGCTCTTCATCTTTGGTCGGACTCCTATACATATATGGCGCCATGATCAATGATGGTGCTCACTCAATATGGTTGTTAGATAAAATCAATATATTTAATTGTAAAATTGTATTACATTATTTTATAATTTCTTGGAATCATATATTGAAGTAATAAGAGATTATGATTGATGATTATTATGTTTAACCTGAGTTTTACGATTATTGTCACTCTTTTCTTCATATGAAATAAATTGAATGCAATCGCGTAATTCGTTAATGTTAAAATAATATTTTACCCTTAAAACAATCCTAAGAGTTAATAGTATACGCAATTCAGAATATTGACTGGAAATTTTATGATCAAATCAATTATTTATGTAGAGAAGAAATTTAAATGATCGTTTAGTTCCGTCGTAGTTCTGTAAATATTAAAATCCAATTAGATCGCATTGGAATCTTGTTTCTATTAACTTTTATTCCCTCGGGGGTTTGTTGAATGTATGGGTAAGGAATTGATCATTATATAACTATTAAATATTTTATCCTTAATATTCTGTCTGCAAGTTACCGATTAACATATCTTCACTAGGATCTACTCGAGCGAGGTAAAGCTGCTCGATGGATGAAAAGGATTTTTATTTCTATTTACAGCCAGCAGCTTCTGATATACTTCCTAGACCTTATGGTAATTAATTTATACTGTACAATGAACAATTATTTACCGATTTCCAAATATTTCTGGTGGTTGGTATCGTACTGCTCCCAGTCCAAAGCACGGTATCTGTTGACTTCCTTCGTCACTAACAACATTTTGTTGGTGCTATCCTCATAATCGTTGGGATTTCTGAAAAAAACCATTATCAACCACCAGAACATTACCACCTCTAGATATACGAAAAGTGAATAGCCAGGCATTTGTAAACATATAAATTTGAAATAGGTTAGAAAACAGCCATCGTAAATTATTTTGTGGGCAGCAAGCGAATAATGTATCTTCCAAAAACTTGTCACCTGCTGACTACAAAAAGAATTGAACACAACATGAATTTTCAATATAGTTTTTGTATTGTGTATGAAAGATATGTATAAGTATTATTTACCAAATTATATAATTGATATCGGTAAATTTTAATTTTTAAAGTAAACTTTTAGGTAAATACTTGAAAACGGCAGAAACGTTGAGTAAGCACAGAAGCGTTGGAAAAGTCTAATAAAATATATTTAATGACAAATAATATTAGAATATTAAAGATATTTTGGCATTTAGGATATATATCTTGAACACACGAACAAAAATGTAACGTTTTAAAGTACTACGTCAATCAAACTTGACCGTATTCGAAACCGATGACTATAATCACACAAGGTGTAAGTTACCCTGTTCTGACGAAGTTACCGAAGAACAGCATGAGGGTCTCGGAGAGCGCCACCTGGTACCTGGAGTAGTTTGAGCGGAAGGGGTTGAGCGAGCGCACCAGAGGCGCGCCAAATATGTACGGCAGTTCCTCCCCATGCATGGCCCCACTCATCTGGATACAAACCGGCTCATGGTAGTCTACTCACACCTCAAACCAATATTACGATTTCATGTACCAACCATTTTTATGTGCTAAAACTGCTAACAACTGTACCACTATTTTTATTTGTTTTCGACAACAACCGATGGTTGTTTCGGAAAGTATATCCTCTATTTTAAGACTTTATACTTAAGTAATTGTTAATGTATTAAATTGATGATTTGATATCACCAAAGCCCTAAGTGATGTACCTCATAATATGAGGTACATGTACAGTGTGCAAGCTCCCAATCGGGCGCACTACGTCGCGAACGTGTTAAAAAAGTGTATGGATTTAATTTGAACGACTAAATTTAATTGAAAATTACTACAATATTTTACTTTAATGCGCGTTCATTCCTTGCATATCAAAGTAAATTATAAAGACTTTTAATGAATAGAAATAAAAAAGTAAGATAAAATATCGGTCGGATAATTTAGTTTCGTTACTGTTTAAAATAAAATTATCTGATTAGGACAGAAATTAAAGCAACCGTAATCGAAACAATCACTAATCCAGGTGGTTTATTCACTATTACTGCGACCAATTACTTTCGGTCAGTGCAGCCCAAATAACAGAATTGAAAAAAATCAATTACTGTTTTAGTAGTTCATCGTAATAATGATAAAAAAATCTCAAAATGTCATCTTGTATTGTGTCTGAAATAACTTAATGCTAGGTTTCGGTTTACTACAGTATTGCCAAGATTTTATTGTTTCAATAGGTTACCTGAGAATGACCCTCATCCTTTGTCTGGTAGTCGAAGACAAAGAAGTAGGTCTTGGTGGCCGAGGAGGAGCGCTGGCCGGAGGCGAGGAGCGGGGCGCTGAGCATGTCGCCGGTCTGCACTAGTGGTGCGTTGTAGAGCGCGTCCCCCAGCGCCGAGACCGTCGCGCCCAACACCGCCAGCGGGTCTGCACTGCGGTCCCAGTCCGTGTACTCGTTCACCACCGCGTAGTAGATCTCCGACATGTGGTACATGTACGCATTACGGATGTACGTCCTCAGTATCTTGTCCCTCCTTTGGGCGTCGAACCCGGCGCGGAGGTCCTGGAGCGAGAACCTCGAGAGGACTTCGTTGGACACGACGCCCAACATGAGGTCGTAGTTGTTGAAAGGCGAGTCCCCCGTAGACCCCAGTCCGCTTGTCAACATGTCCCTGCGGAAGTTGTGTCTGATGACGACGCCGTCAACACTGGGACCGAAGGAGGAGAGGTGCGCTGGAGACTGGATGTCCACCTTCATGAGCCTCGCCAGAGGAACCTCTCTGAGACAGTCTACGATGGTCTCGTGGTCTGCCAGGAGGTCTTCCGGTACTGGACAGTCCACTTGGCGAGCCAGCCGAACAGCCCAGTAGACGGGGTCCTCCACCAGTGACCAGCTGCTCAGCGCCGACCCCGACAGTAGGATGGCCCGGTGGAACAGCCCTGTACAATGTACAGTGTATATGTGATTATATACCCGTGATAGTAATGATAACTTGGTATATTGTACCAACATTATTTCGGATGTATATTATATATATATATATATATTAACGTAACTTATGTAGTGATGGGAATTTCATTTCTAATGTCTAGCCTATGCACTCACCACACATACCCTTGACATAAGGTGATGGGTAGTTTTGTGTCTTCAAATACATTTGTATATTAATTTTGATTATATATTAGGTATTAGGTTATATTAGGTAAAAAACGCATGTGTTGGTTTCAAATATATATGTAACTTAACAACAGACAAGGATATATCTAATATATGTAGCTTTATTTTATTGTTCATTGAGTTACTAATTAATTACTAGGTCAATGAACTAAGACTGCTGGGTCTGGTTTTAAACCAAGCCGAAATTTTGTTACGGTCATCTCATGCTAAAAGAGTATGACGTATTTTTTACCAAACATTTATGGTTAAAACAAATTACACTTCTAATATAATGTTTATTTGTAATTTTAATTTTTAAGAAAGTACTCGAATAATTGAGCTCGGCACTTGGCGCACGAGGAAGTGAGACGTAAACTAATGCAGAGTTTGTTGGGTGTAGCGCCGTTGGGATCGTGGTCCTGAGCTTGGATTTCAATATCATATTCCACTGTTCGATATTGGCGGTTCGGAGCCCAGTAAACGTTGACGACTCCATTCTAGTGATGCTGCTGCCTTTATAGTTCCACCGAGCCGATGGAATATCATCGCTTCGGTATGCTCACTTGGCATATCTCCTGTGTGTAAAAATGATATAGGGAGCATATCTGTGGAACAATCTTGTGAGAATTGAACTGAAAGGTTTGTACACATGACGACGGTTAGTGAGTTTCCACATTCACATACCTATCATTGAGAAACAAAACAGATTTTTGGTATTGATTATTTCGTTTGTACTTCATAAAAGTACTTCACAAAGATACTTCCCCTCTATGAAAATTTCAAATATCTAATTCTTATACACCATTAAACTTTTATAAATAAATTGGAGTTTTGTCTTTACATTGTTTGGAGTTACACTATTTTAGGTTATTCCTATAGTTTATAGCCCCAAAAAGCCAAAATCGGTTTTACCTAAACTATTGTCTGACGGTCTATAACGCTAAACTAGGCATTTCTGTTTATATTCTCCACGAAAACAAGAGCACCCACGAATATGAAACTAAACCTTTTCCAAAATTGTTCCATAATTTTGGAAAAGGTTTACTTTAAACTGACCGGCGAATCATTAAAATAAGGTAATAAGTTCTAAAAACCAATTTTGAGTTATATTAGACATACATCTATTAGACAGAGTGCCTGTTTAGTCTATCACCAAACCTCATGATGTGGTCCGTTGGGTCAAAATAAGCAAAAAAGCTCTATAGGACTACGTCCTAAAATGCGTACTTAGCAAGGCATCCACCTTTTTTTAATTTCTATAGGATATTTTATATTTCGGTAATTTTTCAATCGATTATTTCAAAACATGAAACGATTTTTAGACAAAATATCAATGTTTTTAAATGTTTAATTTAAAAATGGTGGATTTTAAAATTTTTTTAAATTAAAATAACGTTGAAAGACGTGATTATTTTAACAATTATTATTAATAAAAAGCTGTGTCATATTTAATATTCTATCCCATGAAATTAAAATGATGAAAATCGACCAATATACAACGAAGATTAATTACTTTTACTAGTATTGTGTGTGTGCGTAAATCTTTTTTCTTAACACAGACCCCTGCAGACCGTACAAAAGACGGGTCAAAAATATATTTTATATATAAACGATTTGAACAATGATATAGGTTTTGGTTATGATATTATATAATCCATATATATAGTGTGAGATGTTGTTCTATGTATAAATTAATTTATATATATATATATATATAATTTATATATATATATATATATTAACTTGAAAATGGCCTTTAAAGGTTGAAACATGTTGTTTAAATAAAATAATGTTTATCAAGGATACTCAGTTAATTATTTTAACTTTACTTAATATATATATATATATATATATATATATATATATATATATATATACACTACTGTATTTCACTTGTTATTCTAACATTTTAAAGGAATGACGTATCAGAAGATTCATCTTCTGTTTATATAAAAAAAGACAACGGCCAATCCTTAAACTAGACAAAAGAATTAAATTCTAGTATTCTCTACACATACTCCACACTAAGTATTTTTTGCAGCCTGTAGAGTAGCATGGGTCTTCTAGTTATAACTATAAAGAGATCAAAGTTAATAGAATAATACCGTCAGGGGGACTTCTAATTACCACGTTCAACGAATTACAACGTTTTGTTAGTTCAAGAAGTTTATATAGGCTCAGTCCTTATTATGCTCTTATCAGAGCTTATTAGCCAGCTCTCTTCAGAGCCAGTTAAAATTCGTATGTCGATTGTATTTTTACAAATATAAGAGGAGTAACGGTGACGCATCTCCTCCCCACAGTAGGCCTACTGCATCACGGACCACGTACCTTGCATGACGGCGGGGGACATGATGAGGAACTGTATACAGGCCGCGCCCGTCCCGTGGCCCAGCAGAGTGATGCTGTTAGGGTCTCCGCCGAACAGGACGATGTTCTGCTGAACCCAGTGCAGGGCTGCCACCTGGTCCATCAGTCCGTAGTTGGCAACCCTGGGTGACGAATACGGTGCCATGTTGGCGTTCAAGAAACCTATCATTGAGAACAGTATTATTTTACTATGTATATTTCACACCTAAATGTTTTGTTAATTTATAAAATGTTAATTTATAGATTAAATTATGTTTAAAGCTAGTTAACTGTATATAAGAGTCATTTAAAATAGACTTACTGAGGATTGTAAGAATTTTTAACTAATAAATAGAATTGTGTGTTGTTGGTTCATATCCCAACTATGGTAGGTAGTAACAAAATGCAAACCCAAGGTGCCGATAGATATTAATTTTTTTAATTCCAGAGTACGTGTTTTATGAGACACTACAAAAATTGCAGTTAAAGTTGTATAACGAGGCAAGGCAAAGCCTACCCAGGACGCCCAGCCTGTAGTTAAGTGTGACGACGACGACCTGACCGTAGCTCGCCAAGACCCCGGCGTCGTAGATGTTCCCACTGTTCCACAGGTACGAGCCCCCGTGGATGAATATCAGCACGGGCAACCTCCTCAGGGCGACGTCACCTTCTACAACATTACCAACCTACAATGAGGGCAAGATGGGATATCTCAACACTGTATAAGGAGATGTTTTATTAAGTGGCACATGGGTTTACATGTTTTTAAGATATCTATTTTAATAACCATACAAATTCATTAAGTAAACATTATTCTTCCTGAAAGCAAAATACATGATTTACTTTGGCATCTTTGACCTCTTCTCTCGCATTTAAACAGTGAGCCCATTTTTACACGAGACACATGGCACCCATCTTCTGTATGTTTTCTTTTTATTCGTCGGAACCTTTTTTTTGAAATAGAAGTGAAATTATATTTCTTTCATTATGCATTGTGGGACTCCGGATACGTATTGGAAGGTTGTCTTACTCTCAGGCATCATTTGTAGATTAGGCTTATACTATAGCACAAATGATTTACTCAATTAGTTAGTGTATGCATTGATCATTGCTAAACAAGTATATGATTTAATGATAATACTCAAGATTACAAGTAACAGTTACTTTTCTTACCTTTTCATTTTTGAAAACGATGGAAAATTACATCAGCTCAGATAAAAATATTTTTTTGATTATAAACTCGAGATTTTTCATTTATAATGGCTGCTGGCAGTTTCCAGGCACTCGTATAGCAACACCGGACTAGATCAACTATTCAATACCAGGTTTTGACATATGTCGTAGCTGTAATTACAAACACTCTGTCTTGTCCTCACCCAATCTCGATCCTCTCTACATTATATTTAAGGTTAGTTTAATGCAATATTGAAAGGAGGCAGCTAATATACTCTACTAATGGTCTTAGAAATGAAATAATTTTTACTTGAGATTTGAATTTTAAGTTCCATCAAAGGCATTGTCGTAGGCGAGGTGTCCTTCATAAATTCATGAAAAGGGGCAGCTTAGTGCACTGTAGAAAAACATTAATAAAAACAAAAACAATTTAATTTCAATAGAATAGGTTTGTTTTAACGGTTAAATTGTTCGCCAAAAATTTTACTTAATTGGAAAAAATATTTCAGAAGTACAGGATTTAGCTTCTTCAAAGCCTTCAATTCATTTTCGTATACTCGTAATGGATAGGTGTCGAACATTCAAACTGTTAATGATCCAATAACTGTCAGGCGATTGTCGAGCAAAACCATGAAATATGGATTTTATGAACCTCGGATGTCATTCCAAAACTCTGAACAGTCTCTCTGGCAGCGGTTCAATCTGCATACGGTTGTTTCAATGTCACTGGCTGGCTAACCAGAGCTTGAATGGTTAAGGTGATATGGATTTACCTCATTAAAATATAGTTTTTAGTTTATTAAAATAAACAAGCATGCACAGCAATACAGAAAATATGGGTTTTTATAACAGAGGTATAAATTATATAATAGCACACCATAGACAAAACGCAGGGAAACAATAAAATATAATGTATATACTGTAATTAATTATGCAACTATTAATAAAATCAATCCAATTAAAAATATGAAATAGCATCCATACTATATTTTTGTCCATCTTGACTCGTCTTCTTCTAAGCATGTTCACCTTAGCCAGGTCGAACAAAAATGAAAGTTATACCTATAATTAAAGTATAAATTTATATTTTTTATATTATCAAGGCAGTAGTTGACCTTGTGCTGTGCCTAGAGGTCATCATCAATTCTAAAGTGCTCGGCAGCCCAGGCTCGCTAGAAATTCTAGGCCCCTATCACATGGAAATTCTATGCTGGGTCCCAACGAAAATGTTTACAGGATATGTATGTTTAAGAAGGAAGCCACCACGAACAACATCAAGAGCCCTGTAGACGACATGGCTTTGATGAAGCCTGGAGGCTTCGTGCGTCTAGGTTTACCCGCCGTTAAGTATTTACGAATTTTGATCAACCAATCATCTCATGTAAAGCGTCCTTTCAGTCTGAATCCAAATATTTCCAGATTTTGTCCTACAGCTTCAGCGGAACATCTTTTCACGCTGTGATCGTTCTGAAAACTAATATTGCTCATGAAGTGTGTGAGAGTGTGTCTCACCTTCCACCTTGGGGGCGTAGACGTTGAGATAGAGACAGTCCTCGCTGTAGTTACGCAGCAGTGGGAACAGTCGTCGGATCATCTCCAGCCTCTGGCGCGGCATGTTCTCCAGCGTCTCGTTGTCCAGCCGCGGCAGGTGCTGCGGACAGACGGCGCCGAACGTGTCCGCCAGCCGCACGCCCGCCCAGGGACCCGGCGCCCGCGTGGGGCTGAACCTGTTGACGCCCGTGGGCGGTGTGGCGTACGGCACCCCCAGGAACACCTGCGGAACTTGCACACTTAGTTAAGGTTTTCTTCACGAAGCTATTGTTTAAAGAATGTAGGCCTATGTCATCTTTTACAAAATGTAGTATAAAGTTACAGTTAATGCTGAGGTGAATAGACACTCCATTGCAATTGCATTGCAATTCTAATTTCACTAGCAATATAGAAATGTCAAGTTATTAATTTATTATTGTATGACGTTATATCATAATTATTTCGTACACATACGGTAATCTTCTTAACAATTAAAGTTTGCTACTTAATATTCTCTGTATATAAAAATGAATGTATGATGTACGTATGTATTTATGTTTTTTGTACATTGCCAAACTACTCATTCGATCGCCATGCAAATTTAGGAAGGTACTCTAAATAGAGTAACCTTCCGGGTTACATATGTGACCGGGAAGGTTTTAGTGAAAACATTTCAAAAACACCTTAAGTTTCCATTTTAGGGCTTTTTAAATTTCTAATGTCAACCTTATGGGGAATAAGTTTGTTTGCAAATTTTCTACAATAAAACAATTGATTTTAAAGTTACAGCTGTTGGTTTACTTTCCATTCATGTGATCATATGTTTTGCTATTCAATGTCTTATGTATCAATTGTCAATTTAAAACTATAACGTAAATAAATAAGTTACTGTACAAAATAAACAGCTTTATTTGCCCCGTTGATACTTTATAGCATTGAAGGGTTGATTTACCTATTTATTTTATTTCGTGTCTAGTTAAATACCATTTGTTAAAATTCCATAGTTAAAAATTACAATGTTTATACATTTAAAGTAATTTATGGCATTAATGATTATTTATAAACAATCTTTAAATATTCATTTATACAAAAAATTCGGAGCATAAAGCAGAAAAAATGTAATTTTAAAAGCTTATTAATTAGCTAAAAGGCAGTAAAAATAGATTATCCATGGTAAAATTGTATTTTTACAGCTCCATCCTATTTCCATAGGGTATATACATAGTCCACTGTAATTTAAAATCTCTGTTACTTCCAAGACCCTAATTATTATTGACTTAAAATCCACCAAATACCTCAGGGAAAATAAGAGACTTAAAAGTATTACTAGCTTAATCAGTTATTAGAAAGAAGTCAGTCATTATAAGAACGGTATGCCATAAGATGACAAAAGAAGTTCATAGGTCATGTACATTTCACACGCTCGTTTCTAGTATTGAAAGTGACAAATTGACAGCGGGGGAAGTATATAAACTCAGTTTGGTGCATTCAAAACAGTTTATAGAACTGATACAAAATACAATATTATGTCAGTCGCGGCAGTGCGGATGGCTGCTTCACAGCCGAACGCTGTGTACTGTGTACTGTGTCATGCCTTCTGGCGGCATGAATATGCCAGTTACTGTATTCGCTGCAGCAACCACTACAGATAACAGTTTGTTACACGTCATTGTAGTTTGTGTCTGACATGGGATATTCAACTATTCAACCTTTATTTTAAGAAATATTTGAAATAAGTTACTTGTCCGTTTCATCGATCAAACAACAAATTTATATTGGCTGGTTCAAGCACTAAACAATGTAAACTAATGAAGAAAAAACAAATCGATAAAAAAGTAAAATTAATTATTCTTGGCATGGTTGATTCTCCACAAGTCTGCATTGGTAATTTAGATTGTGATTAAGGTTTTTTAAGTATCAAGAGTGTATTTGATGTGGTCAAGTTGATAATTGTTTCGTCTTTAATACTTATGAAATACGCTGATTTTTTTGGATTATTATAACCTATCACATAAAGAAATACGTGATGAATATATGTTATGAGTTATTCCTCTAAAGCAATTATGGAAGTGTATAATTATGAAGTAGTATAAGGCGTACCGTACCTCTATGGGTCGGAGCGGGGAGGGCAGAGGCCGTATGAAGCCCTGAAGCTTGCCGTACTTGGTCTGCACCACCCTTGTCAGAGTCTTGGGCTCGCCCAGGCTGAGTACATACAACAGCAGCACGGCGTTGTTGCAAAACAACAAGCACAGCCTCCTGGCGGTAGAGTGCGTGTCCCAGCTCGACTCACCAGCCCATCTCCAGCCCATACCGTCCTGTCTGCTCTCTCACTCCATCCTCGTCGGGTAGGGAACGGAGATTTTAATTATTTAGCCTAACCCTTATTCTTAGGGTTAAAAAGTATTTATTTACATAAACGTTTATTTTAGTCATATTGAAAAAATATGCATTAACGCGATGTGAAACTCTAGGATACCGTACTAGAACTGATCAACGGTGAAGATCAGGAAGAGTTTGAGATAAAGGGGTAATTCTTTTTGTTGAAAAATCATTCTGTTTTTAGCTCATTAAGTGTAAATCTTCTTAATGTAAGCTTGTAAAACAAAACTTTTTGTTAGATCACTAGGAATATTGGACTAGTATTTGGACAACGCATTGTGGTGAATGAGTTTCTGCAGTAATTTTGACTGATGATGTTTGCATATCTTCATTTTGTTCTGAAAAAAAGAACATCATGTTACTTACTGAGAAAATACTAAGGACATTTTATCAGTTGCAGTTACCAAATTTTAAAATATGTTTTGGTCATATCGAAAAAAAACACTTCCAAACTGACTAAAATATCGTGTCTGGTCTGATATCTGATTTGCCGATAATAATTTTATGTAGGTTGGATCTTAAAGAGAACTTGAGCTTATTGACTCCAAAAATTAATTTTGTAGCAATTAATTGATCATATATTTTTGTTAATGTGCTAATGTTTATGTAATAATGCATTTCATTTAAGTGTTAAGATATTTACAATACACCGATATATTTTACGCGTTAGTAACTGAACGACTTACAGTGGATTAAAATAAAATAAATATATATTTTAAGAAAACATAAAAGAATTTTCAGTGATGGATTTGATATTAGTTAAAGATAAATGACAAACGATATAACAACGCTTTGTATAACTCACCCCGGGGTCTGTGGGTTTTAGTTTCATATAAAGCAAACATAGATATAACATTAATTCAAAAAGCTTGTAGGAATCACAGCTGTGTAAACCGTAAATGTTCAACTCTCACGGCCGGAGCAGTTATATCTACACACAAAGCTAATTTTATACTAACGAAAACTGAATCGATACAATCTAAAAACTAATACGATAAAATGAGCGTAAGATAGGCAAATAATTTTGGCTATGGTATTATAGAATGATTATGCAAGCAATATATCTGTAAATTACCATAAACTAGTATGATTACCATGGGAACATCACAATTTTACTTTCAGATATTTACTCAGCCATAAAATGCTGTTGTTGAATGTAAGGTTTTCATTTTCCTTACAAAGATGAAAACTGAATCTACATTGAATAGGTCTGTAACGCAACCACAACTGTACAAATTCGAATTCATTTTTTTGCCTTGCACCGATTGCTTGGGTAATGATGCGTTTTTTATTCATTTTAGCATTTAGGTTAAGTGTATCGGTGAGAGAATCTTAAACATTCAATATGTGGAAGAACATCTCGACTCGCATCGTCTCACTGGCCTCTTGCCAAAACTGTGCCCTGAATTTTTATTGAAGCCTGCCGGCGTCTGTAGTTTGATGAACCCAAGTCAATGGAGGGCCTACAATTTTGAATGGTGAACTACTTTAGGGGGTTAAATAGATTTTTATTCAGTAAATTATAAGAAAAGTTTTAATTTTAGTTCTAAGATTAATTGTCTCAAAGTTTGACCTTGAGAACTAGTGATGGTAAATTAATTAACAAGACCAATTTTTTTCTTAGCGTTTGGAACTTTACTAATATATATATAATAATAGAATAAATAGTAAAATAATTTAAATGAACGAATTAGACTGTACACAAGTTTATTGAGTAGTAATCGAGGTAAATTATACGTCATCACTGTAAATATAGGAAATTTTCAAAACGGGATAAAGAAAGTTTTAAGGAAGTATTAACAGAGTTTTGAACTGCTCTCTGGTTTTTACTAATAATTCATAACATCAAACACTTTATTTAATATTTAGTTCAGAATATTAACCAGTTACATGTTAAAAAACCACTAGTTGTTTTCTCATATTGTCTGTATTTATATAAACAATGGTGTTTTTTATTCTTTATCTTCAAAATACAGTACGTTGTTGAAGAAACAACAACACATGGGATCACAATTGTTTATTTCATCACTAGGACCAAAACAGTGGGTTTTGTTATGAATGCAAGTCTAACAGCCAAGGTTTGTAAGGAATGTGTGAGTATAGGCCTATATCAAATTTTGGGCAATGTGATGAACTATATTTTTCTTCATACTGCAAATAAAATTTAAAAAATCTCTTAAAATATAAATTATTACCTAATACTATCAATAACGGAAAACAGAATACAAGATATTTGACTTACACATCTGTCGAACATAATAATAAAAACATGTTTTATGTAAGTTTGGTATGGTATTTGAATGTTTTTCACTCTGTGCTTTAAATTGGTATTTAAAGTAATAGTTGTCGACTATTGTTTTAGTCGACAACTGAAGCAATGCTCCGTGAAGAGAACATAGAGCCCAAAACGAGAATGTATAAAACCAATTGTGAAAGGCAGAAGAAGACTGCGCCACAGTAATTACAGAGAGTTATTTAGGACAATAAGGTACTTCTGTAAGAACTTAACCCCCCCCCAAAAAAAAACGTGAAAGATGAAAATGGAAACGTAACCTGTCAAGCGACAAAAGTGCTAAGCACTTGGAAACAGTATTTCTTGAAACTTTTTAATGCAAATGAAGATGCCATCGTGTACAAAGAAGAAGATGAGGGAACCTATCAAACTGTGCAATCAGACATTTAAGAACGTCTAAGCCAGGTGCAAGAAACCATCAAACATCCTAGTAGTAATAAAGCTCCAAGGAATGATGGCATACCAATTGAGATTTATATCATTGGAGGGAATTCATTGTTGACTAATTTCCATAAAGTAATCCTGAAAATATGGAGAAAAGAATCCATGCCTGATTGTTGGAATGAAGCAGTGATAACTCCTATTCACAAAAAAAGATAAAACTGAATGCAGCAACTTCAGAGAAATCTTCTGTTAAGCTCAGTTGATAAAATAGTATCGAGAATAATTTTAAACAGGCTTTAAGTCTACGTGGAAGAAAATATTGAAGATTGCAAAGCTGGCTTTGTTCAACGTCGATCTACTATGGACCAAATATTTGCCATCGAGCAATCCATTTCAAAGTATTGGGGATATAACATGATGTCCATCGGCTGTTTATTGACTTTTAAAAAGCGTAAGACATTGCGACAAAGCGTAAGACAGTTTTTTTGTGTATAGGAAATGAATATATGAGAAAATTAAGAAGACGGGAATTCCTGATAAACTTTTCAATTTGACAAGTATCGAATACAAAAATCACGATATAAAAGTAAACGGAGAATTCACCTCAAATTTTGAAATAACAACGGGACGTCTCCTCTTCTATTGAATTTAGTGCTAGGTGGTGCCCTCAAAAAGACCCAACAAAAAGAAGCTGGAAAAAACTAAATGTGTTATTATTTTCTGACGATATTGAACTTCTAGCTGAGAACATAAATGAACTAGATTAAACCGCACGAAAGTAGTCCGATAAGTCTTGGAAAGCTGGTTTACCCTCTCACCCGCTCTTGCCCAGCAGTGTTGCCATTTTTCATTTAGTCTATTAGCTGGCGTAACCATATGCTATTATAGAAGAGGGCAATTTAGCAACACCGTACTGACTCTCATCAGACTACTTCCATGCGGTTTACTCTAGTCCATTTAACAAGGATCCAAATCCAGGAAGAAAACAAGATGGAACTAAAAGTTAACCAAGGTAAAACTAAATACATGAGTGTTTCAAGAAATACAAGAGCAGATCATGAAGTCAATCTTAGAATAGATGATTTTAAATTTGAAAGGGTGGGTAAATTTAAATACCTTTGGGTAACAACAACAAGTGACAACCTTGAAGGAACGGAAGCTCAAAACAGATTAATTCTACCCTCAGCTACCCACTGAGCCTTAATTAATATTTCTTAATTCAAAGGTTCTGTCAAGAAACACCAAAGTTAAAATATACCATACAATAATCCTTCCTGTATTGTTGTACGGATCCGAGATTTGGGCATTGTCAAAACCAAGTAAAAAGAAGTTCATGGTCTTTGAAGGAAGTAAAAGAACAACATTTGTTCTTCAACACATACATCTGAAACAGCTGTTTATAAGCAGTATGACGAAAAATGTTTTTCTCACAAATAAATAATCCAGTCTTAAATTCCTTTAGAAATAATATTTGTATGAATCACAAGTAGCAAGAATGCTGCCTCAGGAGAGCCCTTTGACGTCGACTTCTTGTCTTAAAACTTGGTTTTACTGTTAGCCATTCCATCGAAAAAGGCATTTCATTTTATTTAAAACAAAAAAATATATTACGTGTTTTGTTTTAAATGTGCCGGCCTTCCTTCAACGTTTTAAAATATATTAGAATACATTTTAGTTCCGTGATCTATTACTTATTTGTTAGTTGTTATCTATGTATAGTTCAATGTATTATCTTGCACCCTATTATATAATGAAGGCACATCAGGCACAATTCACATAGTATGGACAAAAATAAATAGAAAAGTATCAGGTTATTTTTTATTTTCTTTATCAAAAAGTAACTTCTATATGTTATGATTAATAGTAGTCTGATTTTTCATTTAATATAACTTAAATTAGTTTTATAGTAAAAAAAACTTGTATCAATAAACCTAGAATTAAAGTTTTAAAAACTATTTATAAAACTCAAAACCACTCTAAATTACGTAAGCAATTGGGTTTCTCAACGTTCACAAGGTTCCAGGGAAAGTTTATTTAATTAGAACCGCAAATGTTGGGGGAATCGGAATTCAGGAAAGGCTTCGGGGCACAACACTGCATGTTTTATTCAGTCCTTATTAAGGATAAGCCTTTTTAAGTAGAATGAATTCTGTTCTGGACACATGGTAGTTTGTAAACCTGCTTAAATTGTGCATCAAGGTATTTTTTTTAATAATAGTAATCATTGTGAGCAATAATACTTCATATAATGGTGTTTATTTTATTACTGATTATTTTACAGTTGCAGTAAAAAAGGTTAGGAATTGAAATAATTTAAAAGAAATGTTGTCAAATTATACTGGTTTCAACATACGAGATACAAATATAAACAAGCATTAAAATTGCCACGTAAAGTTGCTCATTTGTAAGGTGATATTAAAATCATGAAATGGTAGACCTGCAGCATAAAGTAGGAAAGTAGGACAGCTTTTGCTAGTTGAAGGAAAATTTAAAGAAGGATTTAAATTTAAACGTTAACTTTGGCCAGATATTGCCGTCTTCAATGTCACTGTAGGTCATGTCCTCATGTATACAAGACACTCCCTGTCCTGTCTAGAGGACTCAAGGCCAGATGTGGTGGCCAGACGGGAGCCATGTCCTACGTATCGTATTCTTACCCTTACCAATCCCTTCCTCCCTATTGCTGTAATATGCTCCAATATTCCTCTCAGGAAGACAAGCCAGCTTCTCTTGAGCTAAATTTACGCTAGCAAAGCATGTCACACTATTCACAAATATATAGTTTTTCCATGCAAATTAAAAATGGATTTGTTATAAAATTTGAAAGACTAAAACTCAAAAACCTTTCTTTTTAAGCTTTTTGTAGTCTTACAGACATGAAAGTGGTATCGTATTATTTGGAACGTTAATAACCTGTAAACCATGGAATGTTAATCAAAATCGTTAGAGCGGATGTTATGAAATTTGTATATTTTACATTTTTTCATGGTTGGGAGAGCAAACTACCCTTATCAAAGGTTCAAAGTAAAAAAGGTCTGGAAATGCAGCCAAATTGCACTTGTGTGCCTAATTTATAAAAATTGGACGGATATAACTTCTATCAAATGAAAAATTGAAAATATGACAACAATACTTTCTCCATATACTATAAGGAGAAAAAAGTAAAAAAATTTTTCAAGCATGCCATTATATGTATTCCTGTGAATATTATTATTAATTAAATATATTAAATTATTCATTTTAACGGTTTATATGTTGAAATAAAAATACATAAACCTGTTCTCAATAAATTAATTACCAACATATTTAAGAACTGTATCAACGAATATAAGCATACGAATACGTTCTACCCTTAAGTGGAAACGTTAGGTAAACAATTTTTTTTAATTTTTACTAAATATGGATTTGGGTTTTGCCTACAACATATTAGTTTTTACGTAAAAAAGCCTTTTGTTTTGGAGGAAACTAACTAAATTCTACTCTACATTGGAAGTCGATATTAAAAAATAAGAAAATACAATGTAGAGTTTAATCACCAATGTTGTAGGTTAGATTTATATACGGAGTATTCTTAGTGAAAGCGGGTGCTTAGTAGTAGAGAGGGGCCTTAGGTCGTCAGTGGAAGCAAAGGATGTAGGATGGAAATGGTAAATCACCTCTACACAATGGTCCCCGTGAATCTGGCATCCGATCCCAACATACAATCCATTGACACTGCACTACAAAACACCTTCAACACATACGGGGCAAACCTCGCTAGTTCTCTCATTGAATAAACGGGTCATGTAATCAATGACAAGATGTCCGGTTTAACACAGTGTGTCTGTGAATCACATCGAGTGTAATGATGCACAAACTGTTTCATTATAATTGCATTTGGTGTGTAGAGAAAAACCTCGGAGAAAACTTGAAGTGACGATGTGTTACATTTAAAATAAATTTAACCTCATAAATCATTTTGGTTGATTAATTTCCTGTGAGCGATGAGAAGAGAAAGGATCAATGGATATAATACATGTCTCGTGAAGTTTAGCAAGTAATAGTACCAGAATAAATGTTGATGAACTAGTGTAATAAATAATATGCTTTGGAACAATATTTTTCCAGACTTGACGACATATTTTCTATGAGGTAAGAATACCTGAAGAACAATAAGATTAGTTTAGGATCTTTCACGAAATGCACTCTTGTGCTGTTTACGAGCTATACGAGTACTGTATATGTATTAAGAAACTACGTAAACTAGGAACGATGAAACTACGAGGTGGCACAAAAAGAACGCATGAATCCCAAACTAGTGTAATTTGCTTTATTTCGGTAAAAAAATTATTCTCATCAATAAAATAATTAGACTATACAATTTATGAGTATGTTCATTTGTAAGCAATTTTTTTAATAAACTGATCACTATTTGAATATAACTTCATTGCGTAATCAAAAAGCTCGAATAATTTCGACATATCGTTTAGAGTTCAAGGTTACATTAACACCACCTTTCTCAAAAAACTATTAGTGTTTGTATTTCCGTCCCTGTGGGAAATAGGTTAGATCATGGGATAATAAGGGGATTATTTTCAGCTCTTCTAAACTGCTGTCCTTATTCTTATATATTAAAAATTCAAATTCAAATTTTCATCTTACAAATTGCCAAAAACCCCCCAGAGCTAAGATATAGTCATGTCAAAATGTAGGGCCCAATGATTCTCGTGTTTGAAATTCCACAAAAAAATCACTTTTGCACTATGCAGTTGTTTTTCGGTGCATTTCTTTTGGGTCTTTTGATGCCCAATGGCGCCAGTTTTGCTTACTGACATAGTCTACACAGTCTACATGAGAGTGCGCATCATCTCTCATCTCCAACAAAACGTCACCAGTGGCAATAACATTGCGCGTTCTCTCACAAAACAGACTCCGTTGTTCGTAGTCAAGTTCATAAGCCATCTGTAAGAGAAAATTTTTTATGGATGAAATGAAAGTCATCCTTCAGGACGATCCACAGTTGGAGTTCGCCGCCTAGTGGAGCGGCGAGAATTTGAAGAATACAAGTTCTTTTCTCTGTTGACATTTCGTTGGGTTCGTGCCGTGCGAAGACGACTAGATGACATTTGATTTTAAACTAACCCTGTTGCTCGTAAAGAGGCAAGCCGACGAAATATTGTGTTGTGATCAGGTATTGAGCATTTTCACGAGACATTGAACTGTGTGCAGAAAAATCCTTTAATAGTAATAAAAGATTCATTACTTTAAACAAATTCAAGAGAAAACAGCGATGTACAATGATTCACGGCGTTAATAACAGCTACTAAGTAAACTGAACGTCCTAACATACAAAATAACCAGCGGCCGCCTCTGCACTCCACTCCCAACAATGCGGTCACTACGCAACTCAAATCCGTTTGTTCTTTGCCACCCAGTATCATTCAAAAAGATGTTTAGTTCATAAATTAAAAAAGAAGGTTTACTTAAAGTTTCTACTTTAATCATCATTATTAACAAAATACAAATTAACCTGAAAAAGTATATAGCCTGTCAGTACTTAAATGAGATTTAATCTCAATTAGTTCATATTATAACCGATATAATAAAATACCGATTTTATTCACATGTTAAGACACAGTCTTAAGAAATAAGTACAAAATTGACTTCAATAGCTTTCATTCCTTGGGTATAGTTAAAAAATTTATTTTAAAATTAATTAAAAAGTATGATTCTGTTTTAAACATTATTAATGTAAAAGGATACCACTATCAAATATAATAAATATAACTTAAGCTTCTAGAATCAATAAGTTGATAGAATGTTCAGTTAAGACGGCTGGTTGGCTGAGGGGGACTAATGTAAAGGAAACATTAGCTCTCTCTCCACATGCCGCCCTTAGTGTCGTACAAGACTCTTCACTATCCTCAGAGAGTAATTGTCTGCTTGCTTACGACGATGCACTCCCCACAGCCGTGGGTGTATCATGGTCCCACTCCGACTCTGACTCATACACACTATTAGCTCTCTCACAAGCTACCCTTAGTGTCGTACAAGACTCTTCACTATCCTCAGAGTACTAGAGTATCATGGTCCCACTCCAACTCTGACTCATATACACTATTAGCTCTCTCACAAGCTACCCTTAGTGTCGTACAAGACTCTTCACTATCCTCAGAGTACTAGAGTATCATGGTCCCACTCCGACTCTGACTCATATACACTATTAGCTCTCTCACAAGCTACCCTTAGTGTCGTACAAGACTCTTCACTATCCTCAGAGTACTAGAGTATCATGGTCCCACTCCGACTCTGACTCATATACACTATTAGCTCTCTCACAAGCTACCCTTAGTGTCGTACAAGACTCTTCACTATCCTCAGAGTACTAGAGTATCATGGTCCCACTCCGACTCTGACTCATATACACTATTAGCTCTCTCACAAGCTACCCTTAGTGTCGTACAAGACTCTTCACTATCCTCAGAGTACTAGAGTATCATGGTCCCACTCCGACTCTGACTCATATACACTATTAGCTCTCTCACAAGCTACCCTTAGTGTCGTACAAGACTCTTCACTATCCTCAGAGTACTAGAGTATCATGGTCCCACTCCGACTCTGACTCATATACACTATTAGCTCTCTCACAAGCTACCCTTAGTGTCGTACAAGACTCTTCACTATCCTCAGAGTACTAGAGTATCATGGTCCCACTCCGACTCTGACTCATACACACTATTAGCTACCCTTAGTGTCGTACAAGACTCTTCACTATCCTCAGAGTACTAGAGTATCATGGTCCCACTCCAACTCTGACTCATACACACTATTAGCTCTCTCACAAGCTACCCTTAGTGTCGTACAAGACTCTCACTTCAGAGTACGAGTATCATGGTCTGACTCTGACTCATACACACTATTAGCTCTCTCACAAGCTACCCTTAGTGTCGTACAAGACTCTTCACTATCCTTTAGAGTATCTGGGTCTGACTCATATACAAATTACTCTCACAACTATAGTGTCGTATACTCTTCACTATCCCAAGAGTATTAGTCTGATTCTTAATGCACTCTTGTAATCATTGTCTCATGGTAAGTATTTGAATACTATGCTCTTCATTAGTGTCATCCTTCAGTATTATACAAAGTAAGGCATCTGTAAAAAAATCTCTGTAAAAGTAGATAATCTTAGTTGGAAATACAGCTATCATTCATCAAAGGTCTTTGAATTTTTTTTCAAATTTCTTTGGAGATCCAACAGAGGTTCTTTTTAATCTATTTCATTGGTAAATTAAGCTACTTTACTTTTTTTTTCTTTTCGTGGCTCGATTGAGTAAAACATTCAAATAATCATCATTATTTGATATACGTTGTTCCCAAATGTGCCATTATTGTTGTATATACTGTTCAATGGGTCTGTATCACTGAGGATTTGTAAGTATTTGAAATACTATGCCCTCCACTTCACTTACCTTAGAAGATAAGGCCACTTCAGTTACCTTGAAGTGACGATATCTTAGTAACCAGTTGTAAATTTTCCGATTGTTGAATTATTAATTCAACCAATTAGTAATTCATCTAATTGGTTGTTTTTAATCTTATCCCAGTGTTGTTTATAAAAAATGTTTTTCTTTAAATGAGTTATTTCTAAAAAATACCAATAACCCTATTTTGGGGTACGACCCCTCCCCCCTAAGAAAACTCTTATTTGGATCGGCCGATTTATCTGAATTTCTGACTTTATCGAATATTTGCAGATTTACATCAACACTAACAGTTTATTTGCCATTAATTAGCGTGTTTCCCATCTGGAGACGTTAAAAAGAAAAAAATTGGTCCCTGGTTAAGGTCTTGTCATAAGCTCAATTATTTTTCTAACAGCTATTTTTTTAATATAGACTAAAAGAAAGTAAGGTTCAACTAATATATTATCCCTCACTAAAATTATATACGGTGAAACATGATTTTCTTATTTTAATATTTTAATAATGATTAAAACATCATAAATATACACTTATGATTAAAACCATACTTACTAAGTCTGGAAGTTTGATTAAAACCTATTCAGAAATGTATGGCTTAGGATCTTCCAGGCATGCCCATGAAGGTTGGTGATTCTACGTACTAAAATAATTTGTTTCCCCAAGGGAAAATTAAAAGGATAAAGTCCCATGAGACCTACATTTACCTTATATAAATAGGGTCTCGTGCAAAACAACTGTGAGAGAACAAAAGATTGCAAAAATGATCCAAGTTATTTGTTAGTGAGCTAGGGCCACTTGAGTGCCTCATTCATTATTCAATATAAAAACTTCTTCACTGGGCGTTTTGTAAACGTCTTATCATAAAGCCGGAAACTAATGGCGTTTCATCAGTCTGGACTGCAAAATATTGTTCCAACATATTATATGATATAAGTCTTATTAGTTTACTGTCTTCTACGTAATCCCGTTATTATTTATTTCAGTTAGTTTCCATTACTTTGATTAATTTTTTTTACCTTAGATTATTTCCAACATGAAATTTTGAAAGTGGGCCTACTACATGTGTCTAAGTATGTCCAATAATAACTGTAACTTCAAAATTAAGAAAAATTAAATGAGAGAACAATTTTTGTCTTTGATATCTATTTACAAGTGACGTTAGAAATCCTTTGAACTAAATGTTTAAATTCTCCTTGACATAGTGTATGAGGAATTTATGAGGAAATAATTATTCCATCATAATTTTTTTATTCAAACCGAAATCTAAATTATTTCTTTTGATAGTTTTCATACTGATTTCTGCTTGTATATAAATATATTTATATCTATACTGACTCCGATATCATATCGATTGACCAATATTTATGAAAGTTGATAAAAGAGTGCAGTTTGGCAAAATATCTAGACATTTATTGATTTGTAAATAAAAATTAATAATATTAAATAAATCTAATAAATATTATTATATAAAATTATTAAATAATTCTTAATACTGTATAATATAATTTTTTCATTGAAATTCATTCTCGAATTTGTAATATGTTTTTTACATGCAGTGCTTATTTAGCCACTTTAGCTGAAAGCTATTTGAGAGGAACTTAAA
Source organism: Nephotettix cincticeps (assembly GCA_023375725.1). Classification (NCBI taxonomy): domain Eukaryota; kingdom Metazoa; phylum Arthropoda; class Insecta; order Hemiptera; family Cicadellidae; genus Nephotettix; species Nephotettix cincticeps. The sequence continues at coordinate 111,125,767 of CM041786.1, read as the reverse complement.
TATGCATGCTTCATACTAGTTTTAATTTTAAATAAACAATTATTATTGGCTTGTGGATGAATATAAATAATAAAATACTATATATATATATATATATATATATATATATATATATATATGTATGTACGTAAAATCAAATACAAGTTTTATAACATGATCGTCTTTGTTTCACTTCCAATCTGTGTCAAGAGGGAAAACCCAGATGAGCAGGGTTCAGCCAGACACAACACGATGCTAAGATAAAACTGCTTCGTATCAGGTAGCAAAAAGCAAAACCTATACTTAATTTTCAAAATAAAATTCATGGATAAAATGATGTTATTTCCCATTACGTTGTGATAATTACAATGTTGTTTTCATTATTAACCTACCTAACTGGCTTACCTAACACCTACTAACTACTAACTCTGCATACTACCAACTAATCTATTGTTTAGTACCTAAACAAAATACTAATTTATACCTATAATAACAAATTTTACACATTTTATGATAAAATATTTTCTATCCTAGTAATGTCCATGGGTTCTGTAAGAAATATCTCTTTAATTTCGATATGACTTGGCTCATAGTTTGCTAATTCTTTAAATCTTCTGGTAGGGATTTTTATTGACTTCCCTATCTAGCCAGAGCTTCCAGACAAAAGTTAAATTTACTGTCCACATTAAACACAGTAAAAAGGGAATAAGAAAAAATCATTTTTAACTGTTTAACATGAAACTTAGTACAGTATGCAACTTTAGACTTTAGTGTACAAACAAACTCAAACAATTTCAACTTTTCCAATTTTTTCTCCTCTTATAAATGGTGTGTGGAGAAAGTGTTTAGTAAAGGCTCCCCGAATCCAAAAAAAGGTTTTTTGACTGACGTCTGTGTGTTTGTATGTCAGCCTGTATAAAAACCACGAGATCACACTGATTTTCCTTTTTGAATGAAATGTTATTACACTGATCCATTTTGGCTATATCTCCAGACCATTACTTTAGGTTTCGACTTTTAAGGGTATTTTGCCCAAAAGATTTTTGAAACGTAAAAAAACAAACATCTCAAAATCAGCTCTAACGATTTTGATTAAAGGTTTGTCATTTATGGATTTAAAGGTTCCAAATAACATGATACCACCTGTATGTCTGTAAAACTAATATTTCAAAGGCTATGGGCTTTTAAATGTCAAAATAATAATTCTCTGGTAAAACAACAATTTTCTAAAACAACTATCAGTATCCCCATCCTTTGTACTCGTTGTAGGATTATGTGTTATGAAAAACGATACTTATATTAATTACGAAATGTAAAATTAAAAACTTAAACGGTTTTCAAGAAAAAAAAATTCTAATTCTTAGTTAATAGTTTGTATAGTTTGCAGAAAGACAAATTATATTTAATATATATCACTATATTACTATTATTATATAATTTCAACGCACATTTTAATATAGGATAATTTTAAAATTGATTTATGTTCAGTGATCAATGTAAACATACTAACATTGATTTTAATTTAACAGCTTTTAGTTATTTAGTTTTATGAAATCTATTATCATGATGAAATATAGACATGAAATCTTAAACAAATAAATACAAAGAAAAAATTGCTTTTTAGCTTAGTTACTTAGTATCAGCTTACACTTAGATATATAAGAATAAATTATGTAGTATTATAAAATACGTTATACATGAAGATACAATTTTAATATATCATGATTTCCTATTGTTTTGTAACAATTATCAAAGTAAACAAGCCAATATTTATTTTAATTTGACCACTGTTTGTTTTCCCCTATATTATTTCACTTACATATTCTGTAAAATGAATATATTTGTCTAACATAGCTAAAAACCAAACTTTTGGATATTATTATTTTATTTCCATAATGGGTGGGTCAGTTTCAAGTAAACCAAAACCTTATCTAAAAGGTAAAGAATAAGGTAAATAGGTTTCATGACTGTGGTTACTCTTGTTTTCACGGAGAATACGATCACAATTGTCTTGTTTAGCGTTACTGAAAGATAAAAAGATAGACAGACGGACAATAATTGAGATAAGACCCCTTTAGATTTTTCGGAGTTAAAACGTAAAACGTAAAACATAAAACGTAGAAATAACTGAACAGATCATAATTCCAAGCGATTTAGGCCTACAGATAAAACTGAGATGTTATTTATATAGATTTTTCTATTGCCATTAAGACTGGCTCAAATAAACTAAACTAATCAGCTCATAAGTACAAACTTTTATGCAGTAAATAGTGAGCGATAAATGGTTTCAACTTGATATTATTGTAAGCATATTTTGGTCAAAATTAAAACTATTATATAAATATATTTTTTAATTCCTTTAACATATATCTAATTCCTACTATTATGTATCTCACTCTGGCAAATTTAAAAACATAACGTTATGTGCTACATCGTCTTTAAATATTGATATTTAACTTACATAAAAACATCTAGTTTATCATTTACAGATTTTTTAAAATTCTACTTTACATTATAAATCCGTAATATAAAAACTTCGTTCACCACGGCCTGTTTTCCTGTTGAAGCAGATGTTTGTAATTATGGCTATCCATGAATCACTGAATGTTTGTACAACAATTAATTAAGTTAAGGAATTTCTGTTCGATCCAAATGTGGAATAAGAAACTGACATAGTTAATACGTTCTATTTAATTAGGTATATATATTGAAAGTACTCATAAATTAAGTTAAAAAATGAAAAAGTATTTCCCGTTCAACTACGTTCAACTTTCTTAACGATTTCAAAAAAATATACACTCCAAATATTAAATTTTTCATGCATTTCCATTGATTATTCTATAAACTATTTAAAATAAACATTTCGACGTAAATGGAACCGATTTAATGTAAAGAAATTAACCGGTAGGCCTTTATTTAATTTATCGATAGCCCTTGACAATATTCTCACTTGTTACTTTTAAACGCAATGTATGTATTTCCTTACTCTAAACTATTTCTCCATAGTAAACAAAAATCCATGTATAAGAATCAAATTTCAATAATAAAACTTTAAAAATGGTTGTTAATAATTACTGTTTCACTATAAACTACAACAATAAATACATACTAAAATGTACATCGAGGTAAACGATTTTTAGGTAAATCGATTTTTTAAATTTTTTAGTTTTAGTAGATGGTATTTTTATTTTGTCCATTGCAATGAACAATAATTCAATTTTTATTCAGAGCTAAATTGAAGCTTTTAGGTTTTGAAACTGACTTTAAGTAAAGTTAGATTACTCGTTAGTTAGTTAAGTTCGTTTATATCAGTTGATGTCTTTATTAAATCTATCTTCATTATCACCAGAATATTGTTTGTCTTACCGTGCATGCAGGTTATCCTAGACAGTGGTCCACCCTCACTAGCGCACTCTGTCGACGGTTGTGGGAGTAAGTGCTCCAGTCGCGCCACACCGCTGTACTGACTCCTCCGTCCTACAGCCTCACCCGCGCATGCCCACCCCATCCCACCCTTTCATCCCCCGTCACCCTCATCCGCCGTGCCAGACTGACTACAAACGGAATGTAATTTACAAATAAAAAACATAGCTCTGCAACATCCAAACAAGTCTGAAGTTGTGTTGTTCTTGACCTTGGGTTTATGGCATCGGTCTGGAGGATTCGGTGGTTATGAAAAATATAAACAGCTAAAAAACCATTATAATAACAAAAAATGAAAGTTTTTTAGACATTAAACTATTTTAATTTTTATGTGGTTGACTCTGTGCTAAAACGCTTCATAATAGCAAAAAAGGAATATTTAAAAAAATAATAATTTTTAATTAAATTGGCACTGAGTATTCTCTTTCCTGCTCTTCCTCAGACTCTCTCCCAGCCCAGGAAACCGTAAACGTGTATCATTAACCTTTAATCTTATTAAGTCATCTTTTTTCCTCTCGTGGTATTCACTGGGAGAATATCTCCACTCCATAAAACGAGTTACCAGTCACTTTTACCTGTCGGAATAGTGCACCAGATATTTGAGAGGAATAGGTTAATAAATGACGATCACTAAAGATGCCACTTAGGACCAGATATTTGTAAATATACGATGTTTAAACATTTAAACATCGTATATTTGCAAATGATTGTAGGTGATGGATTTTAACCGTAACGTAAAATACTGGTTAAAATGATAGTATACCTAAATAGACTGGAATTGTGGCGTGCTCTGCAATCCAGCTACTTAGAGATCACGATTGTGAATAGTTATGAGCAATGGTCAGTGGATGTGATATTCTCTTCTGTGAATTAACGTCCGCACTACGTTTAAATACTACGTTTGTGTGCAAAGACCTTCCTCATAGTTAGACCAGGTCGTTATTCAGAGGCAAAAAGTGGTTCGGACCCCATATTAAACTGTAGGTCGCCTAGATGTCATTGGCTTAGCAGTACTGTCTAAGGAAAATGTTCGCCTTAAGATTACAAGGTCGTGTTACAATCATCTTACACTCATTTCTCACTCAAACGTGGCTCTAAACACCTACCTGGACAGGTCACCACGTCAGTTAAAAGTAGAAAAAGTATTATCAAAATTGTTGGGCTATACAAACTCAGTTACTAATCTACTGTAGCTTAATCTACGTATAATATTATTGAAAATTATAATAAATCCCAAATTCACACTTTCACATTTGGAGATTTGGGTTTATCTCAAATTCACACTTGAGATAAACCCGTATTAAATGGTTCTAGATCATAGATAAAAACTAACAGATATAAGTATGATTGTCTTTGTTTGCTGCCTTTAATTTAATACCCTAATAAATAGGAATGATAATGAATTCTTGTCGATTTCACATTAGTAACAATACAACAAAAAACACGCATGGTAGCATTACAATTCTAAGATTAAAAATTCATAAATTAAATTTTCTTTCGTATGTCTAACTAAAAAAATTCAAAATATATTTCAAAATTTATATACGAAGGATATTTTTATATTTTGAAAATATCTGTAATGTTAGTTCAGTACCGCTCCTGCTGCTGCACGACGCTATACTGGCCAAATGATTTCTCCAGGGCTAAATATTTTACCCGCTCTTGCCTTGGACCAATGCCAATAGTTAGGGGTTTCCGACCTAGCTCGTACACACACGCCGAGCTCGAGTACTTGTACTGTATAAAGCATTTTCATGTATGTATAATGTTTTGTAAATATTTAATAAAATACTTTCTAGACTATTTTAAGGACATAACAATACCGACAAATTTATTTTATACGTTTTATATAACTAACATAATTGTACAAACAAAATGTTACACTAACATTTCAGGCAACGGAAACCATAGATATTTTGTAAGAAATGTTCAAAAACATCCATGTGAAGAATAGGAATAAAACAAAGAACTTCATATAACAATTAAAACTTGTCAAATCAAAATTACTTTAAATATAACATCAAAATGTTTAAATAACTGGAAGGTTTGGCAATGGGGTCCTAAAATTATATTACAACACGTTTTCACTTTTTCGTAGGATACCTTTATAAAATCATATGGATACGAGTAACATATGGTTTGAAACAACAACAAACTGTTTTCAACGACCATTTTAATCAATTACATTAATTGACCTGTAAGAATATTGAAATATAATGAATGCTTACAGTCAGATTTATATTTAATATTAAATTAATTTATTTTAAACATTTATTGAACACATAGTATCTTTCATTATAATGTTTGGAACAAAAATATAACAAATACAAAATTTAAGTTGATCTTTGCAGTTATTAGGGAATGCATTACTTATAAACTTAGCTTAATTAAACAAAGAAATCAAAATGTTCTCAGCAATACTACCACCAAATTTGGAATATGAATAAGGTATAAAGTGTTGTAAAATTCATTCAAAACTTCTTAAATTCATTCTTTAATAAATATTAGAATTATAGTAACCAATTTATTGGTATTGGAAAATGTGATATACTATCAGAGCTCACTAAGCTCAATTGACCTCAGTAGTCTCATAGTGCAGCAAAGTTCAGCTGAGTGGCTGTGTCAGATATATGGTTTACTAAAACCGCACTCGCTAGAGTTAAGTGGCCTCTCAAAGAAGCTTTGTCTTATAAATTGTGTTTATGCTAGACTTAACGTTTAATCTTTATTCATTTAGCTTTATTATTTTCTTTAATATTACTTGGACAAATGAAACCCTTTTGTTGTTTTTGAATTAGTTGTATCTTCTTAGTGGATGTAATAGTTTAGTGAATTATGTTAAATAAAGGGTAAATTAAAATTTAGTAAAAATCGTGATTACATTTTTTGAATTTATAAAACTGTAATTTTTTTAGATTTTCTTGACAATCAATTGAATATTTTTTATTCCTACATTTACATTCGTCAAAGTTCATATATTCACTGGGTCATACATCATTATCTTTCTAAAAATAAAGTACGGTACTTAAAATATATTTAAATTTAGTATCCATCGCATCTCTACAATTCCTTATTTTAATCAGAACTAATTATTTGCCTGAATACAGTATTCACACACAACTTAGTAAAACAATTTCTCAAACTAATCTTAGTCCCTTTGATAATATGAACAAGAGTTCAAATATGAGGCAAATTTAAATGTTAAATGGTGATTTAGAACAAAACAGGGCAGGACTGAAGAATTTGCGATATTAAATTTTCTACTAAAATTACAGTTATTTGTCATAGAAAATTACGTATATAATAAAAGTCCGAATACTTAAAAATACAGTGTTTTTAATGGATGAATGAAAAAGTTACCTGTATCTTTAATATCTATTAATATCTATACATATTAATATGTATAGTCAAAGCCTGTACTCATACCAAAAACCCAAACAGTTGTATCAACTGCAATTGGATTGTTTAAAATAAGTCATATTAAATTGAGCTACTCCGCCCATTACATTTTAATTATATAACTTGATAACCTCTTCCTCAAAACTGACGAATTGCCATCAAATGCCTTTATTATAACATAGCCAGAAGTCAGAATTGAAAATTTTGTTGCAGATGGAAGATAAGTCAAGACACAGCTGGTGCTCGTTGCCAACCTCAAAACTTTCTTCTCCCGTCTTTTTGCCAAGTAAGCGTTATAACTAATGTTTTATCTGTAGAAAATGTAATAAATAACATATATTGTTTAGTCTCGTTCCTTTTGTTCAACGCAATACTTAGATATCTAAAAATGTATTTTATTTGTAAGTTAAAATTATTTTAACCTTTATTTGTAAAAAGTATATTAGAATACATTAGGGCTACTAAAGGTGACACTTATAGGGGGAATTTCATAAAAAATTCCAAACTATTTATTTTTCCTTATAGTAGTTACTTTATTAGAGGTATATCCATCCACGGTAAGTCATCTCAAGCTATAGTGTTTTATCTCAAACTAGTATTACCCAGGTAAATACCTTACTCAATTGATTTTCCAAAACCATAATCCAAAACCTAAACATTTTTAGGAATCTCAGACTAAGTTTTGTACTTGTTGACTTGCATGAGTAGTATAAAACGTTTAGTAGTAATATTATGTTAAAATACATTTTCTAGCTTCTGAGCTAATATTGAGTCTAATTAAAATTATGAACTTATTACCTCACCAAGAAGCTTAGTTTCTAAAATGTACTTGAAAAAGTACTTGGAAAACTGAGCTCATTGACGGGTTGGAGTTAACTGATTTCAATTAACCGAAATAAGAGAAAATTGTATTCCACATATTTAACAAATTATACAACAAACAACAATAATAAAAACATTCAGAAATATTGTTATAATTATTTGATAAATCAACATTATTATAGTTCGTTAAAAGCTATGTATTTGATTAAATTAATTGATTAATTGATTGATTAAGTAATTGATTAAATGGAGAACTGGAACATGTGGTAACAGTTTAGTCTGCACTAAGGCAGGCTTCGTTGCACCTTTGTCTATCGATGTTTGTGTTTGCCCTTCCAGCCAGAATGTTGCCTAGAGGGACAGCAGCATCCTCTCTCTCTCTCTCTCTCTACTCTGTCTCTCACACAGACCTGGAAAATAGATATTTTATCTCAAATAATTATCACTAAAATAATAAAAAAAATTATTTGTACTTAGTTTATTATTTTATTACTTTTTTAAGATATTGCTCCAGTCGATATCCATTCTCTTATCCTACGCAAAACTATTACGAATTATCCATTTGAAATACGGTACTTTCTATATATGTTAAAGATCTTTTCTTATAATTATCAGCTATTATACTTAAACAAGAGCTGTTTAATAAGAATGCAATTAAATGCATGTCTTTTAATACTAATTTGGAAGTATATATATTTGTACAAATATGTTTCATTTAATCATGCAAATTCGATTATTCACATTTAATATTTGTATTTAATATTTACTTTTTAGTGTATTATCCCGTGAAAATCCGTTTTTATCACTCAAATAGATAAAATAGCGAGACTAAAAAAACAAGCCTATAAAATTATTATACTACAGCGTAACCTTATAGCGTAGCCTTTCACATTGCAGAAAGCAGTAGATAGTAATAATTTAAATAAATAAATATCAGTTTAAAGCTAGACTTCGCATAAAAAAACAATGTAGCAGTACTGAGCCATCTTCATTTTTTCAGAATATATTTAAACATCAATGTTTTTCTAATTACAGGTTAGATAATTACCTATTACCTGGGGGCCTAGCTGGTGACCCCAGTTTGCTAAACGTCTCAGACCTGGGAAACCGAGGGATCTACGATCTTTTCAGTTGGTTCCGACTTGACCAGTCCTCCCCCACTCATTCCATTTTTTGGCATGGATATGTCTTAGCTCTGGGAGGGGGGGTGCTGGAAATTTGCGCCTCCAAAATTTGAAACAGTGACGTCATTTGGTTGTTGACGTCATATGGCAAGTGACATCATAGCTTGGTTAAGAATAGTGTTTAGATGAACTGAAAACATTCCCTTTATACATATCCATGATCCTATTTCTCACAGTGAAGTGAATACAAAATTAGTTTTTCCTAACTCTATTACTCTATTACTATATTATATTATATTACTATATTACTATCGTTAACCCTCTGGAGATGTGATGATAATGGAAGTGCTCACTTTCCTCACGGTAGATAGCTCTAATCAGTTTAATCAAGGATTTTTCCTGTAGGCTGGGATAAAATTTCTGTCCTTTAAAGCCCCTAATGGACAAACACAGAAAAGTGTGACTCAACAGGATTTGAGGCAGAGATCTCGTAAAACATCTCACTATGCTCAGTAGTTATAGAGAATTAGGAGGGTATTATATAAAAATTATTACTTGTTAAAAACACTGCTATATTTACTTTACCTGTAGTAAAATAACAAAATTCCCTGTCAAGACATAATTGTCGTAAATTTTAGTTACACTTTTATAGCTTACCAAAAATAAATTACTGAGTTATTTGGTGGTTCAATAAAAGTGAAGATACAGTTGAAGAAATGGACGGAAAACATGGTCAACTAAAATTATTTCTCACAGGCATTATATTTTATTCAAGGAAAACCTTGAACCCTAGCCAAGTTTTAAAAAGATTTATTCAGACTTCCCTATAATAAAACTCGCGATTGTCGCATAGTAAAATTTTAATGTACATTCTACTTTCTTATTAAATAACTTTATGAAATGAAATTTCAATACAAGCACCACAAAGAAGACCAGTAAAACGGAAAATATTTAAAATTATCTTGGCCTATTTATGGTATAATTCTCTGGCTTACTAGAACGTTAAATATTTTTAGTAAAATATTTAAATATGGTTAAATATTTTTTATATTAGGCATTAAATATATTTAGTAAAACATATTTTTAAGAATGTTGAATAACAAATATTTATTAAATTTACTTATAATTCTAATCAGTTCGGCAGTTCCATGAGCAGTTTGGTGTTTGGACACTAAATATCCAGAAATTAAAATTACCAAACTGATCTAATTGATGTTCCAAGTATGAGATAAGTAAATTGAGTGGAAGGTTTCTTGGTATAACAGGTAGGTAAACGTGTATTTAGAACAATTAAATACTAAGAGTGACTAAAACTAGAAATTAGGAGGACAGATAAAAATAAACCAACGAACTTAAGGTTGGAATGAAAAGTTGGAAAAGAATATTTACAAAAGAAAACAATAAACGTTAAGAAGCATGAACGTGATGAACATAAATCACCTAATCATCGACAAGAGAGTGTATTAAAAATTATTGAGTAATTAATAAGTAAAAAAGAGTTTCAGTCGAAGTAAACATTATTATTTTATTGTGATCATGTTTTCTCGAAAGTTAACTATTGTATAATATAGCATACATAAAAATATCGTATTTTAATTTTACATTGATTAATGAATTACTACTTAAAAAGTTTTATGATAAGTTGTCAATTAAAAACAATTTGTAATTCTTTCATATGTAATTAATAAAATACTTTGAGTAGTTTACCAAATTTTCTAAAAGTCATAGATATCCATTACTTTAATGCTAGGCTAGATTAATAAAAATACTCTTTCTGACTACTCTCAAAGTATAATGTAAGATATTTCATTGTTTATGGAAGGTGTTTAAAATATTGTAAATTAAGTCGGCTTAACTTTAAATAAAATACAAGAACACAGTAATTAATATAAAAGATCTAATTTCAAAAGTTATGACTCTTTATTTCTTTGAAATTTCTCATCCCACGACAAAAATCATATTTATTATATAGTAGGGTTTAAAAAAATATTAAATTTAACTTTTCAAGACATGAAATACTTTGTAAACAGTTTTAAGCAAAACTGAATATAATATCTGAATTAGAGTTTCATTTAAACGGATATTAAAATTCAGTCACCTTGATCAATTGTGAAAAAGGACATACCACGTTGAAAAAAAAAATTTCGTTCTTTCGATGATCCGTTATGAATTCCGTAAAGGATGAAAGGCTCAACGACGAGAACGACGTAGAATAAATGAAGAATTCTTACCGAGAGACTATTTCCACTGTCTCTCCTTAAACACCTCCTCTTTCTCTACGGATATTATTTAGTGTGAATATGAGCAGAGTTTATCTATAAAATAAAATCTTGATCTATATTTAATAAATTTTAAATATATTAATTTTCGTATAATATTAAACTTAAAAATTTTAGTCGGGCCAGGATTATGACCAGAATTATTTAAATCATCCATAAAGTTAAATGTTTCGTTTCCAGTCTGTTCCTAGATATTTAAAGGTACGGATATCAAATATACGGATAAACATGGATGTGGAAAACCCGCTATGTACGGGGATCTGCTCGTAACCTGATAGGTTACTGAAGTGAAATATGAACAAAGTGTGTGTAATGGTTTAGATGACAAAGTATCATTGTTAAGGTAATATTTAGTCCAAATAATATCAAAATAGTACCAAACTTATAAGTTACATATATTCTTTTCAATAAATATATTAACTTACATCGTTAACTTTTTCATGCGAACAGTGCAAAATACTTAAACACATTTACCCACTGTTCGGAGCGGGATATGTATCATACTTTAGGTCAAGTCAGGCGAGAAGAACTTTGTGAATTAACACGTTAAAGAAGCACTTCACCGTCAAGCAACCAAAGTTGGCCGTAAACAATGTTAATGCAATGTTCACAGCAGGAAAATCTAATTCAACGAGGGATGATTTTGCTTCTGCTTCAAGGAGTTTAGTTACAATTTTCATTATTTATTTATCACTTAAATAAACCGTTTCTTTGAATGTTTAGTACAAACTTAGAAGGAAAAAGTTTCATAGCTGTTTATTAAATTCAGTATTTAATAGCTTGATATAATATTTATACTGTTTATAAGTTTCAAGAAATAATAATTTAGCAAATGAAGATAACATTTTCAACATAATTTCACATCATTTTATAGTTAACGTTCCTAGATTAGATTAGATTAAGGTAGGGGTTAGAGTTATCAAGACAGTTTGATACTACGAAATGGTTTTGTGATGTTTAGAACGAAGTAACATATAATAATGTATAAACATACATTTGTCATGACTTAAGTTTAAGTTTTTGTTAATTTCTTCACCATGATAGTTCGTTTTTGATTTTGAGTTAGAAAACTTCCCTTTGGGTTTTTTTATTTCTATTACTGTAGTAGGTACAAAAATAAATCTTATTGTTCATCGAAACAAATTCTAATAACTTTGCTATATAACAAACACTGGTGACAATGTTGAGAATGACTCAAGTCAAGTTAAAATTATTAAACCTTTCAGGTAGGATTTTAAATATACTATATTTACTGTGAAAGTGAGTTACGTATTATTTGCCTAGTTTGAAGCTATTTACTATTTATTACCACCATTTTAGGAAGATTTATGTGAAAATTTCTCACCTGAACAATAGTATAAGAAAAAATTAAGCCTATAATGCACATAATCATATTTACGAAATAACCAATGAAAAAAATAATATTTTATAGATTACTGTCTCCTAAGTCGTTGGTTTTTTATACTGTTATATTTTATTAAAAATTATATCAAACCCGTAATATAGTATTAAGCTATATAAATGCTAATGATTAAAATGTGTTTTATAAAGAATATAAATTTAATGCTATAAAAATATGGTTTATTCATGAACTAATTTAAAATCTATCTTAATTGAATAATTTTAATTAAATGAAAGAAAAAACACACTATATAGTCATGTTTGACGGGGAAGTATTTTAAACTTACTATCCTCTAACCGTTAAATAAAATGTAACAGTATTCCTTTAAAGGACCATATATATAGAACTTGCTACAGGAGATATCTACCGACGGACCGACTGTCATGCGCAGTTGCATTCCCTCCACTCCGGGTAGACAACCTGACAGCCCCAGACCAGCGCTATATATATATATATATCTGTATATACAACCATTGTAACATTATACGTGCATATCCAGCTGCTAACCAGTTCATTTGTCCAGGCGATGCTGTGACACGTAACAATACGAATATATCGGTCCCGCACACAACAGTTAAACCAACGCCCCTTGATGCGAAGCCTTTCATTGAGGAACTCGTTTGCTGTGTACACTCCGATGACATCACTCCGTTTCATCATCGGGTTTGTTTTGGTTATTCCTAAACTATAATTTAATTTATTATTTTTAACTAATTATGTGGTGTCTACTGTACTTTTAAGCTGTAAAATGACACACATGCATATATTATACACACACATACACACACACACACACACACACACACACACACACACACACACACACACGCACATATATATATATATATATATATATATATATATATATATATATATATTCTTTAATTATTCTTATATAAAATTCCTTAACTATGGTTACTAACACAATTTGTCCAATTAACTTTTATCACAAGAAGTAAGTAAGTGACACAAGATAATTTAAAACACCACACCCTAAATTAATGGAGTAGTTTAGTGGGTTTTATTTCTTCATTGTGTGAATTTTTTATATATAAGGTGTGTTCTTCATTTATCTAGTACATTGATTTCTTCAATGTGTTAGTGAATATAAATTTACAATTCTTCTTTGTTGTCTAATTTTCTTACTCTTTATCATAGTCCAATATATTCGTGTTAAATGATATATTTGTATGATTGTAGTTTGTAGCATAGATATTTTTGGCGAATGCTAGATTTTGTGATGTTCTGTTATTTGATTATAATACTTGTATATACTCTTTAAATCTTTTTTAGAAATTTCTGCCGGTTTATCCAATTTAATATTTATTTACTTCAGTTGATTGTGTATACTCCTTTTTTAGCGAATTTCCCATAGGGAAGAAGCTATTACCGTAGGTCTCATGGTAAGACTTAAGCCAGAGACCATGTTAATTTTCCCTCTTTAGGTGCCTGAAGGCCAAAAACAATAGTCGTTAATATATATATATATATATATAAATTTTAACGACTATTGTTTTTGGTCTCTGGGCACCTAAAGAAGAAAAAATATCATGGTCCCGGGGTTAAGTCTCGCCATGAGACCTACGGTAATAGCTTCTTCCCTATGGGAAATTCGCTAAAAGGTATTTTCGTTCCCTGATAACGTTTTTTGCATCAAACTGTTAGGTAATTTTGCCCGAGAAAATTCCTAATAAAAATACCTTTAGGTTAAAGGTACAAATTTAATCCATAGTGTTCATCCCCAACCGTCCAATCAGTGAACACTACCTATTTTCAACAGTCTCTTGCTCCTTGTGGAGCAAAACCTATTAGTTAAGTATAATGATACATTGAAATGCATCAAGTACGTACATCTAAAAATTTTAAAATAATATTGGACAAACAATTTTTTTCTTGTTTAAGAAAATAATACAGTATGTTAAACACCACTTATATGTAGATCTAATCTCAAAAACACTCTATGACGTAACTTAACTCAACTCTTTTTCATGCCTTCAGCTTATTCTTGACTGCTTCACATCAAGCGATTGATCTATGTTGATGACACCTTTTAGTTTTGAGGAGGATATTTTGCTGAGAAGTCACGTTTCCAATTACCGATCCTGAGGAAACTAAACTAATCCCATCCTAACAATCCATTAGGGTTCTAGATACGCTATACTATAGGGCCTGTTACATCTAACCAATATAAGAAATCGGCAACAGTGTTTATTATGTCTAAGAGGGGTAACTTTATTATTTTATCACATCCCACAAATCATAGTCATAAAACCATTCTGTCATCCTTAAAAACTTACATCAAAGGATACAATAAGAAAATGTAGTAGTCAGTGTAGTTAGTCAAATATGCTCGCGAATATTCTTTCTTGGACGGAACAATTCTTATATATACATGTACCGGTATGTAAAATCACATATCAATTAAAAACTTATTTATGACAGAATATAATCTATTTCTTATTTTCTACCTCTACACTGTCGGTCTTAACTTCCTTATTCAGATTATACCATCGGTCGTGTATCAGGTAACGTGTAACGATACGCACAGTGAGTGTCGGTGATTTTTATAATTATTAGAGTGTTAGAATCTCTTATTATTATTAAATATAAACAAAATTCTTGATGAACTATAATTTATATGGTAGGCTATAATAGTAAATCCTAGAAACTTCTTGACTGAAATAACTTTATACTTTTGAAAACATTAACTAATACACTGGAATGACTGACAGTCAGGCATTGCATGACCGTGGATTTAAGGAGCCCAGTGGACTATATAATATAACCGGGAATGGGAAAGGCCAGAATAAGAAAAACAGTCGTTATTAAATAGGTTCTACTGCATCTTAGGATGCAGTATAACTATAAATTGGTCCGTTGCAGCAGACCACACTATGCAACTTTCCATTCATCTGAACTGATTTTGATTATTAACACTTGTTTTAATCATAGGTTATTAGTTAGTTAGAAGTTATTAAAATTTACTTATTCTTCATACAAATAACCAGATGTATAAGTAAGTAGGTTTGATGCTATGAGGAAAAATAAATTTCGATTTTAGCGTATTTCTTCATGTATGCTTAAAATCATAGTTTATGTGTTTATCATGGCAGCTAACCTGCATACTCTTTTCCCATGTTAATCATATAGAGAATAGGTAAACTTATTTATTTATGGACATATATTAAAAAAATAAAAATAGGTCAAAATAAAAATAGTTTATTGTAAAAATTCCTACTTTCACCGTTCCACACAGCAGAAAACTGTAAAATCTTTCCCATGTTAATCATATGGAGAATAGGCGAACTCTCTTATTTATTACGGATTTTGACAAGACCTATTAACATATTATTGTTACATAATATTATTGATTTGGAAATTCGCTGAATACGCAGGTCTGTTGCGACAGGGGTATTTCAACATACAGTAGCAGACCTAAAATAGATGAATATATCACGTTTATTTAGGAAAGTACACAGTTTTATCACGATATTTCAAATAATAAGGAAGTTATATCAATTTCCTAATTCACCAAAACAATATCATGGGAATCGAGTATGTTAATGTACCACATAAATTATCAGATCGTAATTAAATGAAGCTGAATTAAAGGTATCTTCACAATATTTTGAATAATATACGAGATATTCATTTTAACTTGTCTCTAAAGCAAAGGATTTACAATGGAGTTTTACAAGACAGTGCTTTACTAGACACAGCTTTACAGACATGTTTACTAGTATCACGTAACATAGAGCAAAATTTCAATTTTTGGGCTGATTTTAAAAGTGCTTATAAAAATTTATATTTTTTTGACAAAGGATTCACAAGATATTTGAATTAAGTTTTTGTTTTGCCTATTATCTGACAAGGCATTCAGTGATGATAATCCTTATCTTGAATAATCTTTATAATTAATTAATTAATAGTAAACATACAAATTATAGCAAAATTGTTAACAAAAAATTAGATATTAAATAATAATAGTCTTGAGCGTTCAAAACTAAACGACTAAACGGTATTTTAAATACTTTAATGATTATAATTTGTATCATAGTTTTTGAGATTTAATCATTGTCGGCAGTTAGGTTACTTAAATAATTCAACAATATAATTTATTAATTAAGTTCAATGATAAACACGATTTTGACAATTAACACTTTAAATGCATCATCGTTACTACCGTTAGTAGAAATTAACACGGATATACATATATATATTGATAAGGAATGTAATAATTCATTCATGCACAAATCGATGGCAGTATATGTGGAAACAAATAAAGTTAGTTCAGTCAAAACTAAATCTGAGAATGAAGCTATCTATTAGCATAAACAAATTGAAAGAATGTGCATGAATCATACTAATAAAAAAAATCAAAGTATATAAATAGCACAATCTGAATAGTTAAAATGTGCAACACAAGTAAGAGTGATTAAAAAAAATTAAGATTTATACTGTTCACCTTTCAGAATATTCATAGCTTCAAAATCATTGATGACCAATAGCTTTTAATGTGATTAATGGTTTATTTATTTCAAGCATTCTCCAGCATATTTAAAGTGTTCGATAAACCTCGCACTTCAAAACATATGGTCTCGAATATGCATTTACCCACTTTAAACTCTTGTCTCTGTATATAAAATTGAATGTGTGTATGTATGTATTTAAGTATGTATGTATGTCCTTCATGCGTTGCCAAACTACTTATCCAATCGCAATGAAATTTTAGGAAGTTGCTCTATATGTGTCCGGGAAGGTTTTAGTGAAAAAATCTTTTCGAAAACTCCATAACTTTCCATTTTATGACGTTTTAAATTTCTAATGTTAACCTTATGGGACTAAGTTTGTTTACAAATTTTCTACAATGAAAACATTTGATTTCTTAGCTACAGCTGATTGGTTTACTATCCATTAGCAATATGCTTTACCATCCAATGCCATCTGAATCATTGAACAATGTTAAAACTATGAAGTAAATAAATACTGTATAAAATGAACAGCTTTATTCGCCACGTTAATAGTTTAAGGTTTTTGGGGGATTATGTTGTATATTTTTATTTTCTGTCTGATTAAAAGTCGTGTGTTTATATGTTGGCCAAATAAAATATAATTACATTGTTTATATATATTACGTTTATTATAATAATCAGCTGTTATATATCTTTCCTATAAAAGCCGTGTTAAAGTTAGGTTTGGTTTGGGTTTGGATTGGATTTGGAAATTATAAATTAATCCACTCAGATTTAATTGTTTTGTGGGAATGTTATTAATATGTCTTATCGTTTCAGTATTGTTATTCACTATGCCGCGACCCAGAATAAATTACCTTTCACAAGAAGCCGTAATGCTATTCGACTTAAGAACATGGCCAATCTTAAAGTCAACATGTATTTAATGTCAGGCGTTACGAAGTTCGCCGGGTCAGCTAGTTATAAAATATAATATCTCTTTTCGGATTTCATGAAATATATACCGTAAAATATAACTATTTAAAACGAAACATTTACATTTTAATCCCTGCTAAAATGATTCCCAAATGAAATAAGTCTAGTTTATGCGGGTTTTGTCGTCGTGTACGTTAATAATTTATAGCGTGCTAAGCCCGTTTTAAGCGCACAAGTTACAAATGCACTTTAGTCATCACCCGTTCTCTATTCACAAGTTTGTAGCTAATGAGATTAACTGATTACTCATGATTTCACATTTAGTTTTCGAGCTGCATAGAGCGTTTTTGATAGTGTAAATGTATGTAATTTAGTACATTTACGATTTGTGCCGGTCTCCGGAGTTTGTTGCTCTCTCTCGTGGTCGTCATACCAACTACGCCTCACATAAGTCTATATTTGGTTTATACAGTAGTTTAATATTTGCTCTCTTCTTCGAATTGCCAATAAGCTGATAACACCATAAAATGAGGGACGGTTGGAAAATTGAATTTTGTCAATCGTTGCAGGTTGAGTTTGAGAATCCAAACTATCAAGTCTATAACTGAGTTTCTCTAATCAGTATTGTTAATTGTGTTTTAAGAAGTGAGCCACTGTTGGAAGTGGCTTTGAGGTTTGTTATTGCAACATGTTTATATAAGCCAATCTATACCATTTTTTAATATGCATAAAGCTATAATATGTATAAAGATTATTTTGCTTCTGATAAAAATGGATGAAGTATATCTGATTAGATATACGAAACTAATAATTTCTTTACAGATAAACCCTATTTGTGTAGACTCTTTAGTATAACTATATAACTTTACTTCTTTGTGTAACATTTTATACCAGCTGACCCGGTGAACATCGTACCCCGTAATGTAATGGTTTTGTATTTCGTATTAACATTAAGACTAACTTATTTGGAATTCATTAATCTAATAAATTTAAATCCAAGTTTTGATTTTCCTATAGTTAAAAATAATAATATCAAATAATAACAAACTATACATTTAATAATGTACAATCATAATTTCAATAGCTTGTGTGCGGGACTTGTGCTTTATTGAGGATATATATTGATGTATGCTGGGTTGCACTTGGGGTAATTAATTATCTTTAGTAAAGTAACTTTTGATATATGAGATTTATCGTTTTGTTATCAGGTGCAAGAACAATTAAATGCGAACAGCTTTCGATACGTCAACTTTACACGTATAACTGACCATGAGAAAACAGGCATTTTAAGTTTTGCGTGTTAAAAAGCCACGTATTGTTTATAATAAAGCTCACGTAATCCAACATTCATAACTACACGTGCAGAAAACAAAAAACAACAAATAAATGCACTTAGGCAAATAAATTTTACTGTAATCTACAATCTTTTTGTAAACAATCGCACATTCGCTGAAAATGACGGACAATGATATAACCGGTCAACTGGTGAAAATGAAACAACACAAAATCAGGTTTTATTAGCAAATATCATGATGAAAAGTTAGCTATTCACATGACCTGCATGGTGAAAATCAAGCAAAGGACCATTATAAAAGTTACAACTCAATTCCATGAACACGTTTTTTTTGGGGGGGGCGGGTCATTCCAAATTGTTGTCTGATTATTATAGGATTCGGTGGGGTTGTCTCTTTCTGTAATATCTTGGACAAGTTCCTTTGGTAACGCAATCGAACAACATTAACTATACTTTTGTGGGTTTTGTAACTCAAAAATAGGATTTTAAATCTATTTATGAATATTTAAAAAATCTACTTATTATTTTCATCATTGGGCTCAGCTCACAAACACAAGACATAGTATTTTAATTACGACTCTCTTATTTACTAAAAACACTCCTAAATTTGGTATGCAAGTCCATCTAGTTAAATTATATTGATACATATAAAATACACCAAATTTAATGTTACTTATGTCAGCAAACATACGTATTCATTGTAATTCATACGGAGAATATTTATAAATATATACAAATTTGGTATGCATTTACTTGCTGAACAGCCTTAATATAAGTGCATTACTACGTAAAACCACCCTTATTGCAGCAAACCTGCATACTTAGTACTGTTCAATTATTATGACAAGAGTAAATAAGTTTCATGTAATTTGCTCTACTCACACCAGTGTTCTGCGTGCGATTTCATTAAAATATTTACTTTTTTGGCATATGATCAAAATGTATCACGTATTTTCTTCATTAGATTAACAAATACAAACTTTAAAGTTCAGTGGGGCTTAGTCCTATAAGGTTAAATACAAAACTGATGTGCTAATGTGTTACTCGGAGTAGAGTCAAAAAAATCAAAGAGCATTAAAATTGGCCCAGCCGTTCTCGGGTTACAAATTGTATAGCTAACACGAATTTGTTTTATATATTTAGATTTGTAAAAGAATACTGTAATGAGATAAAGGTAGTTTATGGAAAATTTTATACGCAGATAATAGAATACACTTAATTTGTAGTACAGAGAACGTTGTATTATTATATAGCTTATTAAAAACTTTATTTCTAGGAATAAACCGACTAAACGATTTTTATTGCTCAATATAAATCCCATATTAAACCTTGTATAAAACGATTCTTTATTAACATATAACTGACAGAGAAAATTCGTTTTAAGGAGATTGCCTTTATTAAATCATGTCAAGGGAATGAGGTTAACAATACAAAACTACAATAACACTGGAACACACTTTCCAAAAATAAATAAATTGATTCCACTGTCCAATTAATGGTGGCTGGTTTGCAGTTTTAACGTGAAAGTTTAAATATTAAATCATTTAAACAATAAATTTCAATTCAATATTCATCGCAACATGAATGTAAACAAAACTTTTCGTCAGCCAACTGTGTTCAGAATCCTGGGTTTTCATTCAAATGACAAATTTCAGATTTTATTACTCATAGGGTTGTTATAGTTCAATGACTACTATATTAATATAGACTTGTGTGATATCTTCGTGAGAGAAACTATTGTGTTTTAATTTCATTTACGGTCTAATTGTTTCATTTGACAATCACCTGGAAGATATATGGTTTTTTTGTTAGTTTGTAGATGATTGGTAGGCATTTGGGAACAAGTGTGAAGGCCTGGGAACGTTTTAACCTAAATGCTCAATGATAAGTCTTGTGTATCAATATTGTGTACTGTGATATACAATATTATTTTTATAAATAAGGAAAGCCGATAGCCCGGAATGTCAGTAGGTTATTCAAAAAATGACGATACGTACACTCTATACCTTCTTCTTTTGTCGGCGGTGGGAGTCAGAGTGAAGTCAGTTGGAGGCTGCAGTTGGCCAAGTATGCCGAATTTCAATAAAGCATTTCCTGATCTAAACAGACATAAGACGTTTACCATATCTGATTTTACACAGTTAAATGCATAAACAAGAAAATTGGTATCTGACAGACTAAAGCACTGTATTTCGTTATCACAATTTTGTGTACTTCGATAACCATTATAGATAAATGGCCATTACATAAAAAGCCAATTTAGTTTCATGCAAGGGTAACTAGGGGTATTAATAATTAAATGTGCATGGAGAAATAAATAAAATAATCATAAATAACTGTTAGGTAAATAAAAAAATACACAGTTGATCTAACTACATTCAGTTACATGATATCGTATGTCTAGAGTAAACATTAATTACACGTGCTTAGATAAATAAATAAAAAATCAGTAATAAAATAAATATTAAAGAAATAAATAACTTCCAAAATGGTTAATGTGTTTCGTACTGTTTCTAAAAAGGTAAAAAATTAAAAGAAGTCTTGCAGATCAAAGAGTTCATTGATACTAAACATTTGATTATTTACTAAGAACTCATGCACTTTGTTCTGAAATATTCTGAAATCTATTCCAGTGACAGCCAAAGGTAGCTTGTTCAACATCACAATACCCATGGCAACATGCCTTGACCTAGTTTTTTCCAGACACACCTGAGGTACATATCTATTTCACAATTTCTTGTACCAATATTATGTACATTGTACAGTGTTTCCTGGGTACATTCTATTCCATTTTGAAAGGTAAAATAATAAAAGTTGGTAAATACACAAGTTAATAATAGCTATTAATTTTAATTTCCTAAAAAGTGGTCTACCCTACAAGTGGTTCTAGATGTGAAGGCTAGTCTGTTGGTTACCATAATTATTCGAACAATATTTTTATATACTAAAAGAACCTCTTTGATCTTGCTAAAACTGCCATAGAATATTCATAAAATATGAAACTATAACATGATATAGACTGAGAAGAGTAAAAATGCATAATGTATTAACCTAGTAAATGAAAAAACAACACCAGAAATTTGATTTGATAAATTGTCAACGTGTTAACTATAATATATTAGTAGTATATTTATGGGAGGGTGCTGGTGCCGAAGAGAACTGTTTTGCCCATACCAAAAACTATGGGAGTGTGGTTCCAAATGAACCAAATAGAGTCCAGAACCAGCGCGAAATAACACAAATATCAAATTCTGCAGTCAACATTTTATTCATTAAAAAACTGTCACTTTACCTTACTTTACTTTACTTTTTTATGTCAAATTTACGGTACTTCTACATCATTTGATGTGATTTAACATTCAGAGTAATTGTGTAGTTTCAAATCCCCTGTAAAACTGCGAGTAAACTTTGAATGTAATTTCAGAGAAGACGTGGACTACATAACTACTTTAAATATTAAATCACATAAAATGAAGAAGCTTGATAAACCTATGTATAGCATTTTTAAAGATGAAAAATTGAACTAGTACAGTAAAATGGTAAAAAGTCTCCCAGAAGCTTCAAATAAATATATGTAATATAAATGTACGATAGCTTAATGAATTAAGTTAATGATTTGAAATACCATTTGTGTGGAATATATTCTGTATAGATAAGGTTTTAACACAAAGTATACGTCACTATCGTATGTTTGATCAGAATTGATCAATAGAAAGAGATTAATTTTAATTAAAATAAGAATCTTAATAAATATAATAATTTTTCTTAATAACATTTAATAAGCAAAAACAGCTGTGTTAACGTAATGCTTTTTTCGTCACTTAACTTTTTCTGTCAGTAAACAATAAACCGAATCCGAGGCAAGAAGTTTGGTAACAAATCGCGACAGATGTGACAAACAGCCTCCAATATCACCTCGCAGTGACATCTGTCAAGTGTTGGGGCCCCCAATGGCTCTCACAATAAATACACCTTCAATCTCCATGTTATATAGCATCCACGTCTCAGTTATGGGTCTCCGGTTCAATTCCAGACTGAGTATCAGAGTACCCAGCCAAGGTTATGGTAAAGTTCTTCATTTAATCATTGGGCTACTGCATAATGATACTGAAAAACTAAATGCTGGTCTTTATCAGTGAAAAATATCAAAAATATCAAATTATATCTTCAAACTCATCACACTTCCGTCTATGGCTATAATGTCACAATAGTATATTTAGATTGAATTCTTGCTTTGAATGTACATAAAAATAAATTAATTTGCTGTGAAGGCACTATATGCATGTCCAATAAATATAATATTTATTTCAATAAAGAATTAATAATAATAATTATAATGATAATAATAAAATAAAAATGATATAATAATTATTTCATGTCTAGTGTAATTAAATGGATACGTAATAAAAATAGTATTATGTTATGACTATTTTTGACGAAAGGTACTACATAAAAAAATGTGATATTATTTTCAACCCTACGTAAACAAGTGCAATCAAAACTATGAACTTTCAAAAACAATTTTACCTATCGTTGCTTCCGAAAGCTACATAAATTGTGGTGTTAAACGGGTGAGTTGTGTTGACTTAGGGTGATCTTAGATCTCTTGCTTAAGTGACTTCAACTCACATAATTTATAATTTTGAATTACTAAGGAGATTATTGAAATATTACTTACTATATTTTCATTCGCTTACTCTTGTCCACAGCTAAATGAACTTTTATTATACATAAACAGTAAATACACATAGCTTTATATGTAAAGGTAATAAAGTTATGCGACAAGTCACTATAATATAAAGTCACTAAACAGATTAATAAGTTACTAAGATTAACTGCGCTAAAGCGCCAGTTTCGAGTAATTTGAGTTTATATAATTTTATATAATGTAAAAAATTGAATTGGCTACTTTCTATTAACTCATTTCTGTTATTAAAATAACAAATGAACTTACCTTCGTATGTAAGTATTCTTTAACTTACTTACATATTTCTAAGTATAAATACTTACAAGATAAATTATACTGTGTTTACAGTGAATCAAACCTATGTTCAACAAACAACCTCATCTGCAATTGGCTGAGACCGTAAGGTTAGAGTTGTCGTAACAACCACAGCTCGAGATGACAGTGTTGACCAGACATAGAATTCAAGTTAGACAAACTGGGACATCTCACGTTTGGCCTTTGAATTCAAGAAATTACCCATGGACATTTTTCATTGGTTACCATTACCCAAAATGAACAAATTTAATATAGCACATTTCATTCATTTTGTTGAACGCCCCCCCCTATAACCACTAACCACAAAAGCAAAACAGGTGTCCACTGCAATCCCAAAAAGCCTACAAATGCCGTCAACTTCCACCCAAGCCGGTCACAGTTTTTAATGCCTTCGCACGTGGGCCCTATCGCTATACCACACATTTACAAGACAAATTGGGATTGCTCATGGTCGGGACTCGTACCCTAGTACATCCGAATGGCTTCAAACGTATCGATCTTCAGCGACACGCCTTAACCACCTCGACCACCGTGCATAATAGGATAATGCGTTTACTTGGCTTTAAAGCATACTCTAGCAGCAAAATAGTGAACTCTATGAGATAGTTCCAAGATTAGAGTACAGAACAGTACGGAATGTAGTTTACTAAGTTCTCAGTGGATGCCATTGCCTGATGGGCCACGTTAGTCGTTAAACAGAGCCGGTTGTTTTCTTATAATCGTTAGATTAAAATACCCCCGTCGCAGCAGATCTGCGTACTCAGCGAATTTCCAAATCAATAATATAATAATAATAATATATGACAAGTTTTATAAATATCTGTCCATAAACATGAGACGTATTTGCCTATTCTCCATAAGATTGACATGGGAAAGAGTGTGCAGGTTTGCTGCTGCGAGGAACACTGAAAGTAGGAATTTCTATCATAAAGAATTTTTATTTTTAACATTTATACCAACTTTCATCTACATCTGTCCATAAATAAAGTAGTTTGCCTATTCCTTATATGATTAACATGGGAAAAGAGTATGTAGGTTTGCTGCCATGATAAACACATAAACTATGATTTTTAAGCATAAACGGGTGGATATCAACAACATGAAGGTAAATACCAAGTTTAATCCAAAAATAATAAGTGATATGGGAAATATTATTTTCTCCTTATCCTCCATAACATTGGAGCCCCAAAATACAAGGCACTGTGTTTAGATTTTTTAATATCTCGGTAACCATTGAAAATAGAGAAAAACTTAAGAAAATTAATTGTGTAGTTTATTAAGTTGGTTCTAATGGTGAAAGATAAAATCTAAAAAATTTTACATTTTAAATTACATATGAAAAACGCAAAAAACCCAATTTTTGAGTACAACCCCCCCCCAAACTACCCGTTCCTACCAAATACACGTCTATATATATAAATTTTAACGACTATTGTTTTTGGTCTCTGGGCACCTAAAGAAGAAAAAATAACATGGTCCCGGGCTTAAGTCTCACCATGAGACCTACGCTAATAGCTTCTTCCCTATGGAAAATTCGCTAAAACTCGGTAATTAATGGGTTTATACAACACATATCATTCATATTGTTTAAAAAATAATTTGTCATTTATTGTTCAGAAACAAATGGAAACAACTCAAACTACTCTTTGGCATGGAAAAATTTATATAAACTTTCACAAAAGCGTACGTAAGCTTTGTTTGTATCAAGTTTCAAACAAAGATGATAGCTTGGAACTTTCTACACCAAAGGTGGTAAAGTGTCAATAATAAATGTTGTTTGCCTTTGTATTCGTACCGGTAGAATCGCCTGTCTACATCAATGTGATTTAAGGTCAAAACACCTATATATATATATATATATATATATATATATATATATATATATATATATCTATATGTATTTCCAGATTCTATTCCTAACATATTAAAAGTAATTGCATATATCTATGAAAACTATTTCATAAATACTTAGTTAGGTAAATAAATAGTCAATAGTTAGGTAAATACATTACCTACCGCATAGCTATTTATTATGTACTATGAGTATTTATTTAATAAATAATAACAGTTTTATTCTCTATTAATACGTTTTCTTAACAACGAAAGATATATAGTTTTATAAGTCAGAAAGTAGTTGGATAAGTCAGAATGTTTGGTCAGGAAACATGCCATCTCGCTCAACGAATATTTTAAAATAAGTGAAACTTTGGTATTTGAACTTATTTACATGCAAACTAATAGAATGCTATTAAAATGCTATTAGGGAACTAAAACATAAGCTACTTTCTATTTTAAATTTTGAATAAATAATATATACTCCTTTAATTATCATACTATTTAATGTTTTTTGAAATAACATATAATATCAATAAACGACATCAGAGGACTGAGACATACTTTATCCTTTAAGTCTATTTAAACTACAATCTTTAATAAAAACACCATATTCTTTAACGTTTAACTAAATACTATTCAATAGTTTATTGTTTTTAACATCATCGAATTTCTGAAAATAATAACAAGAGAAACAAAATTAAATTAATCGTTTTAATTTCATGGGGACTACTCTACCCCCTAATACCAAACTTTTTAGAGTGGTTTTGTTGGGCGATATGACCTTACGCTGAATATCAAGTTTCATGGAAAATAAGGAAGAAATTGATTTTTTAATATATTCAATAATAATATCATAGGGCACTCTCAGACAATGTACTCAGTTTACCACGGATATAAAACTTAACTTTTCTCTGGAACCGTTATTCGTAGACTCATGATTTTAATTATTAATTTGTTTAGTTTTTTAAACTGATTTTAATTGTGGTAGTCAAATTACACTTTACCTTTATAGTTTTTGCATAAAAAAATATTATTTTTACTTTTGAAAGCCCATAGCTTTTAATCCGCGACTTTTTTAGAAATGCGGGTGGTGTCATTTGGTTTATCTCACCAAGTCCATATAACCGTAATTATAAACGATTCATGTAATAAATTTAGTTAGAGCTGTATTTGAGAAATTTTCAATTTAGGTATTTTGCAGGTTTTTAGGGATTAAATACGCCTATAATCAAAATTAAAAATACAAAAATGTTTCCAAGATACCTTGGATTTTTACCGAACACACACACAGAATCACAGACATACGTCACACTAAAAACCACTTTTTTGATATGGGAGGCAATATAATGGATATATCCACCAGAAACTCAATTTAGAAAATTCTGAGGAAAACAATTTTCTCCTTATATACTCCTTATACTATCATATATGGGAGAATGTAAAAATTCAAAAATAGTCGTGAAGTATTTTTCAGATACCCAAATTATTATTCTACTACAAGATTAAATACCCCCGTCGCAGCAGACCTGCGTACTCAGCGAATTTCCAAATCAATAATATATTAATAATATATGACAAGTTTTATAAAAATCTGTCCATAAACATGAGAATTATTTGCCTATTCTCCATAAGATTAACATGGGAAAGAGTGTGCAGTTTTGCTGCTGTGAGGAACACTGAAATTAGACATTTCTACCATAAATAATTTTTATCTAAACATTTATACCAACTTTCATCAACATCTGTCCATAAATAAAGGAGTTAGCCTATTCACTGTATGATTAACATGGGAAAAGAGTATGCAGGTTTGCTGCCATGATAAACACATAAACTATGATTTTTTGCATAAATGGGTAGATCTCAACTTGAAGCTAATATCAAGTTTTATCCAAAAATATTCATTAATATGGGAAATATTAATTTTTCCCTATCCTCCATAAGATTACATTGAGCCCCACAATACAATGTACTGTGTTTAGTTTTTTTTAATATGTAACCGTTAGATAGAGAAAAAACTTTAAGGAACTTAATTGTAGTTTTTTAAGCTGATTAATGGTGAATATAAATTAAAATTTTTTTAAATTACATGTAAAAACGCAAAAAACCCCATTTTTTACAAAACCCCCCAAACTAACCCGTTCCTATTGACCTTATGTTGGTTTACGAACTCGTCGAGCACTTGTAGGAAATAATGTCTCTACCAAATGTGTTTGATTGGACCATTTTTACGAATTATCGTGCTAACAGACACATATATTTATATACATATACATATACATATATACATATATACATATATACTATATACATATATACATATAACATATATATATATATTTTATATATAAAAATTTTAACGACTATTGTTTTTGGTCTCTGCACCTAAAGAAGAAAAAATAACATGGTCTCGGGCTTAACTCTTGCCATGAGACCTACGGTAATAGCTTCTTCCCTATGGGAAATTCGCTAAAACTTTGTGATAGTTATCACATACTTTAAATCTGTGGAAAAATAGCTTAAAACCAGCGGGTTTTCATTTACTGTGACAACAATACCAGAGCTTGTCGATTTACTATTAAAACCACAGTTAAAGAGAGGTATTTTATTTTGTGTCTTTTTATACTCCAAACCTTTTCATTAGGTATAATTAATGGAAATAGAAGCGTATGGAGTAATACAGTGAGCAGTTTTATAATGTTTTCTGGGACAAGTTCATGTTTTATCCTCGACTGCACATTGTCAGATCCTCAAAGATAGTCGATGGGCGATGTGCTTGCACTCATGTTTTCCCTACACCAAACATCTAATCGACGTTTGATACCAGTGGAAGTTCACCTTTGATCTCGTATTCCAATTTGCTCTAGCATGCATTCCTCTTGCTAATTATCAGTACTGTATCACCGGATCTGTATTTAATGTGAAATACAGACCCTTTAACCTGAAACTATACCCAATTTGTTCTTTTTCGTTTACATTGGTTTCTTATCTCAAAATCTAGTAACTGTTTGGTTTATTAGACTTTATAACTCAGCATAACTAAAGAATAGTATATATTTTAATTTATTAAAATATAATATTCATGGTCGCAAGAAAGAACCCAACGATCATAATATGACACCGAGAGGTAAACCTCATGCATCAACTTTAAATGTTTGGTTACACATAAGCTTAGAATCATTTATCCCTCTTATATCAAATAATCAGAAGCTTACGGAGCTTTTAGCGAATTTCCCATAGGGAAGAAGCTATTACCGTAGGTCTCATGGGGAGACTTAAGCCCGGGACCATGTTATTTTTTCTTCTTTAGGTGCCCAGAGTCCAAAAACAATAGTCGTTAAAATTTTTATATATATATATATATATATATATGTTTATATGTATATATGTATATATTTATATATATATGTGTCTGTTAGCACGATAACTCTCGTAAAAATGGTCCGATCGAGACCAAATTTGGTAGAGAGGTGTATTCCTACAACTGCTCGGACGAGTTCGTAAACCAGACATATCGGTCAATGGGAACGGGTAGTTTGGGGGGGTTTTGTACCCCAAAATGGGGTTTTTTGCGTTTTTCACATGTAATTTTTAAAAATTTCTAATTTTTTATTTCACCATTGGAATCAGCTTAAAAAACTACACAATTAAGTTCCTTAAAGTTTTTCTCTATCTCCAACGGTTACCGAGATATTAAAAAAAACTAAACACAGTACGTTGTATTGTGGGGCTCCAATGTTAATCTTATGGAGGATAGGGAAAAATTAATATTTCCCATATTAATCAATATTTTTGGATAAAACTTGATATTTAGCTTTATGTGGCTGAGATCTATCCATATATGCTTAAAAATCATAGTTTATGTATTTATCATGGCAGCAAACCTGCATACTCTTTTCCCATGTTAATCATATGGAGATTAGGCAAACTCCTTTATTTATGGACAGATGTTGATGAAAGTTAGTATAAATGTTAAGATAAAAATTATTTATGGTAGAAATTACTACTTTCAGTGTTCCTCACAGCAGCTAACCTGCACACTCTTTCCCATGTTAATCTTATGGAGAATAGGCAAGTAATTCTCATGTTTATGGACAGACTTTTATAAAACTTGTCATATATTTATTATTATTATGTTATTGATTTAGAAATTCGCTGAGTACGCAGATCTGCTGCGACGGGGGTATTTAGTATGTGAGGGCTTCCTTTAAATTGCTCTGGAAGATAATTTGACGTTTAATTGTTACGTATTTAATAATGTAATGAATATTTTCAGGTATATCCCAAATATAAGATGTACCATTCATTAAATCTCGTATCTAAAAACCGACACAAAAATGTCACAAAAGACAAGCAGCTAAACAATGACTTCTCCACGTACGAAAAACTTAGCTTAAAACCATGAGAGAGCCTCTAATAAAGTATCACTTTCAATGATGTTATTTGCATTTTCTGTAATATTAAATAATATAAATAAGCCAATTAAATTTACAATCTAAGAGTTATTATTCACATAGAGAACTATATACTTTGCTCATAGGTGTAAGTTTTAATATTAATGGTCATAGTGTATGTTTGTGCTAAGAATAAACTGGCCACTATATATTTTTTGTGTAGTGTTTTTTCTGGACTGATGAGATATCAATGGCTATAGCTGCAGAAAAGGCAGAGGCGACAAGCTTACCTTTACTAAGGGTTGTGGTTTGAGGTAGTGTTGGAGGCGCAGCAACTTATGCTGGTCTTTGTCCTGGCCTCAGTCCTTTGCTGTGGTGGCCGTAGCAATCGTTCAGCCTCTGGCTATAGCTGCAGTAAAGGCAGAGGTGGCAGGCTTACCACTACCGAGGGTTGCGGTTTGAGGTACAGTAGTGTTGTGGGAGGGGCGCAGCTTCTTATTCTGGTCTTTGTGCCTGTAGCGATCGTCATCTTGCTGTGCAGTGATAGCAGTAGGATTAGAGGGTCTGGTTGCTTTGAGTAGTGTTGTGGAGGGGCGCAGTTTTATTCTCTGTTTTTGTGCCTTTGCTGTTAGCTGTGATCGGTCAGCTAGCTTGGGCTATTTCTGCAGTCAGACTGGCTCACCTTTACCGAGGGTTGCGTTTTGAAGTAGTTTTGGAGGGGGTGCAGCATCTTATGCTGCTCTTTGTCAAACTGGACTCAGTCCTTTGCTGTGGTGGCCGTAGCGATCGGTCAGCCCAAGGAATGTTTTTTTACTCCGATGAAACGCTTTAGTTCACTAACGGTTTCAAATGAGAATTTTTTAGGTGCACCTGTTTAAATGGTTTATGGCTTCAAATAACTTTTAGTATGAAAATTAGTTTCATGAAATGTTACTCTGAGTAATAATTCAATACAATATTTGATACATATAACTCGAACTTTATTATTTTAACTTTTGAATACACAACATATTTAAATCACTGAGTTATCTGTTCCCATTCACTACAAACGTGTTTTCTTCTATTATCTTCAGCACAAATAAACACATAAACCACACAAATACAATAAACCACTTTCTCACTATAATCTTTCTCAGATTCTCTTATTCTGACACATTTATCTAACTTTCATTTACTCCCGTTAAATAAAATGTTTGCATTAAAATGTAGTATGTCACATTGATATATTAATGAGTTGAATAACACAAAAATCTATAACTGATTAATTTTATGAACAATTTATACATTAAAAGTTTTTGAGAAACTTTATCAGAAATAAAGAATCAGCACTCCAGTTAAATTGAGTGCAAATACATTTCATACTGAATTCTTTCCTAAAGGCCTGGGATCTGACAGCCGACTGACATTTTGACAGGTGTTTATGTCAAATACTGCATTCCATCGGGAAATACACCTTGCTTACTCCTTTAGCATTTTGTGATGATACAGGTCTTCATTTGGAGTTCTCTAAAAATTAGTTCATTACTTACATAAAAAGTGATGTTGATGTGTAATATTCATGAACACAATTGAATTTCCATAACATTAAAGGATATACGTAATATTAAACCAGAGAGTAAGTATCTGTTGACAACAAATTTAATGATATATACTTACTAAGATATAACAAAACAATTATATATTGTTAAATATTATCAAAAAATTATGTTTTTTTCATCTTAGGGCTTATATATGTTTATATTAATAGTACTGGGAGACCGAACTGTCCATTGTTTTGGAGGACACTGTTGATAAAATTATAGTTCCGATAGGTCCCAACACTCTAATATACGTCCCCGACATATAGTGCTCTACGGGGTTATGTTAGTCTGATTATATAGGTACTGGATAGTATAAAATATCATAAAACAACCTTACAACGCAGAGTTCTGTATAATGCACATCAGCAATACATGAGGCAAGTATGGCAGTCACAGCTGGGTGGGTAGATTTCTAGCCTACTCCAGTACCCAGAAAGCCGTTCGATTCCCGGCCATGACACGTACGCCAGACATCACGTGCTCACACCGTTCATTTTTAAACTATTTTACGACTTACTGTTAAATTAGGCATAAGTTGTTTTCTCTAGAGTGGATTGAAACTAAAAACTCAATTCTGATTATTTAATACTATATTTTGTAGTTGAAAATATTAAATTTTAGTGTTTTTAAATAAATATGTGGATACGCTGCCCACAGAAATTCCCCAAAATATCAATGCAGACTTCCCAGGAGTGTAGTTATTAATCTTAAATCCATTCACAATGCTAAGTTAAAGTAATTAAAAGCACTGATAATGGAAATCGCTTACTGAGAAGTTGCTTCATTAAACTTTTTAATTGCATGAACCGTTAATGTGACAGTCTTTTACTGTACGAACGTTAAATCCTTTATTGCATCGGTTATTGAGATCGAAATTAATGTTTTATTTTGAATAAGGGTGTCTTTATATTCATTCAGGCTTTTAAGTAATGTTTCAAGTATGTCTCTCCTTTAGTATATAATAGTTAATGTCATATTCAAGCTATACAATATCTTAAAAAATAATCTTTGACATAGATTTGTCTAAGTCCCTGGGTTGGTGTTATCAGATTTGTTGTAACGCAAATTGTGTTATAACGCAAAAATTGGAAGTGCTTAGATCACGTTTCCATAGAAACTACCAGAAATAATTAGTAATAATTTTTTGTTCGTAAGAACAGCAATTTAGACGAACTGAAAACATTCCCTTTAGACATATCTAAGATCTGAGCTATTTCCTACAGGGAAGTAAATAAAAACATTTTTTCGTTATCTGGTGCATTGTTTAACCATGATGTTTATTGGCGTTATGTAAGCTTATGAATAATATTTGCAAAATGAATTTGCGTTTGTTCATTAGAATCAATCATATTAGTCAATCCTACAGTACTTTCATTCTCTCTCTTTCTCTCCCCCTCCGTCACTTTCTCCCTCCCACCCCCCATCTCCCACAGATTCTGTCTCTCTTAAGCTCACCTTACAGTATTATTTTTATCTTTTGTTGCGTTCCGCCCCAAATATTCATTTACTCGATTCAATAATGAAAAAATTGTAAAAGAATCCTAAAAATAATCCTGGTTTAGTATTTAAGTTGTAATAGAATATATATAAATAAAGAATATAGAAATTGACTTAAGAAGATTGACTGAAGTTCATAATTTTTAATTTTATAAATTTTTTTAAAGTTACATTTTTACTTTTGTAAATTTTTGAATTATAGAAGGAATTAGTAATGTTAATGGATCATTCGTCTAACCTAGGCTAGTTTAAATAAATAATTCTTCTGAGAGAAAAATATGCAAATATACGAATAGTATCAGTTTCACTTAATTTATTGTGCTCATTAAATATGTTGTGCCAACTCAACATGTATTTACTTAGTATGGCTATAGAATAACAAATTTTAATAAAACTACACAAAAAATTAATCCAAGTTCTCCAACTTGACAATTTAAATATAACCCGATTCCATTGGATCGAGTGGGCCTACCGAGTGGAGCAAGTTCCGCCGTTAGCGTGATAGAAGCCGTGCCTGGATTGGAAATACCTTGTTAGCTTTATCACGTGAAACCCCAATCCAAGTTAATAGTAGTTGTAGGGCCAAGTTACGTTGTTAAATTAACGACTTATTGGGCTGGTGTAACGAATGGAACCCAGCAGATAACTTCTGTACCTGTCTCCAACTAAATACCCGTCCATTGCGTATTGCGTTCGACGGTAGAGCCTAAGTTGCGATTATTCGATGCAAATATAAAGTGGACTAAGCTGATGACCCGGTTAAAATAAGGGGAAAGTGAAACAGAAGATAAACAGATGAACAACAGATGAAGATGATAAAATTATGCACCTACATTTGATAAACATCGAATGCTAAAATAGTTATAATTAGAGACATTTATATTTCAAAACCGATCGACTTGCCATGAAAACAATGAATCAGATTAAAGTATTATGTAATTGAAATTATGCTGCACGCTTTAATAGATATATAATGTAAGTTACACTTTTATTGTAGTTAAAATTGCTTTAATAAATAGATTACTACTATTTTAAAATATAGGTTTCATTATAGATTAGATTAGATTAGATTATTTGAAATGGCGACCATACTACAAGGTAGGTTTAAGCCAAGTATGAATGAGAATTGAGTGTAAGATGATTGTGGCGCGATCTTGTAGTCTTGTTACTGACTAAGGCTGACATGTTCCTTAGACAGGACTGTTAATTAATAACCCAACAGCCGATGGCAATTAATGGACCTACAGTTTAACGTGGAATCCGAACCACGACCTCTAATTACGAATTGGTTTAATCATGAGGATGGCCTTTGCGGATTAACGTACGAGTATTCAATAGTGCGGAAGTTAATCCACACAAGAGAACACCACACCCACCGACCATCGTTCATAACTATCCACAATTCGTGACCTCCAAGTAGCTGGATTACAGGATGACGCCACCAGCCCAGTCAAAAATATTATGCATATTTTAAATAAAAATATTATAATATATTATGCACCCATTAATAAAAAACATTTTGAGTATCAAAAGTTAGGCCTATTTGGTTATTATGATTATTATAAATTATTTTTATAGTTTATTGAAAGGAAATGTTAAAGAATACCAGTACAACTAAAAATAGGAAATTTTGTTATAATACCAGTACAACTATGTTTGAGTATCAATCTTATAGTACTTCAGTATTATTTATTTTATTTTACTCAGTCCAAAAAGTATTGCTCAGTACTTAAAGTATTGTACAGTACTCTACCTTTGCTCTATCTTTACTCTACGTGAGCCGACTCAGTTCTCAAAGTATTGTACAGTACTTAAATTATTGTACAGTACTCTACCTTTTACTCTACGTGAGTCGACTCAGTACTCAAAGTACTGTATAGTACTTAAAGTATTGAGCAGTGCTCTACTTTTCCTCTACCTTTTATCTCTACATTTTACTCTACGTGAGCCGACTCAGTACTCAAAGTACTGTATAGTACTTAAAGTATTGAGCAGTGCTCTACTTTTCCTCTACCTTTTATCTCAACATTTTACTCTACGTGAGCCGACTCAGTACTCAAAGTACTGTATAGTACTTAAAGTATTGAGCAGTGCTCTACTTTTCCTCTACTTTTTATCTCTACATTTTACTCTACGTGAGCCGACTCAGTACTCAAAGTACTGTATAGTACTTAAAGTATTGAGCAGTGCTCTACTTTTCCTCTACCTTTTATCTCTACATTTTACTCTACGTGAGCCGACTCAGTACTCAAAGTACTGTATAGTACTTAAAGTATTGAGCAGTGCTCTACTTTTCCTCTACCTTTTATCTCTACATTTTACTCTACGTGAGGCGACTTAGTACTCAAAGTACTGTATAGTACTTAAAGTATTGAGCAGTGCTCTACTTTTCCTCTACCTTTTATCTCTACATTTTACTCTACGTAAGCAGACTCAGTACTCAAAGTACTGTATAGTACTTAAAGTATTGAGCAGTGCTCTACTTTTCCTCTACCTTTTACCTCTACATTTTACTCTACGTGAGCAGACT
This sequence comes from Nephotettix cincticeps, assembly GCA_023375725.1. NCBI lineage: Eukaryota > Metazoa > Arthropoda > Insecta > Hemiptera > Cicadellidae > Nephotettix > Nephotettix cincticeps. The sequence goes on along the minus strand of CM041786.1, from coordinate 111,089,822 downwards.
CAGTACTCAAAGTACTGTCAGTACTTTAAGTTATTGTACAGTACTCTGAGATTGAACAATAAGATTACTCTAAGATTGAACAATAAGCAAGCGATAAAGTGCTAACGTTGCGATTGAAGCAGTGACTAATATGACGGCCTTTTGATGAACACAACCACCTGCATTTAATATACAGCAGCTGTTCGTCTCTTCTCTGGAACAGACGGGTTTGTAACGTATGTCTTAAGTGTGTGGTAATAATAAATTTACTTACTTATTCTTGTAACGCCACGATTCGGTCACTCTACTTATAAACAGATATCATTTCAGGATCATAATCATATACATTATACAAAGTTTCAGTTTGATATCCAAATGTAGGAGGGTGTGGGACAAGTATGCGCAATACGCTGCACTCGTCAGAGCTGAGCACATCTGCATCTGCACCAGCACACGATGAACAGTTTAATTGACGTTTGATGGCGTTCACGTTTGATCTTTGAACGCCAATTTGCTCTACAGTTTAGGTAATTATTAGTCTCTGTCGTCAATTCAGTAAAGCACGTTTATTATGGTGTCAGTTATAAGGAAACAAGAAAACGTATAATATAAAAAAAAATAAAAAGTATCTAATTTTTTATTATTCAACCGGTTATAGACTAAACAGCAAAGCAAGTCTATATGAAAAAACAGGGGTAAAAATATTAAAACTTTGACGAATTTCCTATCCTTCTATAATCTAAATAAATAAAATTGGATCTGACTGGACATGGCTTAGAGTCATGATACTTTTGGTTATTTTTACGCTTTTTTCCCAGAAAATCCAAAATACCAAAACATATGTACATAAAAGCTATAATACCAAAAGATATGTGAGAATAAAATAATGCAAAATAAAATAGTTTTCATTGTATCGATAGAACATAATTTAGACATTTTTCTAAAGGCATACAATCAGGTTGAAATTTTACTGCATAAATTATCAATGTGCAAATTCCAATTTAAATTTTTATCCAACTGAAACCCTAAAAATGTTGTATCCTAAACTTATTCCAAAATCTGGTCATTTAAAAATATATTTGACTCAAATGTTTTTAAATTTTGAGCAGTTGAAAAAGAGATGAATTTAGTTTTTGATTGATTAACTACGGTAAAAGGTTCAAATGACAAAGGAACTGACTGATGGCAGACAGTTGTAAAAAAGCAGTTTCTTCTATGTTGTTATAGGATTTGTTGGAAAATTTTAAATTGATATCGTCAGCATACAGACAAATTTTAGTGTCACTTAATATACTTGGTGATCCTTTCAATTAGCAAATGAACAATACCGGTCCTAATATTGATTCTTGGGGTACGCCATAGTTAACGGTTTCAATGATGAACGAATGTTAGTTTTATAATTGCTTTTATTTACATGAGTGATTTCTACAAACTGTTTCCTATTTTCAATGTAGGACTTGAACCAGGATAACGTTCTTCCTGTAAACCCAGAGATTCCAGAGTGATTAGCAATTTTTGATTTGATACACTATCAAAAGCTTTACTGAGGTCCATAAATACCCCCGCAACATAATCACCGTTGTCCACCGACTCTATTAAGGACTCTACAATATCTATTCCTGCAGTGGTTACAGATCGGCCTGGTCGAAAACCATACTGTTGTCTAGATGCTGTACATTCTGGTGAAAGATTTTTAAATTTCCATAATTTTTGGATAAATTAGTTTTTTGTCGTAAACAAATAACTCAAAATACTAATCTATTTAGGTTTTTAAGCCGGTTTCAATGGTGGTAGTCAAATTATACTTTACCTTTAGTGTTGTTGCAGAAAACTCAAAAAATAGATTTTTGAACATTTAAAAGCTCATAACTATTGAACCGTAATTTTTACAGACATGCGGTTGTCTCAAACTATATTATCTAGTACTATATGGGCTATGTACTATCAAATTTTGATCGAAAGTTTTAGAAAAATATTTGAGAAACCTGGGTTTTTCACGTTTTTAGAAATCTCAGAAATTGGATTTTTTTATAATAAACTATTAAATGCTATTTTGGTAAACCTTAAAGAATATTACAGTTTTATTACAGATATTAGCTTTAAATTTACACTTAAAGGAGAAGGTACGTGTCGGTCCAATCATAACTCATACAATTATAAAGTACTCATACTATTTATCATTACCGTGTACCAGACGATAATTGTGGCCGTTATTGTGTTGACACATATATGCTGTATTTTTCACGATGTTTAAGGGGTAAACTACCATAAAAAACAGGAATTCAAAAAAAAATTTAAAATCTCTAGATATACATTGAATATATACAGTGTCCCACAAAAAGGTTTAAACGTTTAATTTGATTTTACATGCCCATTCGTGCACCGTACATTTTTACATTTTACACTGTTTACATAGTACAGAAGGTTCTAAAAATATTCTGGGGAAACTTCAGATCTCTATCCTTTGAAGAAAAAAATGGCAGCATATTGAAAAACAATATTTTAAAACCATTAGAGAGAGAAAATTTATATTTACTGTCTTCGATAAACGTAGTTCGTTGTCTGAGGGCGCCCAGTGTTATTCTTAAGGAGAATATTTAAAAAATATATTTCTTCCTTATTTCCCAACCGTTTTCCACGAAACTTGGCATGTAGCGTAAAATCATTTCACCAAACAAAACCAACTTAAAAAAGCTTGGTATTAACGGGGGGGGAGGAGTTTACTCCCCATGACATTCTGACAACTAATTATCGTTGTTTCTCTAGTTGTTATTTTCAGAAATTTCATGTCTATTTGTGAAAGAATAAATTATTATTAAGTGATATTTAGATAGATTTAAATGATATGACAGTTTTATTTCATATTATCATTTATAACTTTACTTATCGGAGAAAGTATGTCAGTCCACTGATACCGTATATTTTTTCATCTTTCAAAATTTTAGTAACCGTTTTTACGGGAACGGTCCAAACCCCTGTCTTGCTACTGCCTAACGTAACACTGCAGTTTGGAAGCATAATTAATAGCACAGTGATACTGGGCACAGGTTCGATACAGTGACATTAATTTTGGAAAGTAATGACACAGACACCCAGCCATTAATTCTAGTGTAGTTAAAACAATCATAACTTATTTAATGGTGTAGTGAACTTGAAACCTCAAACTTTAATTTGAGGTAGCATAAATAGTATATTCAATAAAATAAAGTGTCTTTATTAGTTTGTCCATGGTGAAAGAAAAAAGGTGATCATTTGAATATGAAAACGAGATGGCAGCACGCTTGCATGAGTAGAGTGACTTTCATAGAACTTAAATTATTCCCATCATATTAAGCAAATAGTACTGAGTAAAAAGGTTTGCTTCAATAAGGGTTTTTGCATGGTTATGTGCTTACATTAAGGCTGTTCACTAAGTCAAAACGCATACAACATTTGATCATATTATGACAATAACTAAGCGAGTTATACCAAATTATCTATTCTCTATAAGAATTACATGGGCAATGAGTACGTAGGTTTTCTGGCGTAAGAAAAATAAACTTACGGGGTTGACGGATGTATTGATGTAACATAGGTACCAACTTGTTTAAGAATGCTTAAGTAAAAAAGTGAGTTATTGATTTTTAGCTATTCTACAAAGATCAACGTTGCACAATATACAGTACTGCGTTTACCAATTTACATATCGCACTAACTAAATGATCTAGAGACCTAAAATGATATATATATATATATATATATATACATATAAATTGGTAATATATATATATATATATATATATATATATAAATATAGATATACATTGATATTTTTTATAAGTGCCAAATGACTATTATAAATACTATATACTACTATTATAAATAATTCAGTACACTACTCTATATTTTGTCAAAAGTATATATATAACTTTGAATGACACCCCTAAAAGTTTTCAATGGGTCGTTATGAACTTCTATCATGGCCCCGGGCTTAACTGTCACCATGCAGGCCATGTCAATAGCTCACTTTTCCATACGAAATTCCATAATGAGGGAATGTTGATTGCAATCCATCTTCGTTTCTGATAATGACTTGGTGGTACATTTATTAACTAGTACAACTAATGAATAGCCTAATGGACGAAGGCACCATCACATTTGTAAATATTATTTTTACTATACTGTATAGCTTATTTCTATGTCGTATTCAGTTAATGCAATTGATCCTACTTAACTACTAATTAAATAAAATATTTTCACCTAATTTTATTTAAAAAATGGTGTTAAAATTGTAGATTGTAAAACTAATTTAAACGATTGCAAGCTACAAGTTTAGTTTTAGTGCTAGGTGTTGCCGAACAGCCTTGAGACGGAATCCTCATCTAAAGTGGGCAGTATTTGATAGCCTTTGTCAGATTGAAGTATATATATTTCATCCTCAGATGATGAGCTCCCGGCGGGCTTGTGAGTTTCGTCGACCGAATACCACCATACCACCATACCTCCCCTCCTCCCAACTCATACCACGCCCTCAGCCAACGCGACACCGCTGTCCTGCAACAACAGTGATATAGTAATATGGCTTGTAAATATAGAGTTAAATATTCTGAAAGACATAAAATATGTTAACCTTTAACTTCCAATATCAACCCCACTAAGGGTAAAGTATCTTTTTAGGATGAATAAGATTCAATTATTCAACATATGTATCTTACCTTTTAAGATTTTACCGCAGCTGTTTTTATTTGAACAGCAATTGAGCAAGCCAAAGAAGCAAGCATAAAATAGTAAGCACTCAATTGTATCTAATTACTGTATAAATATAATATTTCTCAGAACGAATTTTTGTGATTATGTTTTATGATTAAAAATAAAATGTTTATTCGTTGGCCAAATCATAAATAATGACAATGTTTATACAAATTACGTTTATTATAATAATAATCAGCTGTTGTACATATTATATATTTTCCTTTTGCTATCTGAAATGTATAAAAGGTTGATACCTTATTTTGTATTATTTTTATTATTTATGTTATTTATGTATGTATTATTATTTTTGAATATTTGATTTTGTGTGTGTGTCTCACTCACCCATCACTAATAATTCTCCCACATCCCGACTAGCTAGAGAGGTGAAACTTTGGACATACCTGTATATATTCTTTAGATTGAAAATAGGCAAGTCTTATAGTTTTTGTGACGGTTTACCCATAAATCTCTACCTTACACGTCTTTAAAGTTACCTTATTATACAAGTGTTTGAACTTTACTATTGAGTCAAGCCAAAGAAGCAAGCAAAACATACAGAAAACACTAACCCAAAGACATCTAAATACTATATTAATATATTATTTTTTTTTAATAAAACATATTAATAATAATATTTTAACTATGCAATTTTCAAGTCTGTGAATAGAAAACTGTGTAAATCTAAGTTAAATTAGATTCTTTGAGCTATTAAAAAAAAATCACGTTATAATGGACTAGGTATAAAAAGTCATTCATATAAAGAAATTTGTATGAAGATAATCTATTTTATTTATTACTGATAAACTTCAATATACAGCTAACCAGCTGTATATTGGTTTGTTTATGTTTTTTTTTATTTACTGTGATACGGTGACAGTTTAAATTATGATCTTTGATCTTTATGCATTTTAGTGATTTTCGTAGTGTTCTTCTCTTATTTATATACATTATTTTGCACATAATACTTTTTACAATACTTTATTGAAATCTTTTGAAATGGGCAGTTAGTATTTTACAGAGAGGATAATTCTCTGTTTAGTGTTGTTCGAATGCCCTCAGATGGGTCATGTCTTTTTCACGTAATATGCTATCTACTTCATTTAAATAATCTGTTCACAAATGAAGTCAGGGGAAAAATTGTAACCTACGTTTCGGCTGATTGGTATAGATTTAAAATTTTAAATCATGGTTCAAAAGGAGAAAATTATACCTCACCTAAACACTATCGGATTGAGATGCTAAAACCAACCACATATTGTTCAGCATGCGAGTTAATTGCAGCTTCTGACATTTACCACTGCGTATTCATTGGGCACCACAATGGTATTTTACTCCAGAGCTTTAGAAGAGAAGGTTCAGCTTCAGAGTACCATATTACCATATACTGTTTAGTGGAAGTCTTAGTAGTGGGCAATTTGACGTTCTCGGGGCAACACCTGCCAAAATGTCTGGAAGATCGCCAAGTAATGGAAGTGAGATAAACTTTGATGAACACGGCACCGAACAAACAGTGCAACTAACACCTGAGGGATTAAAAAGAAAAGTTTCTTCACAACCTGAAGAGCCTCCCTATGAAACAACATAAGGAAGACAATGTAAATGTAAACAAGAAAAGAACCAAGCGGAGAGGGCGATTCTCGAATTTGCCATGTTTAAAACAACTACGTGGGTCTGCAGCTAAGTATAAAAAGACACATTCAGAAGTCAACCGAGCTGCAGTTAAAAAGTACACGCAAGAAAACCATGTGCCATTGAAAGTGAGACAGAACCAAGTAGACAATTCGAAAAGGTCATTCATGCAGATAAAAAGCCTGTCAATGTTCATATAGGCAGGTATAATAAACCAGAAACAGGAGAAGTTGGTGCAGTTATTGTAGGAGTTTGAAAAAAGAGACATTATAATAAAGAGTAAATCGGATAGACTGCAGCGTATTAGTGTAACTCACGAATCGTATGATGATTTGTAGTATTCTCTGATTTTTTGCTATGGTGAGGATGGTACCCCATTTCCATCCCTCAAACTGACCAAATTACAAAGTCCCCTTTTTCGAAAACAATTTCTGCAGCAATGTTCTACTGTTTTTGCTTAATGGCCTTTAAAGAGGAGGTAAATTATTTGCTTCATCTCCGTGGCAAAATTGAAACCGAGGGGTTAAACTTCATAAGAATTAATCAGAAGAAACTTCGGGCTGATAACTACCATACACTTGAAATGAAATACCGTATTCAAAGGTGACACTAATGCTACTATAAGTTGATTTAGGCCACTAGGTTAAGAATTGAAATGAATATACTAAAGGGCTCCGACCCAGAGGGAAAATGGTGCAGTGTCAGGTTTTATAAATTTAGTGTTTACAAAATTATAAGCTGTGATGAAATGATTTGAAAGGTTCTATAAAATTGTACACATTAGTGTTAGGCGATACGAAGTTCGCCGGGTAACACTAGTTTTTTTATAAAATTGAGGGACATTAAATCAATTGCAATGCAAATCTAAAGTATTTTTAAATTAATATAATAAACTTTTAAACCCTTTTTAAAACCGCTCCTAAGCAAATATTTTGTTTAAACTTTTTAAAAGTCGTTTTGACAATCTGCATTTATCTTTATAAAATAATTTCAGGGGTTTCATGGCTTGAGGCCAGAGTAGAGTAAACAATGTTAATACAATTTCCTTGAGGGGTCTTCTAATTGAATCTGTGACGTTATCATTTCCCACTGAAGAGAGATTGTTGCATGGTTTAGGTAGAAAAGAGGGGAAATATCACTCATTTAAGGGTTTAGGATCTTTTAATGACTTTTTTTTATAAATAAGATATAGAAAATAATAATATTTATATTAAGCCTTTTATAAACATTTACCAGTTCTTTTTTAAATAATCATGTAAGATTTGTTCATACATTTTGATTTTTGATCTAGTACATGTATTAGATCTAAATACTCACAAAGAAATACAACAATTGTAGTGCTAATACTTTGAGTCCACGATCAATAATAGAAAGGTTTATAACTGATCTGACGCTTCATAATATTTTTGATATAACATAAATAAAAGAATAATTTAACAAACAATATTTTATACAGCGTACGCTATAATAAATATTGGAAAGTTATCTCTTAATATTTAAAATTATGAACATCTAAATTCGGATTACTGCATTAGGCTGGAAATGAGAGGTTGTATTTTCATAATTGTTATTACAGTAAGACTCATGCTACATAGTGCGGAAGCTTTAGTAAAAGTTTGAAGATTTAACTAAGGGATTAGAAATTGAGGATTTAATTGTAAAAAAATGTTTAACATTTTTCATTTCTTAGTTGTTCTCGATTTTCGTACTCATTAGTCGATTATATTTATACATTGATATTGTGACTTGGTTAGTTATCTTAAAATCATTTTTCCCAACTTTAATAAATAAGACAAAAACAACTATTTAATGTTTTTATATTAGGTTTTTAGGTATTAAATATTAGGTTGTTATATTTATGTGTCAGGGATTAGGTTTTCTAGATCCCATAGGGATATCATTAAAATAAGCCAGATAAAAGAAAATCAGCTCGCTAATACAAAATAAATGACGAACCAAAGGTATTCTACCGAATTAAATACTCCTATTTCTTTATTTTTATTCATCAACAAAAATTAAAATTCATTTGAATTAATCATAAAAACATCTCGTTAGAATTTGATATCAGAAAAAATCATAGTATAACGTTGAAAATAATATTCATAGCTTTATTTATACATTTATTCATTGTAGGCAACCATCTTCATCCATCACGATTATGGTTTAGAGTGAACCCTATAATATGAAATTGAAAACTTTAAGGAAAAGGCGTATCAAGTATAAAAGAGCGCTTAGATATCACCTCAGTTACTCTGATCCGTCACATTGAAGGGCATCTCCAGGAATTTTCCCTCATTTTAAATCTCGTTATACAGCTAATTGTTGTACCGTTCTCTCTCTCTCTCTCTCTCTCTCTCTCTCTCTCTCTCTCTCTCTCTCTCTCTCTCTCTCTCTCTCTCTCTCTCTCTCTCTCTCTCTCTCTCTCTCTCTCTCTCTCTCTCTCTCTCATCTGATTTCTTTTTCAAATGTTATTAAATAATTGATATGATTTATGTATGGTACTGTGATTAATTGCGATTCTATACAGAAAACTATTAAGTTAGAATAGAAAATAAAACCCTGGACAATTTTTAATTTAACAGGACTAAAGACTAAAAATAAATATTTAAGACGTTTAAGTGCTTGGTCCTGTAATGAGTACAATATATTCTAGGTAGAAAAATATATTAAATGATGACAGAAAATAATATTACTAAACTCACGTTAGAAATGCTATCTTAAAATTATATACTATAAGCAATATGGTAACTGAATTACTTACATATCATTAATACACTCAGAATTTTTATCTATCATGACTTCTATACATTATTGGTTGGTTGAGCCTTAGTGTTAATGTTATCCCTCTTATTTCCACTGCACCAAGTAACCCAGGATCAGAGGGGACAGTTACACTTGAGTGGACATAACATCACCAATCCCGTTTACTAAAATGTCACCTGCATTAAACAAATAAATATAATATAATACTATTAAAACCGACATTGTAATCATTCAACACATTATTTATCTTGGTAACAAAGTTATAAAAGGTAAATACAAAGGTCCAGGGATTATAATTTTCAAATCGTACAAACGACATTGATATTGTTTTCGACATGATATTATGCAGGTTTTACCGCAGGGAAAACAATAAAGAGAACGCCAAGGAAGATATTAAGGGAATGTCACAGCGACTGTCTCCTGTAATAAATCTCATCAGGGTGGTTTTCCGACGACGCGACCCTATCATTCCACGGCGGGCGACCTTATACCTTGTATCTTCTACGTTCTTCGTTGCAAGTCAGTTTTCATGTTTCAACTCATTATTTAAATTAAATAACTCTGCTCTTCCATATACTGGTATCAACAAATCACAAAGTATTCAGTTATTCAATTTTTGTAATTTATTTAAAACTTGAGGCCTTATCTGAAATAAGTTATCTCTAATCTAATGATTATGAAATGAAATTAAAGCGAGTTAAAATAAGATGAGCTTAACTCGCTTTAATTTTTTTTTATTTTTACAGTCCCAATACTGCTTATTAGTTCTGATTTATAGTTTATACAAGCTTAATGATGAACCGGAGGTAGTTTTACAAACTTTAACTTTAATATATTGTGATTGTAAACGAGTCAATTGACCCTTACATTATTTATAAGAATATAAGGTTGTGTATTTTGGACCACAGGGTGATATTAACTACTGTATAATAAGGTGAAAATGCAGCCAAATAATGCACTTATGCAATAGTTTTTTACATTTTCAATTATTTAAATTGTTACATTTATACTTTATTGAACAATGTTAGCGTAGTACTTTCTGAAGTTCCCTGTAGGAAACAAGTTAGATCATGGATATGTCTAAAGGGAATTTTTTCAGTTCATCTAAACAGCTGTTCTTATGTTTCAAAATTTGAGCTAATAAGTCGTTTGAGCTAAGACATATCCATGTCAAAAGTGTTTGAACGATGAGGTAATTTTGAAATATAATATTTTAAATATTAACTTTAGCCAAGAACACAGCTGCGTGTGATTCCATGCAATATCAGGGTAATAAGCAATAAGCTGTAATAATAATTTGGACCATGAGAGCAGGAGGAGGATAAGGATAGGGCCTATATATCAGACGCATGAAATATTACAGGCAGGAAGACAATCTCTAGATAAATAACTGCGATACATCAACTTTGCAACATGTATCCCAAAATATATTGGGCTTTACCTTTATTTCTTGCCTACATAATGGAATAAATATATTTCAGTAGCTTATTATAAATTAAGTGTAATCATTTGTAGGGGTGAAGAAAAAATAAACAAAATTATATTAATCCTGTAGATGTACCCTATATATTGTTTGTTATTAAGCAAATAATAAAAACAATAGCTCAAAAAAATCGATACAGCCCATCAACCATAGATTTAATGATTAAAAAAACAAGAACAAAACCAGTAAAACAACTAGAAAAATCCCACGGCATTTCTTCCCCTAATACCAAACCTAAATATAATAATCACCATAAACTATACAGACAAAAACACAGAAAGATTGGGAAAATATTTACAAAAGCAGAATTATAAATAAATTGTAATCATTTGTAGGGGTGAAGAAAAAATAAACAAAATTATATTAATACTGTAGATGTGAAAACCACAGACAAAAACAGAGTGAAAACCAACACAATATCCAACTACAAAACCATCAATTACAACAATCAAAACCCTGAAAATAAAAAAGGTGTCTACAAAATCACATGCAAATCTCCATGCAACAAACAATATATAGGACACACCAATCGATCCTTCTTTCAAAGATTCAAAGAACACAACACCAGCCACCACAAACATCCCACCTCAATAGTAGCGAACCACCTTAAAGACAATGATACCCACCAAATAAAATTTCCAGAATCTTTAACAATCTTACACAATATCAAATAAAAATCAATTGCAAAAATTCAGAAAGCTACGATATAAACAAACACATCCAGAATTTTAGTAACATCAATTTATTAAACAAGAAAGAAGACTATTTTAATTCAATACTATTAAAAATGATTAACAAAATTGAAAATACAACTACATAACATTGATGAAAGTATTAAACATATGAAATTTGAACAAGAATTACTCTTAACATTTTACCCTATGATGATGCTACACAATGTAGCGAAATGTACATTGGGAGGATAAAGACTTTATAGATCTACAGGCAAATAAAGGTAAAAATTTACTATATTAAATTATGTATTTTACTTGTTTAAAACATAACCTATTAAGCTTACAAAATTTCCACAAAAATGGAAATTATTTTATTAAAATGTTGTGAATTCATTATTAAACGAAACAAGACCCAGTCCATATATCCAAAAGAACTTACACGAAAAGAGAAAATGGATGTGTCCGAAAATATTTTTAAAGATGATTAACATGTTCCTTAAAACACAGCTGAGTTTTTTTCAATTTAGTTTAGTAAATATTAGGGGTTACAATATCCATACAAATCTATATAAATAAAATTAGAGTTTTATATGTACATTTCTCAGAGCCATTCATTTTTGAGTTATTTTTACGTTTCATGCGTTAGAGAAGCCGAACCAAGTCTTATCTCAATTTGTGTATGTTTGTCTCTAACGCTCCAGGAGGCATTTTGCACCGTCTTCTGCGAAAAAATGGGAAAACTAATACAATGAAACTTACTTCATGTAATCTCTACATTCCATAGAAGGTTTTCCAATGCTTTAAATTGTTCGCCACCCTTAAAAAATAAATCACTAGCATTTAAAAACACACTTTTTACGCGATATTAGTCGCATGTTGCTTTCAATTATCAATGAACCACCTACTGGTAAAAATCAACTGTCTTTGTAGTTTAAAGATTTAATAGAAAGAAAAAACAAAGAGCTGTCAAATCAATCTTAGTTAGTTTATATTGGTCATTGATTGTAAACCCATTTTGAAACTTTAGCATATAAATATAATAATTAAAATTATTTATAATATATTTATAATAATTATATTATATAATTATAATTAATTTATAAAAATTATTTTAAGATATAACTAATTACAATACTAGTTTTATTGTCAAGTAATGCCAAATAATTACGCTGGGTAAGGTTTGTTTTCTTTGTACCAATTTGTTTAGGATTTCAGATTTACATTTTGGTATGATAGTAGCGTAATTTCGCGGGGACTAGATATAACGGTACTTTCGTATTTATTATGTTTGTACATGACCTTGGCCTAGTTTTAATCTCTGCAAACGCGTGACGTCACACCCTGACCTACCGCACTGTGACGTCACGCGTTTGCAGAGATTAAAATTAGGCCAAGGTCATGTACAAACATAAAAAAATATCTTACACCAAAAGCGTTAAACGTTAAGTACAAGATTTTATTTATTTATTATTTATTTATTTATTGTGTTACAAACAACATTATAATGTACAATATTTGTTCCATACAATAAACAATCAGAATCGCCGTGTGTAGACTGCGTAGTGGGTGGAGCGTATGGTGAAACATTGTAAAAATCCAATCAAGGGTCCAAATTCAATTTCCTCTTCATTTTAGGAATGTTGTCTTCTTTAAGTTGACAATTAAAACAATCATTTTTCGAAGTGGCCAGTTTAACGGTAACCGAAAATCCGTTATTTAATACCTGTTTTAAATCATCGTAGAGGTCATCCAATAGTCTGCTATTTGAAAGTCGAATTTCATCGTAAGAGATATTCTTTACCTTCAAACTCATAATGATGTTTATCGGACGTTGTCGCAAATACTTGTACATATACTTTTTAAATACCTCAACATTCGGCTTCGAATTGGAACTTTCCGACGATTGTACTACTTGATCATTCTCTTCATCATTGTCTTCTTCTTCTTCATCATCACTTGTACTCCAGCTGTTCGTATTTAAAAAAAATATTTTAGACTGTCCTTGGCCTAGTTTTAATCTCTACAAACTCGTGACTTCACAGTGCGGTAGGTCAGGGTGTGACGTCATAGGTCTATGCGTTTGTAACGTCGCGTCCTAGGTCAATTACACCTAATTAAAAGTACCGTTCTATCTAGTCCCCGCGAAATTACCCTACTCATGATAATCTTTTTTCTTTAAACTGAATCCTATAACCTGTACAAATACCGGGCTTACTGCTAGTATTTTAATAACAAACAATATACAAAATACAAATAATCCTCAAAGATTATAAAGTTATTAGTCTAATAATAGTTTGAAAGTTCATGCAAGATAGAAAAACTCGTTCCTTAACAAAAGATTAGTTGCAGTTTTAAAGAACGTGAAGTATTATAAGTAACTGACAAAAAGGATGATAATAATAATTTAAAAGGCAATAAAACGTAATTTAAATATGTCAGTATCATTAAAAGGTAGTACATTTTAATATACTTTACATTTCCATCTGTACATAATTGAGAATTCTTATTGGCTTTCATTTTAAACCCCTTGTTATGCTAACTAAGTTACTAAGTTATTAATAACTTAAAATAGTATGTGATATTTGCAGAACATTATTTTCCACTGATAAACATAAAAAAATGCTGTCACAAAAAACCCTTTAAATCAGGCTTTGTAAATTAAAACAAATAACTAATTAATGATAATATTTAAACAAGACAAGCTAAAAAATGTAAAATAACATAAATTAAAAGAAGTGCTTGAAATTAAAAGAAAAGATTATGTTTAAATTTTGACTGGTGAGAGATTTGTAAATAGTAGTGCAGAGAATCCAACGAACGTTGGTTAGGAATAGTAAATTGAAGACGAGTTTAATTAAGCGTGATCTACTTTTCCAACTTGTTGACGCAGTATCGTGTAAAATTGCGCAATATGTTAGATTTACTAACTTATCTAATATGTAGGCCTATCAATGACAATGACAATCGTATCTGTAGATAGAATCATTCATTGTTCGCATGTATAAGTTTATTTTTCTTTTTTTAAGCACGCATTGCTTAACCACATATGATTTTCAAAGGTGTGCACATAAAAACGATTGAAGAAAATCTAAAACTCTCACCACTTCCCGATAAAGTATTTTATGTTTATTCAAGAACAAAGAAAAATAAATTGGAAATAATAATTGACTGTTTTAATTAAGGAATATTGATGATTGATTTCAGGAATGATTGATTCTCATTATAAAGGAAATCTGCATAGATTTAATCAAAAAACTACCCTATGTAAAATGAATAAAAATCCAAATATAATAAATAGTAAAACACATTGCCTTTGAGTAAAATATGTGAATGTATTAAACCTTTGACACTTTCCTTTGAGACATTGTGCATTTTTAAGGAATACCATCAAGTAATAATTAAATGGAACAACTAAAGTTAACATATCCTCGGGTAGATGGCAGCGTTATAAGACTTTATGAAGCCACATTTTAGAGACATAGTAAATATGTCCTACCCAAAGACCATTGGTGAAAATAGCAAAATCGTACCCCCTTTGAAAAAATAAATACTACTGGCAATAAATACTTCTGAAAAACAGAGAATTCTAATATATGAACTTGTTTTTATAACTTGATAACAGCTTATGAAACCGAGATTACAACGTAATTTTGATAAAATATTGAGCCGCTCATAGCCTGGTAGGAGGTAATGTATGTAGAAGGAGCTCCGAACGAGACTGCTTAAATATATAGATAGGTTTCAATGGATAAATCTTGGATTCAAACATTTGTTTGGCGAAGGAAGAGAGAAATGGCAAAGTTTTGTGGTTGGCAAGGGGCAGCAGATGGGGCACGACTTATCCACCATCACCATCCCAACTTTCAATATATTTCTTTCTTTTATAATAACTGTAGTCCTTGACATTTTATAGCTTTGGTAATAAGTTTCACTTCCTAAGATTATTTTATAAACAAAAGAGTTTTAACATAAAGATTTTAGAAGTGTATGTAACTATGGAATTTTAGGAATATCTTTTATTATTCTTAAATTTTACTGAGCATATGTTACTGGCACATAGAACATTAAAACGTTATAGATATATATTAGGAATTATAATTATATTTTATTTAAAAATTATTACAAAGAACGGAGATCTCCCAAATATTGGTTTTGTATTCCATTGTTATTCTTGATCTTAAGAGACTGACCAAAACTACCTCGGTAATTTATGGTGAGTTTTAGTAAAGAATGACTGAATAGAATATTTAATTGAAATAGGCTACTTACAAACTAAGTCATAACGATAATCTATATAAGGATGTACTATACAAAATTTATTTTTGAATAGCTATTTACTTTGAGTTATAAATATTTCAATTTACACTTTGTACACTACGTAATGTAGAAAAACAAAACTAACACGCCTAGCTCGAGGTTATCTGCCAGCCTATCTCTTAACTGATACATATTGTTGTTTGTTTCTGCCGTGAGAGAGTTGCTTGGAGCGAAGCAGCTCGGTATCCCTGGAGAGCGATCATCAACTAACACGGCTAGCTCGAGGTTATCTGCCAGCCTATCTCTTAACTGATACATATTGTTGTTTGTTTCTGCCTTGAGAGTTTTGCTTGGAGCGAAGCAGCTCGGTATCCCTGGAGAGCGATCACCAACTAACACGGCTAGCTCGAGGTTATCTGCCAGCCTATCTCTTAACTGATACATATTGTTGTTTGTTTCTGCCTTGAGAGTTTTGCTTGGAGCGAAGCAGCTCGGTATCCCTGGAGAGCGATCACCAACTAACACGGCTAGCTCGAGGTTATCTGCCAGCCTATCTCTTAACTGATACATATTGTTGTTTGTTTCTGCCTTGAGAGTGTTGCTTGGAGCGAAGCAGCTCGGTATCCCTGGAGAGCGATCATCAACTAACACGGCTAGCTCGAGGTTATCTGCCAGCCTATCTCTTAACTGATACATATTGTTGTTTGTTTGTTTCTGCCTTGAGAGTTTTGCTTGGAGCGAAGCAGCTCGGTATCCCTGGAGAGCGATCACCAACTAACACGGCTAGCTCGAGGTTATCTGCCAGCCTATCTCTTAACTGATACATATTGTTGTTTGTTTCTGCCTTGAGAGTTTTGCTTGGAGCGAAGCAGCTCGGTATCCCTGGAGAGCGATCACCAACTAACACGGCTAGCTCGAGGGTCTCTGCCAGGCTATCTCTTAACTGATACATATTGTTGTTTGTTTCTGCCTTGCGAGTGTTGCTTGGAGCGAAGCAGCTCGGTATCCCTGGAGAGCGATCACCAACTAACACGGCTAGCTCGAGGTTATCTGCCAGCCTATCTCTTAACTGATACATATTGTTGTTTGTTTCTGCCTTGAGAGTTTTGCTTGGAGCGAAGCAGCTCGGTATCCCTGGAGAGCGATCACCAACTAACACGGCTAGCTCGAGGTTATCTGCCAGCCTATCTCTTAACTGATACATATTGTTGTTTGTTTCTGCCTTGAGAGTGTTGCTTGGAGCGAAGCAGCTCGGTATCCCTGGAGAGCGATCACCAACTAACACGGCTAGCTCGAGGTTATCTGCCAGCATATCTCTTAACTGATACATATTGTTGTTTGTTTCTGCCGTGAGAGAGTTGCTTGGAGCGAAGCAGCTCGGTATCCCTGGAGAGCGATCACCAACTAACACGGCTAGCTCGAGGTTATCTGCCAGCCTATCTCTTAACTGATACATATTGTTGTTTGTTTCTGCCTTGAGAGTGTTGCTTGGAGCGAAGCAGCTCGGTATCCCTGGAGAGCGATCACCAACTAACACGGCTAGCTCGAGGTTATCTGCCAGCCTATCTCTTAACTGATACATATTGTTGTTTGTTTCTGCCTTGAGAGTGTTGCTTGGAGCGAAGCAGCTCGGTATCCCTGGAGAGCGATCACCAACTAACACGGCTAGCTCGAGGTTATCTGCCAGCCTATCTCTTAACTGATACATATTGTTGTTTGTTTCTGCCTTGAGAGTGTTGCTTGGAGCGAAGCAGCTCGGTATCCCTGGAGAGCGATCACCAACTAACACGGCTAGCTCGAGGTTATCTGCCAGCCTATCTCTTAACTGATACATATTGTTGTTTGTTTCTGCCTTGAGAGTGTTGCTTGGAGCGAAGCAGCTCGGTATCCCTGGAGAGCGATCACCAACTAACACGGCTAGCTCGAGGTTATCTGCCAGCTCATCTATTAACAGGCGGTCAAAAAGGAAAACATGGAGAAAAACTTATCCTAGTCTCCTGAGTATTTATAAACAAAAATTTGTCAGTTTGTTTATTAAAATTTGTAAATAAACCCTTAGGGTAGTGGTTACATCAATTACGATGAACTTAAAAAAAACTAATAAAATACCTTCTGGGTATTTTACAAAAATCAGCTAATTTTATTTTACATTAATTATAGCTCATAAAATAATACCCCCGTCACAGCAGACCTGCGTATTCAGCGAATTTCCAAATCAATAATATAATAATAATAAATGACCAGTTTTATGAAAATCTGTCCATAAACTTGAGAATTATTTGCCTATTCTCCATAAATTAACATGATAAAGAGTGTGCAGGTTTGCTGCTGTGAGGAACACTGAAAGTACGCATTTCTACCATAAACAATTTTTATTTTTAACATTTATACCAACTTTCATCTACATCTGTCCATAAATAAAGGAGTTTGCCTATTCCTTATATGATTAACATGGAAAAAGAGTATGTAGGTTTGCTGCCATGATAAACACATAAACTATGATTTTTAAGCATAAACGGGTGGATATCAACAACATGAAGGTTAATACCAAGTTTAATCCAAACATATTGATTGATATGGGAAATTATAATATTTCCTTATTCTCCATAAGATTAACACTGGAGCCCCAAAATGCAACGTACTGTGTTTAGATTTTTAGACCGTTGGAGATAGAGAAAAACTTTAAGAAACTTAACTGTGCAGTTTTTTAAGCTGATTCTAATGGTGAAAGATAAAATTTGATATTTTTAAAAAATACATGGGAAAAATGCAAAAAAATCCATTTTTGGGGTACAAACCCCCCCCAAACTACCCTCTCCGATTGATCGATATGTCTGAATTACGAACTCGTCCAAGCAAATGTAGGAATACACGTTTCTAACATATTTGGTCTCGATCGGACCATTTTTACGAGAGTTATCGTGTTCACACACACACACACACACACACACACACACACACACATATATATATATATATATATAATTATATATATGTGAGTATAAATTTTGACGACTATTGTTTTTGGTCTCTGGGCACCTTCTTTCTTCTTTCTTTCTCCTCGCCACTTCCCGTTATGTGGGGTCGGCTTTTCCAATCCTGAGGCGCCATTCCTTCCGATTATAGGCATCGTTTGTAGAAAGATCCAAATCTTTCATGTCCTTCTGGATATTTGTCATCCAGGTAGTTTTTGGCCTACCTCTTTTCCTTGTTTGTGTAGCCATGGAGAGGCATTTTTTCACCACATTATCGTCGGGTCCTTGCATAACATGACCATACCATCTCAGCCTAGACTCTTTAAGTTTGTCAGCAATAGGCGCTACCTTAAAACTGCCACGTACATGTTCGTTACGGATTTTATCTTTGAGGGTAATTCCTCCTGACCACCGCAGCATGCGCATTTCCGTAGTATGAAGCTTTTGCTCATGTGTTTTCAATGAAGCCCATGTTTCGCCCCCATAAAGTAGAACCGGTCGTATGCATGTTTTGTAGACCCTGCCTCTTGTTTTAATGGGCATTCTTGGATCACAAAGGACACCTGTTAGCTCGCGCCATCTGTTCCATGCAGATGTTGTTCTATGTGTTATATCTGCTGTTATTGTGCCATCGTCTGAAATTACTGACCCTAGGTATTTGAATTTGCTCACTCTAGGTATTATGATGCCATCTAGTTTGAGATCTGGATTTGTCCTACCAAATGTGTCTGGGTCGAAGTTACACATCATATACTCGGTTTTGGTCCTGCTAATGCGCATTCCATTAGGTTCAAGAGCTCCTCGCCACTGCTCCAGAGTATCTTGTATTTCTTTTACGCTGTCTGATATTAATGCTACATCATCTGCATACAACAGATTCCATGGCAGGGGTCTCTGAATCTTCTCAGTAAGGTAGTTCATTGTAAAGTTGAATAAAATTGGGATGAGACGCTACCTTGATGAACTCCTACTTTTACACCAAAACTCTTTGATAGACCTGCTTTACTTTTAACATATGTTTGCACATTGTCATACATGTCCTGGATGAGATTTATATAGACTTCAGGAATGTTTTGATATCGCAAGGCTTGCCATATTTGGGCACCTAAAGAAGAAAAAATAACATGATCCCGGGCTTTAGTCTCGCCATGAGACCTTCGGTAATAGCTTCTTTCCTATGGGAAATTTGCTAAAAGTAAGATTTTAATTTTTATTATCTACATTTTGCAGTAATTGGGTATTACCAAACTGTTATTATTGTGACGATAGTCACCTTTTCAAAATTATTTTCTAAAATTTGGGTTTCACCTACAGATATAAAACCTGGTACTTGGATTTCGCAATCCACATACCAGTGTTGGGAAATTGGCACATCGTAATTAATAATTTAAATAATTTATTTTGTTATCAACGCTTGTGGCTTTGTAACGTAATCATAGGGAAAGGTCCAAACCTTCGTTTAGCTATGTCCTAACGTTGACCTATTGTTGGATTGGTAATTCATTAATATCCCAAGTAAAATGACGATTGGGTCAGAAATCGAACCAGTCGCTCTGGCATTACGAGGCGAGCGCGTTACTTCTAAGCTACCCAAATGTTTATCGTAAAACTTATCGTTGAATTCATTTCAGAAAAGTGTTTTTCTCCAAAATAACTTGTTGTGTTGGAAATTTATGAAGTGCATTTTTCTTTTATTGTAAGCTCTAAAAAGAAAATATTCTCCCTTCGTCACAATGGTTTAAAGCAGCAACTCTGCACCAACCGCAGCAAAACTCCGCTAAAGGAAGATTTACACCTGATACCATGCTCTCATGCGGTACCACTGTCCTTAGATTGACCTATAAGGAGTTACAGGAAACTCCTAGGTTGCATCATAAAATATATGTGGTGTCGAATTGTAGGTATTTTTAATTGGAATACAAGGTTCAACCACTTCTCAAAGGACAATTCAAAACAAAAAGGTGGCGCTTTGTAGTGGTATGTGCATTTTAGATCAGCTGATTATTACAACTGTTTATTGTTTTTGTTTTTTGTTTTGGTTCTGAAGAGAATTTATACTATTTAGACAGTCTAACAGGGTTAATGTGATAAAAAATGTGATTTTTTTCATGTAGGAATAAAGTATTATTTTATTGGATTCATTATTAAAACAAATGTCTGATTTAACTAAATGGTACTTTAATGCGGTATTACTGTCCTTTGATTGACCTATAAGGAGTTACAGGCAACTCCTAGGTTTCAGCATAAGACATAAGTGGTATCGAATTGTAGGTATCTTCAATTGGAATACAAGGCCAGAAACCAGGTCTCAAAGGTCGATCCAAAACAAAATAGCGGTGGTTTGAAGTTCATGACTTATTATTTTCGAACCATTGCCATTTTACATTGCAAAAACCTATTATCGTCGGGTTTGTGGGACTATTTTTAGTTTGTAATTAACCCTCCATTAGTTACACCACGGGTTTTTCTCCGGGCATTTTCATTTTTGTAATAAAGCACGTGTTGTTGCCGGACGGCAGTCGCTGTAGTCACTGTACCTCACGTGCCTCTTCCTAGAAACCGTTTCAACCCCATTTTGCTCCCCAAACCTCTTTAACTTCTCCTTCTAGAGCCATTGTATATCATCGATTGCGCCACTATATAGTTATGTAGTTTGGTTATGTGTATTCTTAATTTAATGTTTTGTAATTAAGTTTTATTGATTATACAGGGTTCTTATACAGTCTCTCTACAATATACGTATAAAACTAAATTGTTTGTCTATCCAATACTATAATACGAGCAAGGTTTGTATATATATATATATATATATATATATATATATATATATATATATATATATATATATATATATTTGCACACGGATCTCGAAAACGGCACCGAGGAATTTCTTTAAATTTTGGAAATAACTAATTTCCGAGTAGAAAATAAGTTCTAGATAGGTCTAATGTCTAGGAAAATTCGTGTTTTACTGTAATATTAAGTTTAAAATCTAAAAATTTAACATTACGCTTATGGAGAATAAAATGTAAACAATACAAACCAAAACAGCTGTTTATAACCGTTTGACAGTTCTTGATTGAAGACTGCGGGGAACAATATAGAGGTTATGCATTAATATTTATTTTATGAATTAAATAATTGCAAAATTATCAGGCTACTAAACAATTTGTAAAAACTTAAGGATAACATAGCTGTGCGAAATAAAAGCAGAAAAAAATATTTCCAAAATCTTCCGTGTTTTGATAGAAAACGTATTCGTTGTATTGCTTGAAGCCACTGTAACAAAACAATTAATTGATGTAAATTAAATTTCTCTTTTGCTTTTCAATCCTCATTCCGCTTATAACAAAATCAATTGATCACAGGCTAATAATAACGGTATGGATAATTAAACAGTAAATGATCGGCTTTGGCTTAAAGACGTTAAACGGCATCGCTCAATTGACTAACGTCGTAGCCGAGTTGTAGCGTGTCGGCCTCAAGAAATAAAGGCCACGAGTTCCATCCCCACCAGGGACGATACTTTTTGTTCAGTGATATATTAATTATGGTGTATTAAATCGGTTTTATTTCAACCACATAAATGTTTTCATTGAGTAATAAATGTGTTTTAATTTTTCTAATTAATTTTTATAATACATGTCTTATTCTATACGAGCAAAGCTCGGTCACCAGGTACTTATTTATCTATACCCGGAAAAATTTCAGTGAGACACCATTCGTGTTTTAAAATCAAAATCACCAATTGAGGGATAACTAAATTTTAGTGGGTATTTTAACAAAATTACACCAGTAAGTTAGGGGTTTTGGGTCTAACCTATGACCATCTGAAGTAATCTTATCCTTCGTCGTCTGGTATGGTTGTGTGATGACATTGAAGGCAAATATCACACGGGATGGTGAAAACATCGACCATACAATTGAGCTATCTCCTACAAGACGTCGCCGGTTAGTCAGGTAAACTGAGTGTTGGTGTGCACAGCACTTGCACTAAAGGTTGAAACACTGAGCATGAAATTGAATGATGGTTGACCAATACCAAACTTAAGCTTAATTACACTTTATTAATCACTTTTAAAACAAAACGGACTAGCTTTCGGTATACATCGACCCTAAACTACAGTATTGTGGTAGTGATTTTCCCAACCGGCTGACGTCATTTTGCTTGTTCCTCCCCTGGAAGCGACATCGGGGTTCGGGAGTTAACCTGACCCCCCCATCTTCCCCTGAGTAGGTAATGTCGGAAGGGTGACTGAAGAACCAGTTGATCCCAAAACGGATTTTACCGTGGCGACTCAGTTTTGTAGCATAACTTGTAGCGATACTTGAACAGACTACGTTCTGCTCGTCTTTTCCAGTAAGTGAAGGATTAGTCATAGTTATCAAATAATAACATATTTATAAAAATAAACAAAAACTATATGTATGGAGATTAATTTTGAATAACATTAACAATAATAAATAACAACAATATTAATAAATGATAATAAATCAAACTTAAGAGCATCACAAATAAGAGTTTAAAACATACATTTTAATTAACTTTATTGGAAAACAAACATTATTTAAATATAATTTAAGTCAAATTCTTTTGGCTAATCTATAATAAAACTGCCTAGGAAATACCGTTCATATAGGGCAGCCGAAATAATAGAAAATTCAGTTAGCCAGGAAAGAGTATAACCACATTAGTTGCTGGGAAAATAAAATTACCTACTGCTTCGATCAAGGCCTGCGCAAACAACTGATTCGATTGTCTCAATTGAGGTTTTTACATCGTGGAAGTGGAGAAAATTCATTGTGGAAAATTCAATTAGTTCATTGTCTTTCTCCTTAAACTTTAAATAGGTAAACATTCCAAGGGGGTTCACAGCTCGTGTCAAACCCAAACATTATTTGTCTTAAAAATTGTGATTTATAGTTTGATGTATAGAATGCCTAGAAGACACTTTTACTTTCTCCCCTTATCTATAATATTATAAAGAAGAGGTGGTTTCTGTATGTTTGTTTGTGGGTTTGTGTGTTTGTGGGTTTGTTGTGGCAAGTGAATGCGAAAAATACTGAACCGACCGGTTTGAAATTTTAGGCAAAGGTAGATCTTAAACTCATGCAACACATAGGCATACTCATTTCCTTAAAATCCTCTCGGGCTACGCCCTGTGAACGTCCTAGGTTTCAATGTTTACATTTTTAGAGAATGAAAACATAAAATTACTTGAATGTCAACAGCTGTGAATACTAAAATTTGACAGTTCGAGAAGAAGGAGAAGAAGAAGAAAGAGCTGCCGTGACCGTCCTAGGTTTCAATGTTTACATTTTCTAATGACAACATCTGTTTGCACTATATTTTGACAGTTCGGGAAGAAGAAGAAATAAAGTTGATTTTTTCAGATAAACTGCTGGATCGAAATTAGTGAATTATTTGAAATAGCGGAATGGTAGATTTTAAGTTTTTTCCGACGACTGTCTCTATTACATTAATCCTTATCCTCTCCCAATATTTGACATATGTTACTTTGAAATGTTGTAGACACTCCTGTTTTGTCATTTTGTAAACAATTAAGAATTAATTAAGAATACCTTAAATGTATCAGTAGAGCCTACACCTTTCAGCCTTTTTAGCCCGTGCGAAGAACGGGTACTTTGGCTAGTACAGTATATGGAGAAAGTATTGTTTTCGTCACAATTTTCGAATCTGAGTTGAGAGTGGATATATCCGTTTTGGGGTCCCCTGAATCTTCGGGTTTCGACGTGATGTCCGTCTGTGTGTGTGTGTGTGTGTGTGTGTGTGTGTGTGTGTGTGTGTGTGTGTGTGTGTGTGTGTGTGTGTGTGTGTGTCTGGATGTGTACAGAGCCACAGCCTACCCCGTTGCTTATTGAATAATTGGTTGCCAGACGCTGTGAAAGTGAAGACACTCCTTTGATGTGCTGGCCATCAAGATCGCCTGACTTAACGCCACGTGTTTTTTCTTGTGGGGTTTTATCAAAGACAAACTGTACTACCTGCCTATGCCCTAAACCCTACAAGAACTGAGACATGGAATAACAGTAGCCGTGCAGTCCTTAACTCAGGAAATGCGACAGAACGTCGCATGGGCTGAGTCGGACAATCGCCTGGATATTTGAAGAGCTTCTAATGGAGCGTACATTGAGCATTTGTAATGCATACAAATGTGTTTTTAAGGTAAATAATAACTTGTTGAAACCGTTTTAATATAAGAAACTGTTTTCATGATTTTCCAATTAAAAATTTTATAAATTAATTAACCTTACTTTTGCACGTTTCTTTTTGAATAACCCTGTATATATTATATTTTGTCGATATTTAGTTCCCCAGCTATTATTATTATTATTATTATTTGTAATGATTACTACAGTAATTACATATGACCTAAATAGGATAAGGAGCTTAGACCTAACATCTTGCATTCTTTGTAAATTAACAATATAAACCATTTATTTTTATTATACTAGTACCACTAATATGATATTATTACACCAATCGTCAATAAAGATGGATAACGAAACAAACAGTATAAAGTAATTACAGCTTAAAATAACTTTCCTTCAAGGGCTTATTGCAATTTATTCGAAATAATAAAAGCAGAAATATGGTAGGAAGAGGAACGGTAAAGTGCTCTCGATAAAGAGATCCATCGGTTTGGAAACAGGGAATGTGCAAGCAAGGTTGAGAGGATCACGAAATTGTTATGTCTATAAATATATTTCTGAGGATAAAAAATTACACCAAAATAAAATCATGATAAAAAATGCATAAATTTTTAATTCTTAGCAAATCATAATTCAAACTATATCGTTTATAATTAATCCGTCATCAATGTCCTACGATAAATAACATCCCTTATTTTAGCAGTTGATAGTAGCTTATAACTAGCATAATGGATTTATGTTTTTATTATACGTTTATACTGCAAGTATTCCATTCGCTTGTATTATTATTTATCCGTGAATGTATCTGTCAGCTATAACATTCAGAGAGCTTAAAAAAATTTAATTTTTGATAGAGCAGGTAAAGCTAATTTATAATGATGAATGTTATAGGTCACATGAAGATAGAATGGCAGTACATTGTGGTGAGCAGTAGAACAGTGAACACAGTAGCCGGCTGGTCACGTCGGGAGAGGGTAACTGTGGTGTGGTGTGTGGAGAGAGGGTGGACAGAAACTTGCACTGACAGTGATGTAGCAGTGAACACCGTAGCCGGCTGGCCACGTCGGGAGAGGGTAACTGTGGTGTGGTGTGTGGAGAGAGGGTGAAGAAAACTTGCACTGACAGTGATGTAGCAGTGAACACCGTAGCCGGCTGGCCCCGTCGGGAAAGGGTAACTGTGGTGTGGTGTGTGGAGAGAGGGTGGGTAGAAACTTGCACTGACAGTGATGTAGCAGTGAACACCGTAGCCGGCTGGCCCCGTCGGGAGAGAGTAACTGTGGTGTGGTGTGTGGAGAGAGGGTGGGCAGAACCTTGCATCCTTTCCCGAGTGCTGGAGAAATCCTAGCGAATCCGTCCCGAGTGCTGGAGCAATCCTAGCGATCCGTTCCCGAGTGCTGGAGAGATCCTAGCGATCCATTCCCGAGTGCTGGAGAAATCCTAGCGATCCGTTTTCGAGTGCTGGAGCAATCCTAGCGAATCCGTCCCGAATGCTGGAGCAATCCTAGCGTTCCGTTCCCGAGTGCTGGAGAAATCCTAGCAATCCGTTCCCGAGTACTGGAGCAATCCTAGCGATCCATTCCCGAACGCTGGAGAAACCCTAGCGTTCCTCATTTGTTTAGGGTACATTGTTTAGTAATAGTGAGAATTCTAGTTTATTCCTTAGTGTTAGAATCAATCCCCAATAAAATCTGTAGATTTGTATGGCTATGATGATCTGGGTCCGTTGTGAATCTTTGTATTTTAAACCCTATTTCTGAGTCTAAAATTTATCCTTTAACCTCGACCCCTGGAATATACACCCCAGCTACGCTTTGCTATCCCGGACATCAGTAACACGATACACTTCGAGAAAATACTTTACAATAGAGGGTTACAATAGAGAGACAGAAACTTGCACAAACAGTGATGTAGCAGTGAACACCGTAGCCGGCTGGCCACGTCAGGAGAGGGTAACTGTGGTGTGGTGTGTGAATAGAGGGTGAACAGAAACTTGCACTGACAGTGATGTAGCAGTGAACACCGTAGCCGGCTGGCCACGTCGGGAGAGGGTAACTGTGCTGTGGTGTGTGGAGAGAGGGTGGACAGAAACTTGCACTGACAGTGATGTAGCAGTGAACACCGTAGCCGGCTGGCCACGTCGGGAGAGGGTAACTGTGGTGTGGTGTGTGAATAGAGGGTGAACAGAAACTTGCACTGACAGTGATGTAGCAGTGAACACCGTAGCCGGCTGGCCACGTCGGGAGAGGGTAACTGTGCTGTGGTGTGTGGAGAGAGGGTGGACAGAAACTTGCACTGACAGTGATGTATTTACCTATCAGTCAAATCCAGGAAACTTTGTGGTATATCACACTCAATTGTGACCAGTCTGCAATACTGTACTTTACAGTACTTTAAATAAAAATTATAACTAAAATTAGTGTAATAAATGTGTTTTAGTTACTCATCATGTAATATTTTCAATATTAAGATCACATTTTGGTTTAATTAAAATAAAGTGAGAAATCAGTTAGTAGCTGTTTTAATAGTTAAAATTTATGAACCATTTCCAGTTTAATATCTGGCAAAAAAAACAATATCCAATACTATATTACGAGCAAGGTTTTGTATATATATATATATATATATATATATATATATATATATATATACATATATATTTGCACACGAACTCTCGACGAGTTCGTAATCCAGACATATCGGTCAATCGGACGGGTAGTTTGGGGGGGTTTTTTACTCCAAAAATGGGTTTTTTTGCATTTTTTCTTTGTAATTTTTAAAGATTTCAAATTTTATCTTTCACCATTAAAATCAGCTTAAAAACTGCACAGTTAAGTTTCTTAAAGTTTTTCACTATCTCCAACGGTTACCGAGATATTAAAAAATCTAAACACAGTACGTTGTATTTTGGGACTCCAATGTTAATCTTATAGAGGATAATAAAATATTAATATTTCCCATAACAATCAAAATGTTTAGATTTAACTTGGTATTTTTCCTTTATGTTGTTGATACACACCCGTTTATGCTTAAAAATCATAGTTTATGTGTTTATCATGGCAGTAAACCTGCATACTCTTTTCCCATGTTAATCATATAGGGAATAGGCAAACTCCTTTATTTATGGACAGATGTTGATGAAAGTTGGTATAAATGTTAAAATTACAAATCATTTATGGTAGAAATGCCTACTTTCAGTGTTCGTAACAGCAGCAAACCTGCACACTCTTTATCATGTTAATTTTATGGAGAATAGGCAAATAATTCTCAAGTTTATGGACAGATTTTCATAAAACTGGTCATTTATTATTATTATATTATTGATTTGGAAATTCGCTGAATACGCAGGTCTGCTGTGACGGGGGTATTCAAAACAACTCACTGCTCACATTGGAAAATATTTTGCTACAAGGAAATTCGTTTCCTGATGCTGATTTTGTTGATGATAAGAGTTTCTTTCATGATAAAAGTTAATTTGGTTCATGATAATATACACTATTTTCTGTTTATATATTGACTTGAAACTTCATGGTCTTCTAAAAATTGATCTGCCTAAAAAAATTTTCGTTCTACTTTATGAACTTCGACAGCTAAATCGTGTGAAAAAAATGTATCCAATATTTCATCAGAAAGTGAAGGCCTATTCTAGCCGGGCCTTAAACAATGCAGTAGTATATATTTTTTTGTTAATTTTAAAATCTAGTGCATCCTATTAAATGAACAATTGAACAACTGTGTGTTGACACAGTACTCAATTCGACGCCCGAAACAACAATCATGGGGTGCAAAACACAAGGGCGGGGTGGTGGTGGGGTAATCTGACAGTGACGTATTCAACAATCACTCTGGGTGACGTCACAAGCTAGGCTTACAGTGGGCTTTAAACTTAGGTCACATTATATTTAATTATTTTAACCTTTTTACGAAAATTTATCTCTGGTGTTTTATTTACTTAGTGACTCTCAAGTACAATTTTGGACCGCTGGTACAGTTTTCAGGTCTAAACTACCAATAAATATCCTATTATATTATATATTATTAAATTTTTCTGAGTGAATGAAAAATGTGATTAGTTTTATAAGTATGTTTTTAAACAGACAAAAACACTTACGTCATTCTATTATATTTTTATGAGCTTTCCGTATGTGTAAATTCCTGAAAACAGGAGCAATTCACCAGTAAGTGACCCTTCAATGGTTTACACCAGGGCCTCCTTTATCTACGAGAGAGGACATGCCCTAGAGAGGATTCCGATGATTTTTTCAGCATACCTTAAACCACCCTAATTTTCTCCAAGCTTTTCTCCCGCCTATAGGGAGACTCTACATGGTCTCAGCCTTCCATAGTTGTGGCGGCAAGTGTCAGTTTATATAGTGGTGAACCAATTTGATCGTCAGAAGATCCAGTCAGCCATGTCGTTTTTTAGTTTGTAGGTCCTTCACTCTCTTCCGATTATAGTTTCGTTCAAGAAGGTTGTTTACTGAAACGCCTTCGAGAATGAACACAACTTTATCCGTGATGTCTTCGTGAGCCAAAGAGAGGTATCTTTGTATGATTGGGGGACGTAAGGGAACAGAAGGGAAAACGGTGGATGTTATCAGTTATATTAGAACAGAAAAGTTCGGCTAAAGGAATTTTACACATGAACTTGTACAAACATCATGTGCAGGTCACAAAATTCTTCAACAAACAATCATTAATAACCATGCCATAGCTATGCCATAGCACTAAATTGAACAGACATTTTAGCCAGGATATTCACGCCATCCAAGCTGGCGAGGTTTTGGGCTGTGTGGCGACGATCCGGCTCTTGGTAAAATTTCCATTAAGTTCCACGTGCATCAACCATAGTATAATTTGAATTAATCCATAGTACCATATCATGTATCAATAATTCACATTCACACATACGGCCACTACATCTCACATACACTACCATCAAACACATTTTCCTTTCCAATGCTCACACAAAGTAATTCACACTACTTAACACTGCAGTTCGTTATTTTTTTAAATAAAAATAAAACAGTACTGGGTCCTAGTACAGCAATGGGAATGTTCTTTGTACATTGGTTTTTCACTTGCAATTCATGATTGTGATTCTTCTAAATTATCTGTGTTGATAGCCAATCGTTTATAAGACATAATATATTATCATTTTTTACCTGTATTATTTTTTTAAACACAGGTTTCATTTATGTTTTGTATTTTCACCTAAAAAGAGTGACATTTCTAGTTAGATCTATTTTATTTAACTTCGCAATAACGCTACATGGAAATATCGGGTTTTTTATAGATATTTTTTGTTTTATATATTTTTTCTCCCCACAAAATGAGATGTAGCAGTGAACACCGTAGCCGGCTGGCCACGTCGGGAGAGGGTAACTGCGCTGTGGTGTGTGGAGAGAGGGTGGACAGAAACTTGCACTGACAGTGATGTAGCAGTGAACACCGTAGCCGGCTGGCCACGTCGGGAGAGGGTAACTGTGGTGTGGTGTGTGGAGAGAGGGTGGACAGAAACTTGCACTGACAGTGATGTAGCAGTGAACACCGTAGCCGGCTGGCCACGTCGGGAGAGGGTAACTGTGGTGTGGTGTGTGGAGAGAGGGTGGACAGAAACTTGCACTGACAGTGATGTAGCAGTGAACACCGTAGCCGGCTGGCCACGTCGGGAGAGGGTAACTGTGGTGTGGTGTGTGAATAGAGGGTGAACAGAAACTTGCACTGACAGTGATGTAGCAGTGAACACCGTAGCCGGCTGGCCACGTCGGGAGAGGGTAACTGTGCTGTGGTGTGTGGAGAGAGGGTGGACAGAAACTTGCACTGACAGTGATGTATTTACCTATCAGTCAAATCCAGGAAACTTTGTGGTATATCACACTCAATTGTGACCAGTAAATCGTCTGCAATACTGTACTTTACAGTACTTTAAATAAAAATTATAACTAAAATTAGTGTAATAAATGTGTTTTAGTTACTCATCATGAAATATTTTCAATATTAAGTTAACATTTTGGTTTAATTAAAACAAAGTGAGAAACCAGTTAGAAGCTGTTTTAATAGTTTAAATTTATGAACCATTTCCAGTTTAATATCTGGCAAAAAAAAACAATATCCAATACTATATTACGAGCAAGGTTTTGTATATATATATATACGACCGCACACGAACTCTCGACGAGTTCGTAATCCAGACATATCGGTCAATCGGACGGGTAGTTTGGGGGGGTTTTGTACCCCAAAAATGGGTTTTTTTGCATTTTTTCTTTGTAATTTTTAAAGATTTCAAATTTTATCTTTCACCATTAAAATCAGCTTAAAAAACTGCACAGTTAAGTTTCTTAAAGTTTTTCACTATCTCCAACGGTTACCGAGATATTAAAAAATCTAAACACAGTACGTTGTATTTTGGGGCTCCAATGTTAATCTTATGGAGGATAAGAAAATATTAATATTTCCCATAACAATCAAAATTTTTAGATTTAACTTGGTATTTTTCCTTTATGTTGTTGATACCCACCCGTTTATGCTTAAAAATCATAGTTTATGTGTTTATCATGGCAGTAAACCTGCATACTCTTTTCCCATGTTAATCATATAGGGAATAGGCAAACTCCTTTATTTATGGACAGATGTTGATGAAAGTTGGTATAAATGTTAAAAATACAAATCATTTATGGTAGAAATGCCTACTTTCAGTGTTCGTCAGAGCAGCAAACCTGCACACTCTTTATCATGTTAATTTTATGGAGAATAGGCAAATAATTCTCAAGTTTATGGACAGATTTTCATAAAACTGGTAATTTATTATTATTATATTATTGATTTGGAAATTCGCTGAATACGCAGGTCTGCTGTGACGGGGGTATTCAAAACAACTCACTGCTCACATTGAAAAATATTTTGCTACAAGGAAATTCGTTTCCTGATGCTGATTTTGTTGATGATAAGAGTTTCTTTCATGATAAAAGTTAATTTGGTTCATGATAATATACACTATTTTCTGTTTATATATTGACTTGAAACTTCATGGTCTTCTAAAAATTGATCTGCCTAAAAAAATTTTCGTTCTACTTTATGAACTTCGACAGCTAAATCGTGTGAAAAAAATGTATCCAATATTTCATCAGAAAGTGAAGGCCTATTCTAGCCGGGCCTTAAACAATGCAGTAGTATATATTTTTTTGTTAATTTTAAAATCTAGTGCATCCTATTAAATGAACAATTGAACAACTGTGTGTTGACACAGTACTCAATTCGACGCCCGAAACAACAATCATGGGGTGCAAAACACAAGGGCGGGGTGGTGGTGGGGTAATCTGACAGTGACGTATTCAACAATCACTCTGGGTGACGTCACAAGCTAGGCTTACGGTGGGCTTTAAACTTAGGTCATATTATATTTAATTATTTTAACCTTTTTACGAAAATTTATCTCTGGTGTTTTATTTACTTAGTGACTCTCAAGTACAATTTTGGACCGCTGGTACAGTTTTCAGGTCTAAACTACCAATAAATATCCTATTATATTATATATTATTAAATTTTTCTGAGTGAATGAAAAATGTGATTAGTTTTATAAGTATGTTTTTAAACAGACAAAAACACTTACGTCATTCTATTATATTTTTATGAGCTTTCCGTATGTGTATTTAATTCCTGAAAACAGGAGCAATTCACCAGTAAGTGACCCTTCAATGGTTTACACCAGGGCCTCCTTTATCTACGAGAGAGGACATGCCCTAGAGAGGATTCCGATGATTTTTTCAGCATACCTTAAACCACCCTAATTTTCTCCAAGCTTTTCCCCCGCCTATAGGGAGACTCTACATGGTCTCAGCCTTCCATAGTTGTGGCGGCAAGTGTCAGTTTATATAGTGGTGAACCAATTTGATCGTCAGAAGATCCAGTCAGCCATGTCGTTTTTTAGTTTGTAGGTCCTTCACTCTCTTCCGATTATAGTTTCGTTCAAGAAGGTTGTTTACTGAAACGCCTTCGAGAATGAACACAACTTTATCCGTGATGTCTTCGTGAGCCAAAGAGAGGTATCTTTGTATGATTGGGGGACGTAAGGGAACAGAAGGGAAAACGGTGGATGTTATCAGTTATATTAGAACAGAAAAGTTCGGCTAAAGGAATTTTACACATGAACTTGTACCAACACCATGTGCAGGTCACAAAATTCTTCAACAAACAATCATTAATAACCATGCCATAGCTATGCCATAGCACTAAATTGAACAGAAATTTTAGCCAGGATATTCACGCCATCAAAGCTGGCGAGGTTTTGGGCTGTGTGGCGACGATCCGGCTCTTGGTAAAATTTCCATTAAGTTCCACGTGCATCAACCATAGTATAATTTGAATTAATCCATAGTACCATATCATGTATCAATAATTCACATTCACACATACGGCCACTACATCACACATACACTACCATCAAACACATTTTCCTTTCCAATGCTCACACAAAGTAATTCACACTACTTAACACTGCAGTTCGTTATTTTTTTAAATAAAAATAAAACGGTACTGGGTCCTAGTACAGCAATGGGAATGTTCTTTGTACATTGGTTTTTCACTTGAAATGCATGATTGTAATTCTTCTAAATTATCTGTGTTGATAGCCAATCGTTTATAAGACATATATTATCATTTTTTACCTGTATTATTTTTTTAAACACAGGTTTCATTTATGTTTTGTATTTTCACCTAAAAAGAGTGACATTTCTCGTTAGATCTATTTTATTTAACTTCGCAATAACGCTACATGGAGTTATCGGGTTTTTTATAGATATTTTTTGTTTTATATATTTTTTCTCCCCACAAAATGAAAAAAAGGTTTTAGTGTTCCTTCCCCTGAACATTTTGATATCAAGGGAGAAAATTGGAGTAAGTGGAGAACCCGTTTCTTACTATTCCATGCGGTTTTCGGCCTTTCAAAAAAGGATTAACCATATAAGGTAAACACCTTACTGTATTTGATGAGAGAAAAGGCTGAAACTATATTTGAGTCCTTAATTTGAAGCCTGATGAAAGTAAAAGTTTTAAAATTGTATTAAAACAATTTGAAAAATATTTGTTATGAGTACATTTTTTTAACTCTAAAATAATTTCTTTACTATAAGAGTCCCATACGCAGTATAAAAGTGGTTTAGAAGCAATGCAGTTACATATACTTGTCTTATGCGTAAAAAAGCATTTGATTGATTAGATGTAGTCAATATGGAGTCAGGTATAAGATAATAACCTTCAAGAAACCCCCGTATTAAACACGTTCTTGGTTTAGCTTAGTAATCGTTACGTTGTCCACCAAATAAATTAATAATAACAAACAAGTACTATTTAGAAAAAAAATAAACTTACAATTGTATGACAAAACGGTACGTAGTCACATTTGTGTAAGAAAAATAAAATACAATGCTTTATCTCGATACATGCGATTCACTAAAAAAAGTAAATGATATGTATCGTGATAAACTTAGAACGTTACAATTTACTTGAACAATGGAGAGTGTCGACCGAGACTCAGTGACTGGGGAGTTGCCCTCAACCTTTTTTGCTAGAAGCGGAGGGTGAAAGCCATAAATAAATACTCAACATGGGCCAGCTGGTCTTTTAAGAGATTCATTGTGTATGTAATTAAAAGAGCGCAAAGAACGTCCTCTTTTGTTGGTTTAAAAAATAAACAGAACTCGTTCCAAAACATATTTTTAAAACTTGATTAATCATAAAATCAGATAAAGAATACGAAATACTAATCCAAATACAAAATCCCCCCAAACTACCCGTTCCCGTTGACTAAAATGTCTGGATTAAGAACTCGTCCTGGAACATGTAGGAATACACGTCTCTACCAAATTTAGTCTCCATCGGACCTATTTTACAAGAGTTATCGTGTTCACAAACACACACACACACACACATATGGTATACACATACATAATATACTTATACATACAACACACACACATATATATATATATATATATATATAATATATATATATATATATATATGCGTGTGTGTGTGTGTGTGTGTGTGTGTGTGTGTGTGTGTGTGTGTGTCTGTGAATACGATAACTCTCGTCAAAATGGTCCGATCGAGACCAAATTTCGTAGAGACGTGTATTCCTACATTTGCTCGGACGAGTTCGTAAACCAAACATATCTGTCAATGGGAACGGGTAGATTGGGGGGGTTGTGCTTAAAAATTGGGTTTTTTGCGTTTTTTACATGTAATTTAAAAAAATTTTAAATTTTATCTTTCAAGTTTCTTAAAGTTTTTCTCTATCTCCAACGGTTACCGAGATATTAAAAAATCTAAACACAGTATGTTGTATTTTGGGGCTCCAATGTTAATCTTATTGAGGATAAGGAAGTGAAAAATTAATATTTCACTTACTAACCAATATTTTTGGATAAAACTTTATATTTAGCTTCATGTGGGTGAAGTTCATCCATTTATGCTTAAAAATCATAGTTTATGTGTTTATCATGGCAGCTAACCTACATACTCATAAATAATATAGGGAATAATCATATAGGGAATAGGTAAACTACTTTATTTATGGACAGATGTTGATGAAAGTTGGTATAAATGTTTAAAATAAAATTTGTTTATGGTAGAAATGCCTACTTTCAGTGTTCCCCACAGCAGCAAACCTGCACACTCTTTCCCATGTAAATCTTATGGAGAATTGGCAAATAATTTTCATGTTTATGGACAGATTTTTATAAAACTTGTCATATATTATTATTATTACATTATTGATTTGGAAATTCGCTGAGTACGCAGGTCTGCTGCGACGTGGATATTTATATTAAATAATAACCTAAATAATAATATGCACATAAATGTGTATTATAGAGGAAACTCCCCAAGGCATTCTTAAAGGAAATAAAGTTTGAGTGAGGTTTATTGTATAGTCTGACCTATCCCAGTACAATCAAAGTCGTTTGAAAATAAGGTGGAAATTGAAGTCAGTGGAGCGGACATTCTCTTCACAGATTAAAAAAAATTACTCACTATTTTTGTTTTGTGTAGATGGAAAGGGATTTCATTTGTGAAATTTCTCTACAGTTTGTATCACCCTAATTTAATAAACTTTATATTTATAAGTAAATACGCTTCACCGCATATGTAGGTTATCTAAATAGAAGTGCCACTTACACGGAGCTTTCAGCTGTCATAAGGACCCTAGTAGTTTAGACTAATTTGAATGATACTGATACCAATGAAAAATAATTATTTAAAACTTGATATTATATATAGGAGTAACAATATTATTTTTAATTCATATAATTTGCTATCGCGTCTTTAATAACGGTTCATAATAGTGTAGTATAAGCTATTGACATCGTTTTCAAAAAATGTTTAAAACACAAAAATGTGTAGTTTTGTTTATTGCAAGATACATCTGATAATGAGACTTTACGTATTCAGCTCAAACGAGTTTAGCCTGTTGGTGCTTGTACATTTCTGGACGGTCAACTAAAACTAATTAAAATTAGTTCTGAACAGTTCTGACTTTGTTCAACTTTAAATTGTTTTTCTTAGAATATTTTCATTTTTTAACCTCAAATCCCCATCACTATAAAGCCAAGGGTCTGTGCCGTGTATTAAAATCAGCGAGTGCTAGGCAGAGGTGTCCGCTCTTCTGCGGAGTCGCCGGCCAGGAACTTTCACAGGGTTTAGTGCGTTACCCCTGAGCTGCTGTGTCTGTGTATTGAGGCGATTTGTTTGAATACTTTTACTGTATTAATTCACAGCTGTTATTCACACAGTATTGTTGTTATTCTTGTGGGGCACTTATCATGACACTGCATTCATCAAACATTTAAAATGTTAAACACTAATGGTCGTTTCTAGCTTTAAGAATTAAACACAAAAATGTGAAACTATTACCTATAAATGTTTTCAATAAAATTAACTTTGCAAACATTTCTAAGTTGGATGGGCTTAATTAGCTCCGTTATTTACCTCGCAGAGGCCATCCGCTCTCAAGTAGTATCGACGGTGATATTTCTTCTACAAAAATCAATAGGTACTTCACCTTTTCTCAATATATCATGAAACCTTTTTACGAATGGTAGATAAGGCTTTCAGTATCAAACCTTCTGGTACTCATTTAATTCGTATAATGAGCATTTTATATTACTGTATGCTTAATAACATCGTCAGTTCACAAGAACGTATCATAACCACTACCTCAACAGCCTACAGCGTAATAGTTGTGGAGGAGGTGTGGGTTTGGTTTATCAGCTGTTACAATGCACGCTCGCAACGTTAGCTAGTCTCACCTCACATTAGTGAGGCACCGGCGGTATTAAATTTGCATATATTACCCTGGGTCGGTAAATACCCGCCACCCTTTGGAATAGCTCTGTTTATACCTGTGTTGAACCTGGATCAATTGCTTTTTGAATATCGGGTGTAACATCAGCCTATTCTTTAGACACTTTCTTTAGTATTTAATTCTGTTACATAGTCAATCGACTCTAGAGTTTGTAATTTTCTCAACAAATTGCAGGATACAAATAGAGCAGTACTTACGTGTTGTGTGTGAAAGGTGTTTTTAGTAAGTAGGTTACTCCATTTAATATGCAGTTTAGTTTCGAAAATTATATCTACTTTACACCAATATTATTTAAAGGAACAAAATAACGTTTAGCAAACCAGTTTAGGTATTCTTAACTCTTAGGTAATCTACCCCTGGAAAAATTATCTGATGTATCTGTTTTTTAAATATTTTCATTGTAAAAAGTTTAAATATATAAATAGACTCAACATTTTGTCTCCCTTTACACTCGTATAATTTATGGGGGTCAAGGGATACCCCCACCCCACCTCGTAAATCTTACTATTTTTGACCATCAAATAACTATGTTTTGTATTTAAGTTAAATCACACTGAAACGCGTTCTCCATATGATTGGCCTTCCCGTTTGCTCTGAAAACCAAGAAGGTGAGTTATTATTGTCTATATATATGATACTACATTTTATTAACCTACGTCACTATATTGTTTCGGATAATTTTTACATTCGTTTTTTTTAAAGCATAAGAAATTTCTCTCTCTATATATAGGTATTCTACATAGGTATCAAGAAGTAATCAAGAAAAGTAGTTGGTAGTGGTGATCGCACAGTTTATTCTATGTCCTTTTAAACGTTTATCCTCTCTTTAGCTCTCGTTGATCCAAAGTAGGCGGGGGCACGAGATACAGCAGTAATTACTTGTAAGTTATCTAAATATTGTGACTAAAACTAAAATTGTTTGCAAAAAATAACGATCCTAAATTTATGTCCTCTAAGACTTGTGATTGCTTTATAATAGTGTTCATAATAAATAACACAATTTTCAAAATGTTTAGTAAAAGGTACTTCTTATTTGTAAGGGTAAAAAATAGTTGTTTCCATGGTGTTGAATAGTTTTGAAATTCAAGTTAGTTTCTGGATAATGGTTTGGTAAAATTTTTACTTCGTGTTTTTTTGAGAAATTGGTTGATTTTTATACGTGATGTAAATATGTATGTCATATATATATATACAGCCCAGTACTGACGGCCAAACAAAGTCTTATGAGAAGCTTGCTACGGACGTAGAACATACGCATTTTCACAAAGTAGAAGCTATCAGATAGTACTGTATATCCATTATTGATAGTAACGTCCGCCTGGCGTCGCTGAGTGATTGGTGGACGCATGCCACATACGTCACTGTCAGGTTACGCCACAATCTCCGTGTTTTAAACACGTAATTGATGCGACACCCTTAGCGTTGGAATTATCATTCGTCTTCAAGCTAAGCTGGTAGATAAGTTTAATATAGCGCATTAAGTATAAATTTGTTCGCATCTAAGTCAAATGTTTTTGTTTTTAAAATAAAAAGGCCTATATGCTTTTAGAGCTTAAAGTGTTGTAGTAAATGCCTAAAGTATTCAGGTTATATTCTCTCTTATCGTGAAAGCTATTATAATTCAATAAAGACCGATGCACAGCCACACGTCAGCCCTCTACCGTGAATGCTCTTTACTAAACACGAGTATAGGCACATTAATACACGAATATTTAGAAACCTTTTACAAACTTCCACCCACTCTCGTATGTTATCCGATTGGGAACGATAAATCTGCTTGATGTTTTCCAGCTGTAGTCTATGGTTTTGGTCACAAAACATGTTAACTTAACAAAGTGGGGATTTTTCATACTTTCATATTTATTTTTATTCCTGCTGTAGAGTTCCTCATTACTATACTCTATTGGTTTCAACGTGGTTGTATGCCTTTTTACAATCTGTCCAATATCTATTGAGAATTAATTTATATAACCCAGTGACATTCATTAATTATTATAATACAGTATATCGTGTCCGAATACTGTATACTTAGTCAGGATCAGAAGTTTATTTCTAATACATACTAACTTTGTTAACATTTTACTACGAGCGTTTGGATTAACATCCTGAAACTATGATTCACTCAGAAATAAGGTTAGAGTTAAATAAAATAGTCAATAGTCTTAAGTTTGAGTTTTAGCCTAATAATAATAAATACACGTTTTTATAATAATACTATTTTTTCCTAAAAACATTAAATAATTCGATACTACAAGATACCCACAATAATATCTATAATTATTAATTATAATTATAGCAGAAATAATAATATTCTTCCTATAAAAATAATTAGGAGCAATAATTATTCTTCCTTTTCTCTCAAAAGCCCCTGAACGAATAGTTCATTCTCAAATACATACCTGACTTTCTTTCGGAAAATAACATCATATGTTTCAGGAAATTCCACAGTGCTGAAAAAATCTTATTAAAAATCACCGATGATATCCATCTGGCTATAGCTCGTAGTCAATGTACAGTTCTGACTTTGTTCGATTTTAGTACAGCTTTCGATACAGTAAATCCACATTATCTTTGCTAAACTAAAAACTATAGGATTTTCAGAAGCTTCACTTTCTTGAATGAGATCATACCTTCACGGCCGTAAACAATGTGTGTGTAACGACCAACTAACTTCGGACTGGAAACCTATATCCTGTGGTGTTCCACAGGGTTCCATTCTTACACCTATACTATTAAATATCTACACAAATGACATTTCGACAGTCCTACACCACTCAAAGTTTTATTCTTATGCTGACGGTTGGCAAATATAGTTCATTTTAAGTCATGGAATTAAATGAAACCGTCACTCTAACGAATCACGACATTGACAAGATTATCTTTTCTTTAATTGAGTCAGAAATAGTCTCAGACTAAAACCTCACAAGACTAAACCAATCATCTTTGGACTGACACAAACACCGTCTCAGGATAATTTTTAACGGGACAACTATACCTTATAAAGTAAAACGCCTGGGGTTGACTATTTGCAAAACAATAGACTGGACAGACCCAATAGTGAATACTTGTAAAAAGGTGACAGCTGCTGTCCACACCCTGAAAAAATGCAACGAATTTTGCCATTTCACATCAATCTTCTATTCATCAAATCACTTATCTTTCCACATTTCAGTTACTACAACTCTGTTATCATTAAAGACATGACTGTATGTACTCTTGACAACAAAACTACAACGTACTCAAAATTATTGCATTCGTTTTCTGTTCAATATGTTAAGCTTTATTAGATATGTATAAAATCTTTTTATTGTAAGGAATCCAATGAAATAAATAGTTTTTTTGTACGTCTTCTCGTTATATTTTTATTTCATAATTAAACCGCACCATTATTTTATAGAAACCATGTATATATATGTTATAGATTCTATAATACAGCTCTTTTAGTAACCTTATGAATATTTAAAAAAATGCCTTGCTTAAAATGCCTGTAAATGTTTATACAGGAGGACTTTTTGGAGCTTTCTGAGATATAATACTTTATATCCTTATTTATTAATGACAATTAGGAATGAAATGTTAATTTGAAATACGTATTAGTATTTTAGTCTTATTTATTTAGAGTGACTGTAGCCATGCAATACGTCTTCCAATCTGTCATTCTGGTTATGGTGTTTTGATTTTATGTGCTAATGATACTGTTATCAATTTTTATATTTTGTTATTTTAAAACGTAAATACAAATTAATGAGAGTTAGTACAAACATACTCGTATTTTGTGGTAAAAAACGTGAGATGAAGTAAAGCTTATTAATATTATTAATATATTCACATGAAAGGAAAAGATTAAACCTCTGAGGGAAGGAAATAGGGAAAGAGCTATTTGAAAGAATTAGTAACGCTTGGAAAGAACAGCTTAAACATTCAAATCCTTGATCTTATAAGGTGGGATAAGCTTCTTTGTACCTATCTTCTCCAGAGAAAATCGTCAGTGTATTATCCTACATTTGAGAGAAAGTTGTTGTTACTCGGGCGGGACCAAAATAACATAATTGTTTTTTAAATAGTTCAAAGCGATTCAATATACAATTATAGTTAAAATATTTCTGTTAGAGATATTTTTATATGTAAGTAAAATAATTGATAAGATGCGTCTGAGGAAAATCTAGTTAACTTTTTTGTAAGGCCTTTATTGAGACACTCAGAGATTTCTTGAGTTGTGAACGGCTTTTCATATTTATCGACCATAGAATATAAACGATACAAACTAGAACAGGATTGGATTTCCAATATTTTGTTCAATCTAAAAATACTATTATTGAAATCATACTTTCATAAAATAACAGGTGTTTGATAGATGAGTTAAAAAACTAATTACACCTATAAGTATTTGTGTTTTTATTTTTAAAATAGACGTGATGAATTGTTGTACAAACAAAGTGCAAAGCCATCAATCGTTTTAAAGACATCGTCATCTTAATCTCACTAGACAAGACTATAATATTTTAACGAAATTATGACATTTTAGTGAATTTTCCATAGGGAAGAAGCTAATACTCTAGGTCTCATGGTAAGACTTAAGCCTTAAGAGTTAATAGTCGTTAAAATTTATACATATATATATATATAATACTTTATATATATATATAACTTTATATATATATATGTGTGTGTGTGTGTGTGTGTGTGTGTGTGTGTGTGTGTGTGTGAGTGCGTGTGTGTGTGTGTGTCTGTGAACACGATAACTCTCGTAAAAATGGTCCGATCGAGACCAAATTTGGTAGAGACGTGTATTCCTACAAATGCTCGGACGAGTTCGTAAACCAGACATATCGGTCAATGGGAACGGGTAGTTTGGGGGGGTTTGTACCCCAAATTGAGGTTTTTTTGCGTTTTTCACATGTAATTTTCAGAAATTTCTAATTTTATATTTCACAATTGGAATCAGCTTAAAACCTACACAATTAAGTTCCTTAAAGTTTTTCTCTATCTCCAACAGTTACCGAGATATTTTTTTTAGATAAAAAATCTAAACACAGTACGTTGTATTGTGGGGCTCCAATGTTAATCTTATGGAGGATAGGGAAAAATTAATATTTCCCATATTAATCAATACTTTTGGATAAAACTTGATATTTAGCTTCATGTGGTTGAGATCTATCCATTTATGCTTAAAAATCATAGTTTATGTGTTTGCCATGGCAGCAAACCTGCATACTCTTTTCCCATATTAATCATAAAGGGAATAGGCAAACTCCTTTATTTATGGACTGATGGTGATAAAAGTTGGTATAAATTTTAAGATAAAAATTATTTATGGTAGAAATGATTACTTTCAGTGTTCCTCACAGCAGCTAACCTGCACACTCTTTCCCATGTTAATCTTATGGAGAATAGGCAAATAATTCTCACGTTTATGGACAGATTTTTATAAAACTTGTCAATATTATTATTATATTATTGATTTGGAAATTCGCTGAGTACTCAGGTCTGCTGCGACGGGGGTATTTTATTGGTTTCGTAATGCAATATGTCCTTGAACAGAGCAATATTGTACCTTACACTGGTCTCAACCAATAGTTACATCAGTGCAAGTTGTAGTTGAATGGAGCAAGGAACAATCACATTTACCAATCTCGCCAGTTTACCCTCACAACAATGGCCGCTGATTGGAGGCCGCTGCTCGACCAGCGCCGGGGTCTCTCGCCACCCAGCTTCGGCAACCAAGCACCGGACCCGAGCCAGGATACACTTCACACTAATGAATGGAAATTGTCAACATATTGTTTTTTATTTTACTTAATTAAAACCAAAACCAAAATTAGTCACAAAATAGAAAATTACAAAATGATTTACACATAAATAACGTCTTGAATTTCCTAAATTTCTTTGAAATATAAAATAAAGTAATACATATAGAAAAAGTTATTTTTTAAAGTAGATGGCAATGGCACAAGCACGTCCTCACGCACGCAGGGAGAGTGCTGGAGTAAACATTTTAAGAACGTTATGTAAAATATTACCAGGATACCCATTATACAACTAAAATAATTTTGGTATTCTTGAGTTAATAACTTTAAAAACCTCTGATTTAGGATGTTTTTGTAACTTTACAATTATTGGGAACATCTTTTTGCTTTTAAAGAGGTTTAAAAAACCCAGCCCATTAAATAACATTTTTGAAAATGTCTAGGTTTCCCAATATAGCGGCCAACTTAATTTTCATAATGATCCCAATGGTGTAGCCCTTTCAACAAAACGAATTAAATGCCATGTAGACTTCGTCTCCCTGTGGCTAGTGAATAGTTGGATGTATCAGGATTACCCAAGCATAAAATTATCTAATAAATTAATCTAACTTAATCTATTATCCATAAATAATCTACTGAATTAATTCAATACTATTCAATACAGCTTTTGGTTTGTATTAAAAATTAAGTATATTGTGTTCGTTCAATGATATGCTAAGCTCGAACCTAAAGGTTAGGAAGAAGGTATTGTCATTGTATGTAGGCCTATCCCTAAAATAAATTCCTATAACTACTGTATTATATGTATTTTGTTTAAACTGTAACAACTTCTGTCACTTATATTGTATAACTAGCCAAAGTACCCGTTCTTCGCTCGGGCTAAAAAGGCTGAAAGGTGTAGGCTCTACTGATACATTTAAGGTATTGTTAATTAATTCTTCATTGTTTACAAAATGACAAAACAGGAGTGTCTACATCATTTCAAAGTAACATATGTCAAATATTGGGAGAGGATAAGGATTAATGTAATAGAGACAGTCGTCGGAAAAAAACTTGAAATCTACCATTCCGCTATTTAAAATAATTCACTAATTCCGATCCAGCAGTTTATCTGAAAAATCAACTTTATTTCTTCTTCTTCCCGAACTGTCAAAATATAGTGCAAACGGATGTTGTCATTAGAAAATGTAAACATTGAAACCTAGGACGGTCACGGCAGCTCTTTCTTCTTCTTCTCATTCTTCTCGAACTGTCAAATTTTAGTATTCACAGCTGTTGACATTCAAGTAATTTTATGTTTTTACTTTCTCCCTTTATACATAGTATATGGAGAAAGTATTGTTTTCGTCAAAATTTTCGAATTTGAGTTTAGGGTGGATATATCCGTTTTGG
The DNA here is from genome assembly GCA_023375725.1 of Nephotettix cincticeps. NCBI lineage: Eukaryota > Metazoa > Arthropoda > Insecta > Hemiptera > Cicadellidae > Nephotettix > Nephotettix cincticeps. The sequence goes on along the minus strand of CM041786.1, from coordinate 111,045,660 downwards.
GGTCCCCTGAATCCAAAAAAGTGGGTTTTGACGTGATGTCTGTCCGTCCGTGTGTGTGTGTGTGTGTGTGTGTGTGTGTGTGTGTGTGTGTGTGTGTCTGGATGTATACAGTGCCACAGCGTACCCCATTGGTCCGATTTAGATGAAATTTGGCATGTATATATATAGTCACCGTATCTCCAGGCGTTTTTTCATTTTTTTTGAATTTTTTATTTTTAAGGGTAGTTCACCCCTAAAAACCCTTAAAAAACGTGAAAAATCCAATTTTCTCAAAAACGGCTCTAACGATTTTGATTAATATTTGATAGTTTATAGTGCACAGAGTACTAAATAATTTGACACCACCCGCATGTCTGTAAAAATGACGGTTCAAAAGTTATGGGCTTTTAAATGTCAAAAAAATCAAATTTTTAAATTTTCAGCGAAAACAATAAAAGTAAAGTATAACTTGACTGGTACCATTGAAATCAGCTTAAAAAACTAAACAAATTAGTATTTTGAATTATTTGTCTACGACTAACGGTTCCAAAGAAAAGTTAAATTTACTGTCCACGATAAACGCAGTACGTTGTCTGAAAGCGCCCAATGTTATTCTTATGGAGAATATAAAAATCAATTTCTTCCTTACTTTTCAACCGTTTTCCATGATACTTGGTTTGAAGCATAAGGTTAAATCACCGAACAAATCCAGCTCAAAAAAGCTTGGTATTACTACCGAGGGGGGGGGGTTCCCCCCATACAATTTGAACAATAAATTATTAAATGATATTTAGAATAAATTTGTAGAACATGATAGTTTTATTACAGATTGTCTTTTTTAAATTTACTTAAGGGAGAAAGTATGTGTCAGTCCACTGGTACCGTTTATTTTATTCTCTAAAAATGTAAACATTGAAACTTAGGACGTTCACAGGGCGTAGCCCGAGAGGATTTTAAGGAAATGAGTATGCCTATGTGTTGCATGAGTTTAAGATCTACCTTTGTGTAAAATTTCAAACCGGTCGGTTAAGTATTTTTCGCATTTACTTGCCACAACAAACCCACAAATCCACAAACAAACATACAGAAACCACCTCTTCTTTATAATATTATAGATAAACTACGTTACAGGAGAGAGAAAGATAACTACGTAGTTTAAGGCACACATAACTTGACGACATAAACCGTTTATGAGCAGCTCGACATTGCAACAATAACATTATGCTGAGTGCGATTAAATTTCAGATTAACTCCCAAAGTTCATATTTCGTTTAGATGAGATCTTCCTGTCACATTAAAGTTCCTCTTCAATACTCTTGATAGACAGATCTATTTTACATTATTATGATTATTGCTTCCATAACCGTATGCTGACATGAAAATATAATTAACATATGTTTAAAAAAATACTGCCATATTGGTACTATTTCCAAAGAACAACGTTGAAAAACAGATATAAATATTCCCTGATGTAAAAGCCATCACAGTAAATATTCATTTTTTTATTATTTCAACCGGTCGAAATGTTTAAACATTTATTTCATGACGGGGCGATACAAGATAAACCAGTTTTAACGAATTTTAGAAGTTAAAAAATACCTAGACAACATAACGAAACCTTTCTTTCTCATCTAGATTTTTTCTAAATAGCTTATTTTGTATAAGAAACAGAAATGAGGCTCGTTTAATTATGGTAACCCTGGTATATTCCCTGATGTAAAAGCCATCACAGTTAATATTCATTTTTTTATTATTTCAACCGGTCGAAATGTTTAAACATTTATTTCATGACGGGGCGATACAAGATAAACCAGTTTTAACGAATTTTAGAAGTTAAAAAATACCTAGACAACATAACTAAAAACCTTTCTTTCTCATCTAGATTTTTTCTAAATAGCTTATTTTGTATAAGAAACAGAAATGAGGCTCGTTTAATTATGGTAACCGGTACAGAAAAATGACTTGGAGTCTCTTAGAAATTTATTTTTCAAACCTGGATTTTACAATATGGTTAACAAATACTTTGGTTTTGACAGCTTTCCAAAAAATCTTTTGAGTTATATCTATACTTTAATTTAGACTCGTTAAAAATGTTTGTGATATGCATGTAAAAATTTAAATGCAAATATTAACATAATTATTATACTCCAAGTATGATAAAATAAATTATTAGATTTTTTTAATTAATTTGAAAAGGTTTATGTTGATTGCCAATTTATACCATTTCTATAGAATGAATTAACCTTTTGCAATTAGGAAGCATTTTTCTGAACAACACTATTTGCTCATTTGCATGTTTACTTTCGACGAAATTTTCATCGATAATGAAAACCAAACAGCTTTTGATTGCTTTCAAAAATGTGTAATCACGGGTTTTTCAAACAAAACTACGTAACGTGTGATTTATATTTCTTACATACTAATTTCCAAATCAATATAATGTGGTTTGTAAATTAAAAATACAAGATTGATAAACAAAATGTGGACATTGAAATAAATTATATTAATATATCGTTTACAGGTCGATTAGATTAATCCCAACTCAAAAATCTATTTATAAGTTATTTATAAGTATAGTGACTTTTAATGAGATAACGTAAAATACATCTAGATTTTCTTTTTTCTTTATTGTTATTTTGTTTATTTTGTACAATTTACTTTACTGCAATAAAGTCTCACACTGAAAAAAAGTTCAATTCTTCTCCATTCAGTGAAAGGCTAGTTTTTTTATATAACTACATATACTAGTTACATAAAGATTTATTTCGAGATTATTAAATGTTTTCGTTTTATGAAACTGTAATGAATTTCCCCCTGATGAATCAAATTACATTCAATAAAAACTAGCTATTTTCTACATTATAAGTTTCAAAACAGCAAACTATTATCCAAACAACTGTAAATTTTGCCTGAAGAATAGCTCTCCAGAGTTTAATAAATTAAGAGATAGCTGTTGACCCCTTTTACAGTTGAAAATAGAAATTATGGTTTTCACTTATATATTATGTATATTTATATTTATTGTATGATATTTTCAAAGAATTAAAATAATAATTAATACTTTGTATTAACTACCTCATTAGAGATAGTTTTTATTATGACTTATTTAGTTTGCATATATTTCCTTGTGTATTGCAACTACAGTTTACAGTATGAATCAAAGTATTTGTTCTAAAATCCAAAAATGAATTTGATTTTGACCCTAATTATATTTTAATGAATAATTTACATGGGCATGTTTTTGGTTATTTACTTTTTACAATTTTTAGTAAGGGTTTTCAATAAAAAAAAGTGTCTTAAATGCGCCTGACGATGTAAATCGTAACCGAAAATGTTTTAAATCTGATAGAGGAGTGACATTTTGACAGCTGTTCATGTCGAATGGTACGCTCTAGTCGAGTTGGGAAATGCAACTGTCATCCAACCGCTGTGGTTTCTTTTACCACAAAAACATTTTGTATTTAAATGCAATACAATATAAATAAACAATAATATAAAAACAATACAATATAAAAAAATAATACAATATAAATTTCAAATTGTAGCTCTAAATCTTTACAGCTTGAACAGATTTTTTTTTTATTTAATCTCCTATATCAAACCATGTTTATTGAAACAGCATACGCCGTCGCAGCAGACCTGCGTAGTCAGCTAATTTTCACCTCAATAATATGGCAATAATAATGCAAGTATATGACAAGATTGATCAATCATTACCTACCAATTTTTATCAATATGTGTACATAAATAAAGGATTTTGCCTAATCTCCTTAAGATTAACTTGTGAAATGGTGTTCAGGTTGCTGTTAGAACACATAAACCATGATTTTTCAGCATAAACGTATGGATCCTAGCCACCACCTTAATAAGGGAATATTAATTTTTTCTTATCCTCCAAAAGTATTGGAGCCGCTAAAAACAATGTATTTAGATTTTTAATATCTGGGTAACCGTTGGAGATAGTGCGAATGTTGTGGGCGCTAATTGTGTAGGTGTTTCAGCTGATTCTAATGGTAAAAGATAAAATTTGAAACCTTTAGAAATTACATGGTAAAAACACAAAAACCCATTTTTGAGGTACAAAACCCCCCCAAACTACCTGTTCCGATTGACCGATATATCTGGATTACGAACTCGTCCGAGAAAATGTGGAAATACACGTTTCTACCAAATTTGGAATCGATCGGACCATTTTTACGAGAGTTATCGTGTTCACACAAACAAACACACACACACACACACACACACACACACACACACACACACACATATATATATATATATATATATATATATATATATATATAGTTTTTACGACTGTTGTTTTTGGTCTCTGACCAACTAAATACCAAAAATAGCATGGTCCCGAGGTTAAGTCTTGCCATGAGACCTATGGTAACAGCTTATTCTCTATGGGAAATTCGCTAAAAGGGGAATACATTATGGGTCTCTCACTGCCCTCTTTTCTATTTTGAAGATTTTTCTGATATGTCATTCCAGACTCCCTAATTACCACAGCATATAAAATAAGTAATAAGAATAAGGTCATAGTACGCTGAGACAAGTACTCAAAAATATTGAACGGCATCCACAGACGCCTGAGAGAAGACTACCAAAAACTAGTTGGAACGGAAAAAATGTTAAATTTGCTATCAGATGAAGCATTAAGAACTTCACCTAATCCTCAGCCTAACAACACAATCAACAAATTTCGTTTTGTTAAAATTATTACAGAATAATATGTTGTGTCGCGTTCATGAAACCATTGCACAACATTATTGAACTTAACAAATACATCAATTTCCAGTCTCCTGTTTTCAATGAGACAATTCAAGTGAAGTGTCATCCACTAACAGACGCAAATTTCCTTTGCCAATGACCCTGTGCAAGTTATTCACAAAGATGATGAACAGCAACGAGCCTAATATGGAATCCTGAGGCCACCAGATATAACACGTCTTAGACAATAAGAATGACAAACAATGATATTTATCTATTTTTACAGCCGCATCTACAAGTTACTTATTTTAAGAAAGCATTTTCCAGGGTATTTCAATGATTTTAATATTCTGTTGTTTTAAAATCCATATTTAATATGTTATTTGCCAGTAACCCGACAGAGAGAAATTTGAACTTTTCAGTTTTTTATATTTTGTAATTTATTATTGAAGTTAAGCTATATAATAAATATGTTTATGATTAAAAATAATAGAGCAGTACGTCAATCAACGGTAAGTAGTGCGATAGCGTGCGTGATTCAACAGTGCGAGCATTATCACAGAGTAACGTGTGACATCACTATCACTTGGCCGCCGTAACTAACGTGTTATCTACACACAGTCCCAGAGACACCAACGAAACGCTCATTTACTATATCATGAAACATTTAAAAATATTGTCAAGCAAAACCTTACTTTATATACGTTACGTTTACGTCATTACCTCTATATAAACTCATAAATAAATATAAGTATTTATATTACCTAATCTAAGTTTTTTATTATTTAGTTTATATTGTGTTCAAGGTGTCAATGCAATTCACTCAATGTTTAAATCCATTAGTTTTTTGCCAAGGATAAATATTCTTCGTTTCTATTTTATCTAGTTTGTTATACAATTTATTCAAAAGTACAGCTGTGTAAGTCAAAACTTACACAGGTTTAATTGGAAATTTTTGTATATATTCGTGTATGACACTTGCATTGTCTAATCGGAAACAGGAGACTTTTGAAATCGTTTCATGAGCTTAGTAATGTTGTGCACTGGTTTCATGAACACAACACAACATATTATTGTGTACCATCAAAAAAGCAAGATGTTTGACAACCACTTCTGATTGATCTTACTATTGTTGACCCAGTAAAATTTAATAAATTAAACCTATTTACATTCTTAGTTACATCTAGCATGGGATCTGTAAAAATCCATGGGTCCAGGTTTGAGTTAAGGCTAGACCTGGGCCCATGTCTGAATCCTGGGTAGTCATGGGTCCATGTCTAGGTCCAGGGTAGTCATGAATCCATGTCTGAGTCAAGGCTAGTCTTGGGCCATTTCTGAGTCTAGGCTAGTCATGGGTCCATGTCTGAGTTCTGGGTAGTCATGGGTCCAGATCTGAGTCAAGGCTAGTCATGGGTCCATGTCTGGGTCGTGGTTAGTCATGAGTCCATGTCTAGGTCCAGGGTAGTCATGGGTCCATGCCTGAGCCTAGGCTAGTCATGGGTTCAGATCTAAGTCCAGGGTAGTCATTGGTCCAGGACTAAGTCCACAGTATTCATGAGTTCAGGTTTGAGTCAATCCTAGTCTTGGGCCATTGCTGAGTTCTGGGTAGTCATGGGTCCAGATCTGAGCCAAGGCTAGTCATTGGTCCATGTCTAGGTCCAGGGTAGTTATGGGTCCATGCCTGAGCCTAGGCTGTTCATGGGTTCAGGTCTAAGTCCAGGGTAGTCATTGGTCCAGGTCTGAGTCTACACTATTCATGAGTTCAGGTTTGAGTAAATGCTAGTCTTGGGACCATATCTGAGTCCAGGGTAGTCATGGGTCAAGGTCTAAGGCAACGGTAGTCATGGCTTCAGGTTTGAGTCAAGGCTAGTATTGGGTCCATGTCTAAGTCCAGGGTAGTCATGAGTTTAGGTTTGAGTCCAGGGTAATCATGGGTCCATGTCTAAGTCCAGGGTAGTCATGAGTTTAGGTTTGAGTCCAGGGTAATCATGGGTCTATGTCTAAGTCCAGGGTAGTCATGAGTTTAGGTTTGAGTCCAGGGTAATAATGGGTCTATGTCTAAGTCCAGGGTAGTCATGGGTCCAGTTCTGAGTCCAGGGTTGTCATGGGTTCAGGTTTGAGTCCAGGGTAGTCATGGGTCCATGTCTAAGTCCAGGGTAGTCATGGGTCCAGGTTTGAGTTAAGGATAGTCATAGGTCCAGGTCTAAGTTTAGGGTAGTCATGGGTCCAGGTTTGAGTCCAGACTAGTTTTGGGTTCAGGTTTGAGTCCAGGGTAGTCTTGGGTCCTTGTCTGGGTCCAGGGTAGTGATGGGTTTTAGTCTTGGATAATAATTTTTATCATTCTTGTGATTTCTTATGGAGTTAACCTTTTTTTGTATTTTGTTAATAATAAATTACAAGAAAACAGGAAAATTGATTATATTGTTTAAGGTAGAAGCAATAAAATAATTATATTGATTTAACATGATGTGTATTATTATTTTTATGTGTCTGTGTACTGATTTTTTATTCCATGTAAGGTCATTAGATCCAAGACAGCATCAGTTGGCTCACTCTGTCTCGTTACTCCCCACATGTGACTTGAGTCCACATTATACTACTGGTTGTTGGGCCTGAATACGTCATTAGAGTAACGGATGTCGTCAGAGTCTAACAGCATGTCATTAAGACAAACACATGGTACAATTAGCCATTGCACAAAGTATATATTGGTATTCTTGGCAACCTTCTTTCATCTAAAATATTGACAATGTGGCTACTGATTTTTCAAAATTGATATTCCTTTCAATATTATAAATATCTAGAGAAATGTTTTAAAATACTTATATACTTACTTTAATAATATTCTATGTACTATCACATGGATCACTTTAAACTCTCTGAAAAATTAGCAAAATGAAGGACGTTTTAATGTATTTTCATCAATAGACCTAATACAGGGTCCGGCAGATATTTTGTTTTCATTTGTGTACTGTTGACGGTACTGTTGTCGGAGGGTTGTGGGTATTGTATCCTTTTGAAGTTCTTTTTGGTAGTTTCCGTTTCCACACTTTCAGTTGCCATGGAACAGAGGACCAGCGAGCACCGCACGTTCGTCGTCGAGACGTATTTTAAAAGTGGCGATTTTGTCGTTGCAACTCAACGGCAGTTTCGCAACCATTTCCATGTTAGAAGACGGGGATGAATACCTTCCCGAAACACAATAAAGTTGTGGGTTGAGAATTTTAGATCAACGGGATCACAGCCTTAAAACAAAAGCCTACAGGACCTCCAAAGTCAATCAGAATACCGGACAGTATTGAAAGTGTGAGACAACTCGAACAGTAACGGTCAACCAAGAACGATACATGACAATGTTGGGCACCTTTGTCATTCCTAAAACGGAAACGAACAGTAACGGTCAACCAAGAACGATACATGACAATGTTGGGCACCTTTGTCATTCCTAAAACGGAAACGTCTTAGCTTGAAAAATATGTTATTCCAGCAAGATGGAGCAACGGCTCACACAACAAATAAAGCAATGGATTATCTGAGGAGGAAGTTTCTAGGCCGCGTCATCTCTCGCCACGGCAACATTGCTTGGCCCGCTCGCTCACCCGACCCACGTGTATGTGATTTTTTTCTTTGGGGCTACCTAAACCTAAAGTGTATTAAAACAAACCCCGTACATTGAGATACCTGAAAGAGAACATCAGGTGATTGGATCGATTACACAGTGTGACGCTGGGTAAAGTGTTTGACAGTTTTTCTGCGAGTCTCGAGACATGAATAACACAGTCTGTATAACACAGGATCTGTCGATTACAAACAAAGAGTGAGAAGATGGTCACCACCTGAATGACGTCATTTTTAAGTTTAAATATGAAAGCGTTCTGTGTCTCAAAAATGATAGTTGTGTATATATTAATTGCATGTTTTTTGAGAACTGTAAATATAATAAATACAAAAAAATGATTACAGATTCTGGAGTTATAAAGATTACTATTATGATAAATTAATGTTATATTGATTAATGTAGTTATAATGATTATAATCGTCAGGTTAATCTGCCGCACACCGTATTAATAAATTAACTTTGATTTATCTTTTGGGGTCTACTTGGGAAAATACCTCAATGCAATGCGTATACGAAGTCAATATGCAAATATAGACTGTAAACCTTAGTAGACAATTTATTTGTTAATTCACACAATTTATTTGTTGTTAGTACACAGTAATTAATTGTAAAATCAATTCTAATAATAACGCACAAAGTAAGTATATTACCAAGATAATGCATTGCCTGATACAGTAAATACCAAGATTCATCCACTGTCTTCATTACGTTTATAAACAGACGATCGTTGAACTTGATTTCTAACTCTATGGGTCTAGTTAAAAATGTAAAATGGATTTTATTTCCCTATGGATTTCCTTTCACTTTTATTACTTTATAAATTTTTACATTTTTATTACGACACACTTTCAACTCACTGTTTTTAGATCATTGAGTAAAAAAATCGCAACTCTTTTCAATTCTCCATTTTACTTTCTCCCCTTATAGGTAGTATATGGAGAAAGTATTGTTTTCAACCAAATTTTCGAATTTGAGTTGAGGGTGAATATATCCGTTTTGGGGTCCCCTGAATCCAAAAAAGTGGGTTTGGACGTGATGTCTGTCCGTCCGTGTGTCTGGATGTGTACAGTGCCACAGCCTACCCCGTTGGTCCGATTTAGATGAAATTTGGCATGTATGTATATATATTCATGGTATCTCCAGGCTTTTTTTCATTTTTTTTGAATTTTTGATTTTAAAGGGTAGTTAACCCCTAAAAACCCTTAAAAACCGTGAAAAATCCTAATTTCTCAAAAACGGCTCTAACGTCTCATTTAATAGTTTATATTGCACAGAGTACTAAATAATTTGACACCACCCGCATGTCTGTAAAAATGACGGTTCAAAGGTTGTGGGCTTTTAAATGTCAAAAAATCAAGTTTTTGAATTTTCAGCAAAAACTAAAAAGTGAAGTATAACTTTGCTGGCACCATTGAAACCAGCTCAAAAAACTAAACAAATTAGTATTTTGAATTATTTGTCTACGACTAACGGTTCCAGAGAAAAGTTAAATTTACTGTCCATGATAAACGCAGTACGTTGTTTGAAAGCGCCCAATGTTATTCTTATGGAGAATATAAAAAATCTATTTCTTCCTTTTTTTCCAACCGTTTTTCATGAAACTTTGTATGAAGTGTAAGGTCAAATCACCCAACAGAACCAACTCAAAAAGCTTGGTATTACTGGGGGGGAGGGGTAGTTTCCCCCCATACAATTCGAACAATTAATTTAACTTTGTCTCTCTTGTTTTTATTTACAGAAATGGGATGATTATTTTTGAAACAATAAATTATTAAATGATATTTAGATAACCTTTGAAGAACGTTATAGTTTTAATACAGATTTTCTTTTATAATTTACTTAAGGGAGAAAGTATGTGTCAGTTCACTGATACCGTTTATTTATTAATGTTATAAAAATAAAGTAGGTAAGACAACTGTATGTAATTGAAACAGGCGTATCTCACAGAACTAAAGAAATACACAATAGATTGACAACCATTTACCAAGCGGATGTAACGAATTCTAATGTAACGCCTCTGGGAAGCCGGCGTAGATGGACGTTGAAACTTATCGTATCGTTTACTGCTATTCCTTGAGATAAAAGCCTATGTTGATTTATTAATTAAACTAAAATCTTTTACTAGTGACAACTGTTTTACAGAAGTGTTCATAACCAACCCAGGGTAAAAATTAAAATGGGTGAACTAGATTTTTTCATAAATGCTAAAAACCCATGTTATAACATGTGGGTTGTGCATACTCTCTTGATAAAATTAGTTTTCTTCAAATATAGCGTCTAATTTTTTACTATAATATTGTCAAAAGTAAATTTTCATTAGTGCGACTAAACTTTGTTTATTTGTATACTCCTCATATATGTACAAGTATTTTACATTGTCTATACATTATTTATTTATTTATATACATATTTTACATGATAGCTACAGAAATATTTTTCCAATACAGCTATCTTAACTAAATCACTTTCATAACAAAAAGAAATAAAACAATAATGTACAAATAAATGAACACTTATGCTGACAGTTGATAGATACGAAAAGAAAACTTACATATAAATGGAACAAAATCAAAGACAAATCAACTCCTTATTAAAAACGTGAACAAATAACATATTCTATATAGTAAAGAATTAAACAAAAAGGTTGCCACATTTCTTTAAAAACACATTTAACTTATCATTAAAAATATCAAGATCGGATTCATGGTCATTTATAAGCCTTAATGCCGTAAATAAAGGAAAATTATAATGAGCTATGGTTCTGCATCTAGGTAAATAAAATAAATTAAATGTTCTTATATTACGGAACTGTACATAAAGACAAATGTTTTCTAGTAAGAACCCACCATCAACAGAACCATTTATTATTTTATGAATAAGAAGACATGCCAGAAAAATCTTCCTTCTAACTGTTAATTTTGGAAGAGAAAAAATGTTTCTTCAGGTTGAAGATGGGAAATCAAAAGGACATGGTTGGGAAAATCTTTTAAAGTATAAATATCGCAAAAATTAGTTCTGAAAAACTTCCAGGCTGTTACATTCAGACAGATGGATCGAATCCCAAACAACAGCACAGTATTCCAATTTGCTTCTGATTATAGTCTGGTACATTTTGATAACAGCATCCAAGTTTCTGAAAGAACCCGTATTTCTTCTAAGAAAACCTAAAAGCCTATGACACTCAGCAAGCAAAACCCGAATATGATCGTTGAAATTTAGAGAGGAATCAAAAACTACACCTAAATCCTTAATTGTAGTGACAGACTTTAATGCAATGTTTCCAATATGATAACAGGTATCCAGTGAAATGTTTTTCCTAGAGTAGGACATAGAAAAACATTTGGCAACATTTAGATATAATTTATAATAATAATAATTTAATAATAATAATTTATAATTATAATATATAATTAGATGTTAATTGAACACCAAGAATTTAGTTGGTTAATTGAGTTTTGTTAGTATCCCTATATCTAAGTTATTATTTACTGATCTGAATATTTTTAAGTCATCCGCAAATAATAAGCACTTACAATCAGAAAAGCAGCTAGGAAGGTCATTCATAAATATTAAAAACAGAAGAGGACCCAAGTTCGATCCCTGGGGAACACCTGAGGAACTAAAATAAACAGACGAATCTACATTACAAATTGAGACAAACTGAGGACGATCCTTTAGATATGAAGCCAAGAAATTGCAGGTATTTACTGAAAACCCTAAATTAAATAGTTTGTTCAATAGGATATCATGGTTAACTTTATCAAAAGCCTTTGAGAAATACGTATATATTACATCAAGCCTACCACCAATGTCGAGTTCAGTTGAAATATTCAGAGCAAGCTCCAATAAATTTGTCCAAAAGACTTTTGCAAAAGAATTAAACAAGGAAATCGGCCTATAGTTCTCTATTTTGCTTCTGTCGCCAGACTTAAATATCGGAGTTACTTTGGCTTCCTTCCACCTACGTGGAAACATACAACATGCGAGTGAAAGATTAAAAATATGACACAATGGCTCAGCCAAAACTTCCCCACAGCCTTTTACGACGTATGATGGTACACCATATGGACCTGAAGACTTTTTAGATTTCAAATCTCTTATGGCAATTCGAACATCAGATGGACTAAAATGTAATATTTGGTGATTTTCAGACGATAAAGAGTTGCTACTTAACTGATAGTTGGACGAACAATGGTCATATACGGAAGAAAAATAGCTAGCAAAAGCATTAGGGATCTCCTTTCCATTAAAGCTATTATTCATGCAAGTCATATTTTTAAGAGTGCTAACATCAGAACCACTTCTACTATTTTTTGATTTAACATAGCTCCAAAATGTTTTAACGTCAGAATTTAGACTATTTTCAATATAAAGTATGTAGTTCCTATGTGCAATTCTAATATTTTCTTTAATTCGTTTTCTTAACTGTTTAAATAACTCATCATGGTGCTTTGAATATTTTCTTTTTCTTGAATACTTATTTTTCAATTTGATATCATTTTTAATTTCGTTGGAGAACCAAACTGGATATTTACTCTTAATAACAACATTCCTCTTTGGAACACAATCATCAAGGCAAGAAAAGAAAGCTTTATAAAAATACTCCAAACAAGCATTCACACAATTTACATTTCAAAATACATTTCTTTCCAATCAAAGTCCCTCAGCTTACAGTACATGACAAAAAATTAGCGTCTTTAAAAGAACAATATTTTTTTGTATACAAACCTCGCGAAACTTTGATTCATCAAGAATATTATTTGTAAACGATATTGTCAGTGGCGGATGATATAAATCTGGCGGCAAGAGAGGAAAATCATTTCGTTCAACATTGAGGTCCTTAATATTACTCAAAACTAAATCCAGGGTATAGCTGCTACAGTTAAGTATATTGTTAAAAGAAGTCAAATTATATTCACACAAAAAGTTATTAAAAACAACAGCAGAGGATCTTGCATAAGAAAAGTCGAAGTTTGTAATATCAATTTTAGGTATCACTCAAAATTATGATATGTTTATTATGAATATTATAAGCATCAATTGAGTTGCAATAGTCAGTATAGTATTGGGAGGAGTGACCAGGGGGTATGTACAACAGATTGACAAGGACCGTGTGGCGCGGCGACAGCGCCAGCCGAACCCAGAGCGAGTCAAGGTGACGTCAACAATGAATGATTCACCTGTACCGCAGACAGACGCCGGTGTACCGCCAACAACACACCGCCTCCCCGCTCCCTACCAGTAGCCACTTGGTCTCTGTCTTTACGGAACACTTCGTATCTCGAATCAAAAAGTTCTGAGTTATTTATACCCGGTTCGAGCCAAGTTTCAGAGAGTGCAATTAAATCAAAATCTTCATTTAAAACTGATTGACAAAATTCACAAGTTTTAGTTCTCAAACCACGTACATTTTGATAATAAATATTAAAATTATGCTGAATCATAGCTCAACGATAGAGAGAGAGAGAAAAAAGAATATATAGCCCAAGTAAGTAAAATATAAAGAGTAAAGTAATTATAGCAATGGCAATTATTTGGTTTAATTTAACAATTATACTGAGGATATTGTAAATACTAAACATACCAAATAATACCAAACAAAACGTACACTAAGAGATTAATGAAATTAAGATATACATACATATTAATTGATTCAACAGGCGAAATACCGTTGAAAAAATATTTTAAACAAAATTACAGAAAGTAGCCCACTAACAAAAAACAATCATAGATACGGCAAATATAAATAAACTATAAACATAAAAATAAACTTTTTAATTAAGAAAAAACGAAAATATAATTTCAGGTAGATTTACGTCCTTCTCTATTTTCCTTGTCCATCAGTCCTGATAAGTCGTCCTCACTGCCAATGACAAACACCCTGCTTGACTTATCATCTGATTTCCTGGCTTTCACACGGCCGGCCCTACCTACCCATACATATTTATAATTGAAGTCAGTTTTTAACTTACGGGCTTTTGCAAAGAGTACCCTTCTTGCTGGGGCCAAAGAGACGTTGACGTACACCGTTATTACTGATATAACCACTATTACTCTTTGTTGCATCGTTCAAACGTATGTTTTCGGGGCTAATGATTAATTGACACACTCACTAAATGAAGTATTGTAATATTCATACTCCTTCCATGGTTGACAATGTATTGTACAGTGTGTTTACATATGAATAGAAACGTAACAATAAGTATTGTATAGGTCATCTTTTTAGTGTTACATCAGATGAGATTTTATTATCATTGCACGGCTTTTGAATGACCCATATTGTTAGCCTCATTAATTGAAATAAGATTTTCTAAACATTTGAATCGTCCTCGCCCATAGAACTAAGTGTGATAATGATAAGACACATAGTATTTACACAAAATACGCCACTTACAGCCAGTCATAGTCATGTGTTCAAAATTTGGCCCAGCTATGGTCTTATGTTAAATCAATATTAGGATAGTTGGTGTAAGTCCAAGGAGAGTTGTAAGTTGAAGTTCTGGTCCAAGAATTGTCAAGGGTAGTCATAGGTTCGTCTTGATCCAAGAGTAGTCATATTAGCTGAACATGGAACTGACTGTTTATATTAGATCTATAATATTTCAAAAAGTTAAACATACATTCTTGCTATAAAGATAACGAACGAATGATGAACGAGAAATAATAAAGAAAATTTTCCAGACTGTTTTATTCCGTCTTGTTTTCAACAAATGACAATGTAAATAATATTAAATGTATGCAATTGGTGACGTACCGATGTTTGCCGATCGTCAGACCAACGTCAGAGCCTGTCTACACACATGTTGGATCGATCAGCAGGCATTTGATAGGAGCGACATTTAACTTTGAGCTCGTATTCCAATTACTTTATTTGGCCTTACATGAAGATTAATCAGTAAAAATAATCACAGTTTGTTAGTCTAATGTCTTGAAGTGTAGTTTGATTACTTATATATACATATCATTTAGGATGCAATCACAGCGATGATGTTATTTTTTGTTATTATTATTAATATCATTCTATATCCATCTATATATTTTCTATCTATTTCTATGTTATACGTTTTTATAAATATATATTATACACATAAATTAATTCGTAATTCTTTATTCTAAAAATAATAATATTAATAAGAGTGATAATCAGCTGATTATCATTATCAGATGATTATCATTATCAGCTGATTAGGCATATGACAATCCTCCCCCCTATTAAGCTGCTCTTAGTTGATCGAAATGCCTCTTAAATAACCGTCCATCTTCTGATTTGATAAGGTACATCACGTTTCCAAGCGGTCTTTCGATTATTCCTGGTAACCAATTTTCTTCTGAGGTGTTTGAGTAATTTCTCATCAATACACCATGTCCTGTTGAATAACTTAGTTTATCGAATCGTGTTTATGTTATCCTTTATGTGTCCTCCCCACAAGTTCTTAGGAGGTTCTTCACAGTTTGAATCACCCTTTCTGCTTGGCCATTAGATTTAGGACAAACGGGAGCAATGGTTTTATATATTATTTGACACTTCTTGAGATAGTTTTCAAATAAAGTTGAGGTTGAGTGAGTCGCGTTGTCTGAAACGAGTACATGAGGGAAAGCAAATGTTATAATCAGTTTGTCTAGTTGTCGTATACACCAGTCCGTTGTTGTCGATTTAGTTGGAATCACCTTGACCCATTCACTGAAAACACCGACAACAATGACGTATCTCTACAATAGCCTTTTAGTGGTCCTGCAAAGTCTATATGAATACGTTCCTATTGTCCGCTTGGAGGTACCCACCCATGTATGGATCGTTTCCTTAGGTGGACTTTTAAGTTTTTGTTCACGTGTAGTGCAATGTTTGACTAAATTTTCAATCCCTTGATCAATATTATTCCAATAACAGTAACTTAAGTTTCATTTTGGTCAAGTCCGTTTGACCAGCATACAACCAATTTAGAACATGTTTTCTTTATGTGTCGTTCTAAATGTGTTTACCTTTTGTAACCTTTAGTACACAGATTTTTTATTTCCTCTGAACAGACAACCATTCAACCAATTCAAAATGCATTGTCATTTAATCCGTGTTCTTTTAAGCTCTTGCCTGTGTTTAAATAGTGTAATATCACTTAGAAGTTTTTATTTTTCTTTGTTTTCTCTTCAATTGGTTTTCTCGTCACTAGCTTTGCTTCCATTTGATTCATCAGGTACTGCTCATGATCGTCAAATACGTTTTCTGGGATTTCAGTAAATGAAAAACGAGATAAGAAGTCTGCATTATAAAAATGATTGTCCAAATAACAGATCCTTGAGGAATACCACTCTGTATTTTACTCATTTCAATGTTGTCTCTCTAATAAGTAACTCTTGAACTAGTTATGCGCTATGCCTCTTACTCCGCATCGATAAAGCAGTTAAATATTAGGATTAGCAGTGTCAAAGGTTTTTTATACCAAGAATTAGCCCACTCACACATGTTCCTTCATTAATACCATCATCAAAAAGAAATAACCTATCTGACTTGTTCGGAAAAATATTTTTATATTCAAGAGAAATAAAATATTGGGGTACAGAACTATTTACACATAAAGTCTCAACAAAATTTAAAAAATAATTATTAAATTCG
Organism: Nephotettix cincticeps; assembly: GCA_023375725.1. Classification (NCBI taxonomy): domain Eukaryota; kingdom Metazoa; phylum Arthropoda; class Insecta; order Hemiptera; family Cicadellidae; genus Nephotettix; species Nephotettix cincticeps. The sequence continues at coordinate 111,028,735 of CM041786.1, read as the reverse complement.
TTGATACTGTTTTTGGGTCATCAAAAATAGGGTTATTTATTTGCAATTTAATTGTTTCTCTTGACCTATTGACTGACCGGTTATTTCAATTTCCAAGTTTCCTTGGAGTTTCCCTGACAGTTTTAAAATTTTTTCATAATAATTGTCCTTCAACGTTTGATTTCTATTTGTAAATTATTTATGAATTAATTGTAAAAATGCCTTAAAAAATTACCAGAATGTTTCTTTACATAATTAAAAAGCATATTTCTACTCTTTATTTTCCTACAAACAGTTTAATTCATCCAAAGTTATATTCATTATATATCGAAATACAGAATTTAATTTTCCAATCCAAAATTAATTTTTTTTTTAAGATTAAAAACTATTGTTATTATTGTTATCACTATTATTATAAAAAATTTTACGAAATTCGTCAACAAAGTCTTCAATTGGCTTGGATGAAAGTAGATAAATTGCTAACAAATTAAAATTATGTTCAAATATCAAATCACAAAACCAAACCATCAGCAGAGCTACAGTATATATATATTATTTTAACGTTTGAAAATAAAATGTATATATAAACTGCAACTCCACCTGATCTATAAGAATTATTATATTTTAAAAACAATTTAAAGTTTAAATTTCGTATTGATCTCCTTCATCAGAGTAAATCCATATTTCAGAGAGAATTGTAATATCTGGCATTAATTTATTAACAATCAAATCAGTCATAACTCCAAATATTTTGATGTCATATAGAAAAAACTTGTTTCATATATCTTATTTTATAATATGCTATATTAAACACATACTGTTCCCATGAAAATAATAATTTGTATGGGTTTTTTGGAGACAAACTTGAATTTTATATTTATTGATTAATTTATTATAAAGTTTTAGGGGGAAAATAGAATAACCAATGAATAATTTTAAAACATACCGTGCATGCAGATTAAATTGCCCAAGTCATCTTGACATGAGATGTGCATCACAGCCGCAGACTCCTCCTTCCGTAGGAATATCTTTCCTTCCCTCACCCACAGTTACTTGTATCGTTTGTCCATCTTCACCTGTCACGCTGCCGTGAACAGCCTCCGCCAAGCAGGTGAGAGCGCCTCGTTACAGGCGGGTTGAGATGGTGAGATCCACGAGGCACGATGTCGCAACAGGCTAGCTGAGATGGTGGGATCTACGAGGCACGATGTCACAACAGATGACATGCCGGCTGAGATGGTGAGATCCACGAGGCACGATGTCGCAACAGGCTAGCTGAGATGGTGGGATCTACGAGGCACGATGTCACAACAGATGACATGCCGGCTGAGATGGTGAGATCCACGTGGCACGATGTTGCAACAGGCTGGCTGAGATGGTGGGATCTACGAGGCACGGTGTCACAACAGATGACATGCCGGTTGAGATGGTGAGATCCACGAGGCACGATGTCGCAACAGGCTGGCTGAGATGGTGGGATCTACGAGGCACGATGTCGCAACAGATGACAGGCCGGCTGAGATGGTGAGATCCACGTGGCACGATGTCGCAACAGATGTCAGGCCGGCTGTGATGGTGAGATCTACGAGGCACGATGTCGCAACAGGCTGGCTGAGATGGTGGGATCTACGAGGCACGATGTCACAACAGATGCCAGGCCGGCTGAGATGGTAAGATCTACGAGGCACGATGTCGCAACAGGCTGGCTGAGATGGTGGGATCTACGAGGCACGATGTCACAACAGATGACAGGCCGGCTGAGATGGTGGGATCTACGAGGCACGATGTCGCAACAGGCTGGCTGAGATGGTGAGATCCACGAGGCACGATGTCGCAACAGGCTGGCTGAGATGGTGGGATCTACGAGGCACGATGTCGCAACAGGCTGGCTGAGATGGTGAGATCTACGAGGCACGATGTCGCAACAGGCTGGCTGAGATGGTGACATCCACGTGGCACGATGTCGCAACAGATGTCAGGCCGGCTGTGATAGTGAGATCTACGAGGCACGATGTCGCAACAGGCTGGCTGAGATGGTGAGATCTACGAGGCATGATGTCGCAACAGATGTCAGGCCGGCTGTGATGGTGAGATCTACGAGGCATGATGTCGCAACAGATGTCAGGCCGGCTGTGAAGCGGGATCCACGTGGCTCGTTGGGATGGCCAGGGCCCAGATGCTCCCCCGGGAAATCATCTGATTGTTTTTGTATCCCCTTCTCTTGTCCAACGTTGGATACTTTTATCTAATACGTATTGATTGCTTTAACATACTTCAAGCTATTGCTAGCATGAAATGTCATCAGTCAAATGACAATTATAAGCAATTTAAAGTAGGACCAATAATTATGCCTTACTTTCAAGATCAGAACAGTTTTTTTATGGATCAGCTACATGTATTCTGCTCAGTCGTTTAGTGCAATTTGGTTATTTTTTATTTTTATACTTTTATTAACATTTTTATTATATTTTGATGGAGAACGAATCGAACCCCGGTCTTGATACAACCCAATATTAACCAGTATTTATTTTCTAAATCACTTTTTGGTGATGGTGGATTTATGTTATTTATATTTAAATTACGGATATTTTTCATCACAATTTTAAGTAATACAAAGTTTTACAATGTTTAGGTATCTGGAATCTGATCCCGACCTCAGTCGAACTAGAACCTTAAACATAACACAATTAGTTCGGACTAGGCCAATATGAAGCTCAATACCCCCATTGCAGTGGACCTGCGTATTCAGTGAATTTCCAAATCAATAATATTGTATAACAGATTTGATCAATATCCGTAATAAATAGACAGTTTGCCTATTCTCCATAAGAATAACATGGGAAAGAGTATCAGATTTGCTGATGTGAGGAACACTGAAAGTAGGCATTTTTACTATAAACTACTTTTATTTTGACCAATTATACCAAGTTTTACCAACATAAGTCACATAAGTCAGTTGATAAACACATCAACTATGATTTTTATACAAAACTCATTAAAATACAAAAAATTACAAATACAAAATAAAACCACTAAACACAATGTACAATTTTTAAATACAATAAATGGATGGATATAGACTACATAAATCTAAATACCAAGTTTTATCCAAATATATACATGTATTAGTGAAATATTAATTTTTCCTTATCCTCAATAAGGTTAGCAGTGGAGCCTTAAAATACAATGTACTGTGTTTAGATTTTTAATATCTCAGTAACCGTTGGAGATAGAGCAAAACTTGAAGGAACTAAATTTTGCATATTTGAGCTGATGCTATTAGTAAAAGATAAAATTTGATATTTTTAAAAATGACATGTAAAAAACGCCAAACCCCATTTTTGGGGTACAGCCCCCTTCCGATAGACCAATATGTATGGATTACGAACTCATCCGAGACAATGTACGAATATACATTTCTACCAAATTTTGTGTCGATCGGACATTTTTACGAGAGTTGTCGGGTTCACGGCCACACACACACACATACATATTAGGGTGATATATATATATATATATATATATATATATATAATTTTTAATAAATGTTTTGTTTGTCTCTAGGCACTTCAAAGCGAAAAAGTAACATGGTCCTGAGCTTTGTCTTGCCATGAGACCTACAGTAATAGCTACCAATAGGAAATTCGCTAAAACAAAAAATTTTCTGTAAAAAAAAACTTAAAAACAACTTACAAACCATTCACTATTAGTTACGCACACAAGGAAAACACACGTCCGCTCGTCACAAAGTGGTGGCAGTTGTTCGAATATCGTCAAAGATGTCTTTGAGTCTTTATTAAGTCGAGGTGTTTTTCAGGAGATTATAATATCTTCAATCCAAACCATTCAAGATTTTTTATCAAATAAGCAAACATTTCATGATATTATTTGGAAGATTTCGCAATTTGGTAATTGCGTTGAGATAAATACTTATAGTTTCCATTGTTCATTTTCTTTCAAAATTTCTTTAAAAGTAACTATTTATCACTTAATGGGCTTGCTGTTTAAAATTTTTAGCTTATCCAAAAATATCTCACTTTAGATACAGGGGCAAAACAGTGATACTCACCAACAAGGTTTTTTCATTAATTTCCAGGTATAGTATGTTTGGTCATCCTCACTTAACCTATTCAACTATTATGAAGAGGTACACCCTTTTAATTACCTTGAACATCTCAGCAACTAGCACTATGTCAAAAATATAGCGAAAATTCAAATAATTAGGATAATCTATAAAAATCTACAATACGCTAATTTCGGAAGACAATCCTCCCCCTTAAAACACTGTTGCGGTGTCCATGTGAATTACAAATATTTACCCTTCCTAAAAATCAATTGGAATTTACAGGGTGTGTTAATTTGGTGGGGGTATTGCTCAGTTTTCTATAGATTTGCTCAAATAGCCTGTATAAAAACTGTAAAAAATAAGACTCTATCCGAAAATCCTCCTTATAATTTCTTCCTTGCACATAATTTACATTAGTTTAATATACAATATTAGAGTGTTCTTATTTTCAATTAGTCCCTCATTTGCATATTCAAATTAATTATATTCGAATCATATAAATTATTGAGCATTTGCATCGTTATTCCGAACAAAAGCTATTTCCGGTTGTAATTTTACGATCTAATGGGTCGGGGTTTATGACCTATATAAACATTGGATCACATTTTAGGCTTGGATGTGATCGTTTGTTCTAAAGTTGGCCAACCGTGGAATTAGTTGGCTGGATTTTGATCGCAACTATTCGCACTGTTATTTATTTAGACTCGTTATTATTATTTCAAATAAAAAGGTTGGTAACACTTTTAAACCGCTTTAAAATATAGGTATTACACAAAACATTACCTTTACTTTATTTTTAACTGAAATAAGAAGCATAATATCTCATTTCCTTATCATATAAATTTCATTTGAAATTGTATATCTCCTTGATATTAAACATAAGTTTACTCTACATATTTTAACAGTATCAGGTTCACGAATGACCCACTAAATTGTGCTACTAAAATACTATAAAAGGAGGTCAGAAAGGTCTCAATGTTGAGCTCCAGCAAAGTGTTTACTGGAGACGGCAGTCACAGCTCATAAAATCTATCCATTTTCTTCAAAATCCAATTGTGATAGAATTTCCTCTGCGGTCATGCAAGACTGTGTGGTTGAGAGGTTATAGCCCATAATAATCTGAAAGTTAAATCCTAAAAAGTCTTCATTAGTGATGACATATTGGATTTTAAGAAAATGTGGTATTTTAACAAGAACCAAGTATAGGGTCGAAATAATAACAATGTTAACTTTCCAGCGTTGCTAACCGTTTGTTAGGCGTAAACAATAGTTGAAGTTTTAAGGTTAATAATTTGATTTTAAGTTAAGAAATAATTTTTTTACTACTACTAGCCCAATTATCTTATTCGATAATAAAAATGTAAAGTATTTACTTCCCTGAGGGGAATAAGTTTGATAATTAATTGATCTTTCTGAAGGGAATATTTTCAGATCCTTTAAATTGGTGTTCTCATAACCATATGACGTCATGGTGCCTAAAAATTAACTTTCTTTCTTCTTCTTCCTGTACTGTAAAAAGTAATGTAATCAGATATTGAAATTAGATACTGTAAATATTTAAACCTAGAAAATTTACATCAAGTGTGTTATCTGCTTCTCGAACTGACAATTTTTTTGTGTCCACAGCTGTTGACATTGAAGTAAGTTTATGTTTTCATTCTTTGAAAATGTAAACATTGAACTTCTGAGTAATAAAATATCATATAATATTAGTAAAGACTGTTTTGTAATGATAACAACCAATTTAATTTTGTATTTTTAAACCTCTAACCATATTTGTATGATAATTGGGTAATAATTAATAATGAAATATTACAACATTATTCTTCTGGGACCAAAATAAAATATATGAACTAATGTAAGATTAGTATAAGGCTATTGTCTTGAAGTCCATACTGATGGGTCTGGTTACCTCTTGTTATTGGGACTGGATAATTGACGGTTGTATTAATTAAACTAATGATTTGCTGTCATCATTAATCCAGCAAACGGATCTACTGAACTTTGTCCGTATTGAAGCTAAATTTTTAACTAAATCGTTTAATTACACCTAACACGATTAGTTTTTCCTCATATTTCCTATCATATATGCAGCAGGACACATTAGTACATTGTAAACTACTATTATAAACTATTATAAATATTTTAATTATTTTTTTGTTATGCAAGTGTGCAATATATCTTGGTTGTTGTTACAACAAATTTAAGTTTAATGATGTATAAACGAAATAGCAACTAGGGTCATAAATAAATAAGAAGTATTTAAGGGTCAGAAATAGTCACAATTAATTTTAGATTTTTCTTTTATTATGGGAGAATAAATATAGATCTTACAGAGTAAGCCCGTCTTTTGCACGGGTTGTACCGTGTTAAAAAGTAAGATATATTTTATTATGACGAATACTTCTCTAAAATCGTATACAATTTAACTAAAATATAAAAATAATTATGAGATTAACTATTAAGAATTGATTTTAAATCAGATAAATGAAAAAATTGATATCATTAACGCAATTTGTCATACGTTAAGACAGCATATTAATAAAGTATAGTTTTTAAACAGGTTTAAAATCAATGATCAATGTAAAAAAAATCATATCGATTTTATCTTGACAGCTAGTTGTTTATTTCTGTTGAATAACTTTAATTGATCACATGTTGAGTACAACTGTGTCAAACACAGTTTGTTCAAAAGTGGATTGTTGAGACCTCATTGTTGTATTTTAATAGGGTAAGGGCCAGATATTAGTAAGCAAAATCCTTGTCCAAAAAAGGTATATAATAGTGAAAGTTTGTATGATCTTTCTGGGTTCTCTCGTTTTCACAGAGATGAGTTACTAATAAACATACAAATATAAGTGTAAAACTTATAAATAACAATAAATATCATAGCCCCAAGCAATGTACAGACAAAAAAATAGTTTTAATATATTAAAAGAAAATTGGGTTTTTGTATATCAACTTTAAAATACTATTTAAAACCGTTTTTGTACATTTCTCTTAGCTGTGTCTTAGATGGGGGCTTGACCTATTTGAAACAACCATTGAAAAATATGTCCTTAGTAATACTTATGAAACATTGATTAATCTTAGGCGTTAGAGGTTTGTGTATATTTGATTTCAAATAAAGGAAATAGCATGTGTTTGAAATCAGCACGGGAAGAAAATGAACACCTGCTACTTTGACAGTTTTCTGACAGGTTATATCCCTTTTGAAAAAGGATCGAGGATATACAGATTGTTTCGGAATCTCATGATTAGAATATAACAAATAGAAAACGACAGAGCCTGCACAAATTTTAATCATGGGTATAACTCTATAAAATATATATACTATAACTTGCTGGGGATTCAATTTCAAGAAAGTCTTTGAGGGGTCACCACAAACGACTGACCTGTGACTTTAATAGACATGTATCTGGACATGTATCATAGACAGTGATCTGGTTGAGACCATGTCAGGAGGATTGTATGACAGGGTTGAAGGACATATTTCACTAATTTTATATCATTAGAGTGCTAAGCTTAAAAATAATTAACGTACAAGGTTTTCACTTTAAAAAATTAAGGAGAGGAACAAAACTACATAATTAACCTTACATGCGTGTTGATTTATTTTACATTTATGTATAAATATATATATATATATATATATATATATATATATATATATATATATATATATATATATATAACCAAAACGTTTGTTAAAGAATAAAGTCGGGGTAGTACTACATGCAAAGTTACAAACCACTGTGTATTTCGTCCCAGATATAGGAAAATACTTGTATTACGTACAACATGGTGTTCTTATAAAGATTTCTGGCGAGGTCCATCCAATATTAAATCATAACTACCGAACCTTGCTCCGTATTATGAAATGAGATTGCAGTGTACGTGTAGATATCGTTATTTAAAAATATTTTCAGTTGTAAAAGCAGGTGTCGATTCTCCTTCTGTAGATGGTTGTATTTCCGTAGTCAATATAGATGTAAATGCATATGTTGATAACTCTGTTGTCGAAAATGCAGATAAACCTTTTGTTGTTGTTTTGGTCATTGATGTATGCTGGGATGCTGTGGACAAAGTGGTCGGTATGGAACGTGATGTTGTAACTTTAGCTGTTGTAAGCGACGACTTTAGATGTGTTTGGGTTATAGAAGTTGGAGCTAATGAAGATGAGGAAGGTTCTGTTGGAACCACAGTAGTTAAGCTAACTGTTGTTGAGGATCCCTTCGCAGACGATGGACGTAATGTATGTTCCGAAGGGGTAACTGAAATAGAAGCGCCTGGTGATGACGTTGATGGAAGTGGCCTATCTGTAAAAGATGTTGGGGATTCTGTTGATGAAGGACTAGCAGTAGACGATGTAGATGACAATTCTGAAGAGGATGGAATATCAGTAGATGAGGTTGAGAAATCGGTCGATGTAGGAATTACAGTAGAAGTAGGTCGTAATGATGAAGAAGAAGTGATAGTAGAGGACATAAGTGATTCCGTTGACGTTGATGTGCGTGAAATTTCCGTTGAAGATGTTGGGGTTTCTGATGATAAAGGATTAGCTGTGGACGATGTAGATGTCGATTCGGTAGAGAATGGACAATCAGTAGATGAGGTTGGATATTCGGTCGATGTAGGAGTTACAGTGGACGTTGGTTGTAATGATGATGATGAAGTAATAGTAGAGGACATTGGTGATTCCGATGACGTTAATGTGGATGAAAATTCCGTTGAAGATTTTGGGGTTTCTGTTGATGAAGGACTACCTGTGGTCGATGTAGATGTCGATTCGGTAGAGGATGGACAATCAGTGGATGTAGTTGGGAAATCGGTCGATGTAGGAGATACAGTGGACGTTGGTCGTAATGATGAAGAAGAAGTAATAGTAGTGGACGTTGGTGATTCCGTTGACGTTGATGTGTGTGGCATTTCTGTTGAAGATGTTGGGGTTTCTGTTGATGAAGGACTAGCTGTGGTCGATGTAGATGTCGATTCGGTAGAGGATGGACAATCAGTAGATGAGCTTGGAAATTCGGTCGATGTAGGAGTTACAGTGGACGTTGGTCGTAATGATGAAGAAGAAGTAATAGTAGTGGACGTTGATGATTCCGTTGACGTTGATGTGCTTGGCATTTCTGTTGAAGATGTTGGGGTTTCTGTTGATGAAGGACTAGCTGTGGTCGATGTAGATGTCGATTCGGTAGAGGATGGACAATCAGTAGATGAGCTTGGAAATTCGGTCGATGTAGGAGTTACAGTGGACGTTGGTTGTAATGATGAAGACGAAGTAATAGTAGAGGACGTTGCTGATTCCGATGACGTTGATGTGGGTGAAAATTCCGTTGAAGATGTTGGGGTTTCTGTTGATGAAGGACTAGCTGTGGTCGATGTAGATGTCGATTCGGTAGAGGATGGACAATCAGTAGATGAGCTTGGAAATTCGGTCGATGTAGGAGTTACAGTGGACGTTGGTTCTAGTGATGAAGACGAAGTAATAGTAGATGACGTAGGAGATTCCGTTGATGTTGATGTGCGTGTTATTTCCGTTGAAGATGTTGGGGTTTCTGTTGATGAAGGACTAGCTGTGGTCGATGTAGATGTCGATTCGGTAGAGGATGGACAATCAGTCGATGAAGTTGGGAAATCGGTCGATGTAGGAGTTACAGTGGACGTTGGTTGTAATGATGAAGACGAAGTAATAGTAGAGGACGTTGCTGATTCCGATGACGTTGATGTGGGTGAAAATTCCGTTGAAGATGTTGGGGTTTCTGTTGATGAAGGACTAGCTGTGGTCGATGTAGATGTCGATTCGGTAGAGGATGGACAATCAGTAGATGAGCTTGGGAAATCGGTCGATGTATGAGTTACAGTGGACGTTGGTTGTAGTGATGAAGACGAAGTAATAGTAGACGACGTAGGTGATTCCGTTGACGTTGATGTGCTTGGCATTTCTGTTGAAGATGTTGGGGTTTCTGTTGATGAAGGACTACCTGTGGTCGATGTAGATGTCGATTCGGTAGAGGATGGACAATCAGTGGATGTAGTTGGGAAATCGGTCGATGTAGGAGATACAGTGGACGTTGGTTGTAGTGATGAAGACGAAGTAATAGTAGAGGGCGTTGGTGATTCCGTTGATGTTGATGTGTGTGGCATTTCTGTTGAAGATGTTGCGGTTTCTGTTGATGAAGGACTAGCTGTGTTTGAAGTAGATGTCGATTTAGTAGAGGATGGACAATCAGTAGATGAGCTTGGAAATTCGGTCGATGTAGGAGTTACAGTGGACGTTGGTTGTAATGATGAAGACGAAGTAATAGTAGAGGACGTTGCTGATTCCGATGACGTTGATGTGGGTGAAAATTCCGTTGAAGATGTTGGGGTTTCTGTTGATGAAGGACTAGCTGTGGTCGATGTAGATGTCGATTCGGTAGAGGATGGACAATAAGTAGATGAGCTTGGAAATTCGGTCGATGTATGAGTTACAGTGGACGTTGGTTGTAGTGATGTAGACGAAGTAATAGTAGTGGACGTTGATGATTCCGTTGACGTTGATGTGCATGGCATTTCTGTTGAAGATGTTGGGGTTTCTGTTGATGAAGGACTACCTGTGGTCGATGTAGATGTCGATTCGGTAGAGGATGGACAATCAGTGGATGTAGTTGGGAAATCGGTCGATGTAGGAGTTACAGTGGACGTTGGTTGTAATGATGAAGACGAAGTAATAGTAGATGACGTAGGAGATTCCGTTGATGTTGATGTGCGTGTTATTTCCGTTGAAGATGTTGGGGTTTCTGTTGATGAAGGACTAGCTGTGGTCGATGTAGATGTCGATTCGGTAGAGGATGGACAATCAGTAGATGAGCTTGGAAATTCGGTCGATGTATGAGTTACAGTGGACGTTGGTTGTAATGATGAAGACGAAGTAATAGTAGAGGACGTTGCTGATTCCGATGACGTTGATGTGGGTGAAAATTCCGTTGAAGATGTTGGGTTTTCTGTTGATGAAGGACTAGCTGTGGACGATGTAGATGTGGATTGGGTAGAGAATGGACAATCAGTAGATGAGGTTGGGAAATCGGTCGATGTAGGAGATACAGTGGACGTTGGTCGTAATGATGAAGAAGAAGTAATAGTAGTGGACGTTGGTGATTCCGTTGACGTTGATGTGTGTGGCATTTCTGTTGAAGATGTTGGGGTTTCTGTTGATGAAGGACTAGCTGTGGTCGATGTAGATGTCGATTCGGTAGAGGATGGACAATAAGTAGATGAGCTTGGAAATTCGGTCGATGTAGGAGTTACAGTGGACGTTGGTTCTAGTGATGAAGACGAAGTAATAGTAGATGACGTAGGAGATTCCGTTGATGTTGATGTGCGTGTTATTTCCGTTGAAGATGTTGGGGTTTCTGTTGATGAAGGACTAGCTGTGGTCGATGTAGATGTCGATTCGGTTGAGGATGGACAATCAGTCGATGAAGTTGGGAAATCGGTCGATGTAGGAGTTACAGTGGACGTTGGTTGTAATGATGAAGAAGAAGTAATAGTAGTGGACGTTGGTGATTCCGTTGACGTTGATGTGTGTGGCATTTCCGTTGAAGATGTTGGGGTTTCTGTTGATGAAGGACTAGCTGTGGTCGATGTAGATGTCGATTCGGTAGAGGATGGACAATAAGTAGATGAGCTTGGAAATTCGGTCGATGTATGAGTTACAGTGGACGTTGGTTGTAGTGATGAAGACGAAGTAATAGTAGACGACGTAGGTGATTCCGTTGACGTTGATGTGCGTGGCTTTTCTGTTGAAGATGTTGGGGTTTCTGTTGATGAAGGACTAGCTGTGGTCGATGTAGATGTCGATTCGGTTGAGGATGGACAATCAGTAGATGAAGTTGGGAAATCGGTCGATGTAGGAGTTACAGTGGACGTTGGTTGTAATGATGAAGACGAAGTAATAGTAGAGGACGTTGCTGATTCCGATGACGTTGATGTGGGTGAAAATTCCGTTGAAGATGTTGGGGTTTCTGTTGATGAAGGACTAGCTGTGGTCGATGTAGATGTGGATTGGGTAGAGAATGGACAATCAGTAGATGAGGTTGGATATTCGGTCGATGTAGGAGTTACAGTGGACGTTGGTTGTAGTGATGAAGAAGAAGTAATAGTAGTGGACGTTGATGATTCCGTTGACGTTGATGTGCTTGGCATTTCTGTTGAAGATGTTGGGGTTTCTGTTGATGAAGGACTACCTGTGGTCGATGTAGATGTCGATTCGGTAGAGGATGGACAATCAGTAGATGAGGTTGGGAAATCGGTCGATGTAGGAGATACAGTGGACGTTGGTCGTAATGATGAAGACGAAGTAATAGTAGACGACGTAGGTGATTCCGTTGACGTTGATGTGCGTGGCTTTTCTGTTGAAGATGTTGGGGTTTCTGTTGATGAAGGACTAGCTGTGGTCGATGTAGATGTCGATTCGGTAGAGGATGGACAATCAGTAGATGAGGTTGGGAAATCGGTCGATGTATAAGTTACAGTGGACGTTGGTTGTAGTGATGAAGACGAAGTAATAGTAGACGACGTAGGTGATTCCGTTGACGTTGATGTGGGTGAAAATTCCGTTGAAGATGTTGTGGTTTCTGTTGATGAAGGACTAGCTGTGGACGATGTAGATGTGGATTCGGTAGAGGATGGAATATCAGTAGATGAAGTTTGGAAATCGGTCGATGTAGGAGTTACAGTGGACGTTGGTTGTAATGATGAAGACGAAGTAATAGTAGAGGACGTTGCTGATTCCGATGACGTTGATGTGGGTGAAAATTCCGTTGAAGATGTTGGGGTTTCTGTTGATGAAGGACTAGCTGTGGACGATGTAGATGTGGATTCGGTAGAGGATGGAATATCAGTAGATGAAGTTGGAAAATCGGTCGATGTTGGAGTTACAGTTGACGTTGGTTGTAGTGATGAAGACGAAGTAATAGTAGAGGGCGTTGGTGATTCCGTTGACGTTGATGTGTGTGGCGTTTCCGTTGAAGATGTTGGGGTTTCTGTTGATGAAGGACTAGCTGTGGACGATGTAGATGTGGATTGGGTAGAGGATGGACAATCAGTGGATGTAGTTGGGAAATCGGTCGATGTAGGAGATACAGTGGACGTTGGTCGTAATGATGAAGACGAAGTAATAGTAGACGACGTAGGTGATTCCGTTGATGTTGATGTGCGTGTTATTTCCGTTGAAGATGTTGGGGTTTCTGTTGATGAAGGACTAGCTGTGGACGATGTAGATGTGGATTGGGTAGAGAATGGACAATCAGTAGATGAGGTTGGATATTCGGTCGATGTAGGAGTTAGAGTGGACGTTGGTTGTAGTGATGAAGACGAAGTAATAGTAGACGACGTAGGTGATTCCGTTGACGTTGATGTGCGTGTTATTTCCGTTGAAGATGTTGGGGTTTCTGTTGATGAAGGACTAGCTGTGGTCGATGTAGATGTCGATTCGGTAGAGGATTGACAATCGGTAGTTGAGGTTGGGAAATCGGTCGATGTAGGAGTTACAGTGGACGTTGGTTGTAATGATGAAGACAAAGTAATAGTAGACGACGTAGGTGATTCCGTTGACGTTGATGTGCGTGGCTTTTCTGTTGAAGATGTTGGGGTTTCTGTTGATGAAGGACTAGCTGTGGTCGATGTAGATGTCGATTCGGTAGAGTATGGACAATCAGTAGATGAGGTTGGGAAATCGGTCGATGTAGGAGTTACAGTGGACGTTGGTTGTAATGATGAAGACGAAGTAATAGTAAAGGACCTTGGTGAACCAGATGACGTTAATGTGGGTGAAGATTCCGTTGAAGATGTTGGGGTTTCTGTTGATGAAAGACTACCTGTGGACGATGTAGATGTGGATTTGGTAGACGATGGACAAACAGTAGATGATGTTGGAAAATCGGTCGATGTAGGAGTTACAGTGGACGTTGGTTGTAGTGATGAGGACGAAGTAATAGTAGAGGACGTTGGTGATTCAGTTGACGTTGATATGCTGGGCATTTCCGTTGAAGATGTTGATGTTTCCGTTGATGAAGGACTAGCTGTGGACGATGTAGATGTGGATTTGGTAGAGGATGGACTATCAGTAGATGAGGTTGGGAATTTGGTCGATGTAGGAGTTACAGTGGACATTGGTCGTAATGATGAAGAAGTAGTATTAGTAGAGGACGTTGGTGATTCCGTTGACGTTGATGTTCGTGGCATTTCTGTTGAAGATGTTGGTGTTTCTGTTGATAAAGGTCTAGCTGTGGACGATGTAGATGTGGATTTGGTAGAGGATGGACTACCAGTAGATGAGGTTGGAAATTTGGTCGATGTAGGAGTTACAGTGGACATTGGTCGTAATGATGTAGAAGAATTAATAGTAGAAGACGTTGGTAAATCAGTTGACGTTGACGTGGTAGATGTAAAAGCATATGTAGATAGCCCTGTGTTCAAAAAATTGTAAGAATATATTATCTTGTTAGAGCTTGTTTTTTCATTGTATGTCAAAGATTTTACATCTCTCTGAGATTGTGGTTTAGTAGATTTTGCTAGTGAAAGTGAATTGGTTGTAGAAACTGGGGAGCCTAAACTTAAAAGGGTCATGGTGTTATATATTGGTATATTTCTGGCTTGATACATCACCACCTGTAAGTAACATAATAAGATAATAATATGAAACAATTAACTACTTTAAAAATTAAATTAAGGTACAATTTAAAATAATAATTCGACTAAAAACTAATTTATTTGTTAAAAAATCCTTCTTTCGTTCCTTCTTGCTCGAAATTATAATGGATAGTTCAAATAATATCTAGGGTTCAATATTTTTTATAATATCTAATGTTTAACAAAATTGTTTAAAGTATTAACACATTAAAAGGTTCTGATGTATAAATTCAGTTCCAAATTTAAATGAAACATTATTGTTTAGGATGGGTTTGACATCCTGTATGGTTTCTGTAAATATTATTAGTGTTTAATTTTAATTTAATTTAGTGTAAATTTGATTTATTAATGCGTTTGATGATAATAATAACTTTTTTAAAACCTAATAATATGGAAAAATCTAACTTACGTATATCAATAGTTTGTACATGGATGTACTTGTCTTTGACATGTTATTTCTTGCGGGTAAATAGCTTTTTAATGCATTTGTACACAGTTTAGTCATTTGAAAGCTGACAGAGTTTCTTTAGCTTTCAGTAAGGTTTTGGAGAATTTAAAAATAAGGCGTATTGGAAAAGTGAACGTAATTACTGTTTAACATGTAAATAATATTTTATAATCCAATTACAATTGTCTATTTAACCTTATAATGCTTCGCAATTGCATCGAATTTCCCGAAAATATTAAACAGGCGATTTTTGGATACACTAAATTTTTCTAAATGGATCCAAATATTATTCATCAATGCATTTAGGCACAGTTTTAAATCAGACAAATGCTTTAGCATTTTGAAATTGTGCTTTAATACTTGAAAGAAAAGCTACATTAAATGTAGCTTTCTTCTTCACCACTTGCAAAATTTGCAAGTGGTGAAGTCTTATTTACTTGAATTAGCTTACATGGGACATGATTAGTCAAATATAAAAAACACTTGTTGCAATACTACTCTATAAATTAGTTGCAATAACCACATTAGATTAAAAAAACTCAAAAAATATACAGAACGTAAAACAATTGGAAAAATATAAATAAACGTTTTTTTAACAGATTCAAACTTTCTCCCTTAAAAGCTACTTACATAAAATAATTCATTTTTGCCTAAATTAAGTTACTCAAACATATTTTGGATAGATATTTTAATTGGGTAATGAAGGCCAAGATACTTATAAGGTTTTATAGTATTATTACAAGAAAAGGGTGAAGAGCAGGGCTAACAATTTTTTTAAACCCTCTAATTATATCATGTATTCCCTTTAATAGCACTCGCAGGCAGCTGTATATTTATGTTATCTCATTAAATTATCACGTAAATTTCCTCAGTAATAAAATGTCGTGAGCCTTAGCATTTGCATGTTGAATTGTAACAAAAATAGGTTTGTTTATTAACTTTTATTTTTAGTTTTTTATAGGTAAAATAATTAATTTGAAACACTTTCTTAATACACATCTAGAGCCTGAAAAGAAGAATATTTTTTCCAAATTTCATGTTATAAATCACTATATTGATTTAGAAACTTTGATTTGTCAGAAAGTGATATTTGGCTATTGTAAGTATGGGGTGTTATAGCCAGTCATATGTTAGATATAATTGGTTAATAATTATATTTCTTCTAAGTTTAATGATTAAACCTAAGTTTAATGATAGTTTTATTGTTATACGTTATATTGTTTATGTCAATAAAAGATTAACATTATTGTACGAGTACACAGTAATACCTAATAAACTTTTAATATGCAAACACGTGCTGCAAAACTATTCGATTACCAAAAAATATATAAGTTTTACAGTAATTCAAGAAAACTATTTACTCACTATGGAGGAAAACGTTATAAATAAAAACAGAGGATGGCAACTGCGGTAGGTATGTGAAGCCATCATGATGACGGGGGTCAGGAGAACTACCGAGATACAGGCCATACAACTGACTGACAGCTGCTACAACACTACAAAGATAAACTTCATCTGAAGAGGGGATATCATTACGTTTCATTATTTTACATAAATAACTTGAGATATCTAAAATAATAATTCTAGAGAATGAGATAGTTTCCCAGTTATTATATACATCCATCATTTATCTGTCATTAGCTTTCTACAATTCTAAATAAGATCAAACCGCAGTGAATATCAATGAATATCGATTCACTATTATATGCTCCTCAAAGGATTAAACCACTATATATATATTCAGGACAATTTTTTTGTTAGTTATTTTATGTAATGGCTACCTAACCAAGTACGTGTTTTAAGCCAAGTGTGGATAAGAAATGAGTGTAAGATGATTGCAGCACGATCTTGTAGTCTTGTTACTGTCTATGGCCGACATGTTTCTTAGACAGAACTGTTATATATAAAAAGTCCAACAGTCAATGCCATATCTAAGCGACCTACAGTTTAACGTCGAGTCTGAACTACTGTATCTGAATTAAAACTAACTAGTCTAACTACGGACGTTGATCCACACAAGAGAACACTACACCCACCGACTATCACTCACAACTATCTACAATTCGTGACATCCAAGAAGCTGGATTACAGGATACGTCACGGTTCCAGTAGTTTTTGGTTTCGGAAAATGATAGATTTTATAATATGAGTATACAGAATACCTACTATATTTCTGTTGACTATGAATTCAATATTATTATTATTCTAGCACCTAACAATAGACATTAACTTTAACATTGACTAATCAAAATAGCAGATTATTTATTTTACTAAAAAAGTAATTAATTGTCATCATTTAAAATCCCTTAGATACAATATATTTTATGATCACCGTCTAAACCCCTTAGGGAGTTTAAGGGTTTTTGGGGTTCGGTTTTTTCCCCTCATTTTTATACAGGTCCACTGCTTCGGGGATTTTTTTAGTAGGATTTGAATTGTCATGTTCAGTATGTAGGCTATTTTTTTACAATTTTGAACTGGTTTAACCAAATAGTTAAAAAACCCCTAATATTGTTAGTGACACACAAATTATCTACGACTCAACTTCAATGATATTTTTAAATACTTGTATCTTATAATATACGTTTTCACGGTAACAGAAGTGATTAGTTGGCCTCAAGAACATCATAAGCGGCATGAGACTATCGTCTATGATTTGTATATGTATCTATTGTGGTAAATACTGTAGTTGACTAACGTTAGAGAAAATATTGCAAAAATCCCTAAATTAATTTGAGGATATATTTAAGTGCGTTTGGTCAAAATACAAGTTTCTACCACTTATATATATTTTTATGTTATCAAGAGAAACCCAATATATTAGTTTGTAAGTCCTATGAAATAATGATTTATCTTAAATTATTTTTTTTAATGGTCAGTTTTAATTTTGTTGTATAATCCTGTGAAAATATGATGTCGGACAAATGAGTAAGTAATTTAAGGAAGGGGTTTTTATTCGCCCTTCCCATTTCTTAGTATTCAAGCGTACCTAGTATTGTGTTATATTGCATCACATAAATGATTCGTCGCAGCACAAAAAATGCTTCACAAAACCAAACTGATGATCAGAAAAATAATTATTGTATGAGGGGTAATTTTAAACAATGAACAGGCACCCCGATGTGCAAATATCGTCTGCCGACGGTCGACTGGACGGTGGATGGTGGATGGTGTGTCCTACGAGACAGCGTTGGTCAACAATCCCCGATTGTTGGTCCTTGTCCCATCTTATTAATTAAATACAATATTCTGCTTTTGAATAATTACATAGTTAATTAGGTTTTCAGAGATACCCTTGTTAGCTTTATAATTACGTCATTTACAAAGACATTTTTAGTCATTTTTGTTCCTTGCTAAAATCACGTATTGCCTCTAAGTTTGTTTTGAACCATGATTGTTCTTATAACTATTGTTTTCTTTTTCAGCTAAGTCTCCTTATACTTTGTAGTCATTGTTATACCTTTATTTTTAAGTAAACAACGTTTATATTATTTGGGTTCTTAATGTAAGTTGTTTGGAAACTTTTCTTTTAAAACCAATTTACTTTGAAGATGTGTTTTTCTTCGGATGTTGATCCATTTTATATTTAAATTAATATCTAAAAATTGGTTATGTATTGATTTATTATCATCCTATAAAAAATACAGAAGAATATGTAGGCATACATATCCTATAACATTGGGATGTCCTAGTAAAAAAGAGGATCTCATGACCTTTAGTGACGAATTTCACTAATCATTGAATTAAATCCATCATGAATTCAAAGTTATAGCTTATGAGTTCCTCATTATCACAGTGATAAGTAAACTTTATCATCTTCGTGTTTGATTCAGTCTCAAGTGGGGCTTAGCTGAGCTAACAATGAAGGTGGTGAGCACACCCATCCATGATCTTCAAACAGCTAACAAAAACTACTTTCACTAAGATCAATAAAACAAAAAATAAAATAAATTAAACCTAACAACAGGGAATTTTTCTTTGAATTCATCTGTAATACTATTTTTGTTTTAAACTTGCTTTGTCCATTTTCATACTTTTTAATATGTTGACGAGAAAAAACTGCAAATTGTTATTACCTAAAGCACTATAGGTACAGATAAATCAACTGAATTATTAGTACACTATCAAAAAACAATCACTACACGTTGAATTATATTCTTAATACTTTTATAATGTTTATTGTATTAACAAAATTAATGCAAAGATACCAAATATTCCGAAAGGTTTAACAAGAGTATTTTAATTTTAGTGTAATTAATGAACGGATTTTGTTGGAGTTTCATTTAAGAGAGTTCAAATATTGCATATTAAATAACAGTTTGTAAAGCGTAGTCTAAAATACTTATGCATCAAGAGTTATCAACGGAATATTAATAGGAATCTTGATATTTGTTAAGAATATAATTTTTGGAATATTGAATGAGTAAAAAAATCATTTTAACTTAAACAATACGTTTACTTGAAAATAATCAATTCCCTTAAAAACGTGTTTCGATAACACTTAGTTCATCTAATTTAGTTTAACTTTACCGCAATATAATTTTACATAAGAGAACACTGGAATCATCACATAACTCTTTGAAATTTAGACCACTTCCTCAATAAATGGTTTTTACTCTCGATAAGAAATTAGTGTGATATTGAAAATGCTCTCATTTCTGTGTTTGTTGAAGTAGTTATGTACTACTGATAAGTTATGACAAGAGAGTGATAATTCAGGTGTAATAATTATAAAGGAAGAACTAAGACTAAAGGGTAAACCTGACAGGTTCGTCTGTCATTTCGTTCAACATTTTATGACACTTCTTGAAATTGTATGAGTAAACATATTTCCAAAATGGAAATGCATATTCCAGAATATAAAGTAAATAGACGTAAGTTATCATATTATATAAAGCACGAGAAATCTGAATTTACACGGGCAATACGTAGAGCTTTTCTCACTGATATTCTGGCGAGGCAATGCATAGGTTCGTTTAAATTCTAATATGTTTCCTTCCTAAGTTTTCTTAAACGATGAATTCAGTTTCCTTCTCTAACTGGTCATAATATCTGATAATCAACCGTTTTGATATCATCTAAAAATTAAAAATTGAACGTTCCCAATTTATGTCAATTAATCAGTAATTTTCAGAATTAGCAAGTGATTATCTATCCACTGTTTTGGGTGTATAAAATATTTTCATAATTATTATAATGCAAATACTCTAACTTTAAGAGATTTTTATACAAGATTCAGCATAATATTTGAGAACTATAATTTCATTTCTAGATCACTTAATTTGACGTACAGAATTTAATTATTTGACACTGCAAAAAAAGTCACATCAACCAAATTCAAGCTTTCCAATCAAAATTACTCCGAGTCATCACTGGCGCTCCTGCATATGTCAACAACTGAACACTACACAACGATCTGAACATTCAATTCATCGACGAAATCGCCATGAAACTGTACAGAAACTTTTACGAAAGAACATACTCTCACTCAAACGCCCTCATCGACAAACTTTCAAGACGAAGACTAAGACACACACACACACACACACACACACACACACACACACACATATATATATATATATATATATATATATATATATATATATATTTATTTATTTATTTATATAGATACTTGCCTGATTTGTAAATAGTTTGTTTTGTTTCCCGTGAGAGATCTGAGTTTGGACCAGTGGGCTCATAATCATTTTTTTCATGTAAACTTCATATCTTTCACCTTGTTACACCTTTGGAGATAGTGCATATAGTATTGTACCAAAAGTAAAATAAATATTTAAAAAAATTTAGAACATTTAACACGTTTTAAAGCACATAACTTAAAACCCTTTATTTTAGTGTATGAACCATTTGACTGGAACCGTGGCGTCGTCCTGTAATCCAACTACTTGGAGGTCTTGAATTGTGGATAGTTGTGAGTGATGGTCGGTGGGTGTAGTGTTCTCTTGTGTGGATTAACTTCCGCACTATTGAATACTGCGTTAATCCGCAAATACCATCCTTATAATAAGACCAATTCGTAATTCAGAGGCCGTGGTTCGGATTACACGTTAAACTGTAGGTTCCTTATTTGCCATCGGCTGATGGGCTATTAATGAACAGTCCTTTCTAAAAAACATGTCAGCCTTAGTCAGTAACAAGACTACAAGATCGCGCCAGAATCATCCTACACTCATTTCGCATTCATACTTGGCTTAAAATACCAACCTGGGTAGGTTGCCATTTCAATAATATAATCTAATCTAATACAATCATTTTTGTTTGGTTTTTTATTGTACTATTATTATTTTTGCATATAAAGGGTTTTTATTATTTTAAGTTTTCTTACATACTTCTTACGAAAAAACTGGTATACATTATAAACTATGGTCATTAATAAAAATGAAATGGTAAATACTTTGTTTAGAATAAAAAAAACAGGATGACTTTGTATAATTCCCGATTATTGTTTAATATTTATTTACATCGGCAATGTGCTCTTAATGAACAGTCCTTTTAAAAAACATGTCAGCCTTAGTCAGTAACAAGACTACAAGATCGCGCCACAATCATCCTACATATCGATTCATACTTGGCTAAAATACAACTGGGTAGGTTGCCATTTCAATAATAATCTAATCTAATACAATCATTTTGTTTGGTATTGTACTATTATTATTTTTGCATATACAATTATTTTAGTTTTCTTACATCCTTCTTACGAAAAAACTGGTATACATTATAAACTATGGTCATTAATAAAAATGAAATGGTAAATACTTTGTTTAGAATAAAAAAAACAGGATGACTTTGTATAATTCCCGATTATTGTTTAATATTTATTTAATAAACAAATGTGTCATCTCATTTCACTGCTTATTTTTAAGCTTTAAATGAAAGATAAGAAACTTTGGAAGGGGGATAAATGGTGAGAAAATAGTAATAGTAAATACTGGAACCAATAATATATTGAGAAGGTGTAGCAACTGTTTTGCTGAAGTAATACAAATATCTGGAGTGTGCTCCATCACTCGACGTGACACAAATTTGACCCTAGACATTTTTATATGAAGTAATTAATTCTAAATAGTTTTATTCTTTATCTAGAAGAAAAATTCCTATCTAGAAGATTTTTAATACGTTTAATATTTTGATATTTTAGATATTTATATTTTAATTAATAACTACATATAAATAATAGAATATTCTCATAACCGAGTACTCAAAATATCTATTTCACCGAAATCCAATGACAGAGTAATGAATGTTAAGAACAACGACGCTGACACAAACTCAGAGGAATTAATAATAAATGGTAAGGGATAAATGTAACAGTGTGAGTTAATGGTATACTTTACACTTTTCCCAGTAAAATCAATTTGTTTCCGTGTGATTTGTTAATGTATTTTTGTTTTCTATGTAATTTTTACAATTTCCATTAATTTACAACGATAATTTTTATTCAAACAGAAATATAATTTGTTTACTAAATCATATATTTAACTAATAACTATTTACTTAATCTACTAAACGCTTATAAGAACAACAAGTAAGTCTTCCTTAAGTCGTCTATCATCAGTACGAATAGAAAATACCATAAAGTATAACTGAAATTATTACTACGTGTTTTGACTCATTTAGAGTATTCGTATCACATATTTTGAAAGAACATTATTTAGTCAGGGTTGGTAGTGGTAGAATACTTAAACGTGGACTTAATAGCAGAGACACGACTTGTCCAAACATTGTTCCACGAAACTAAGAGTCATTTATAACTAACCTTGCCCTCAATATGTTAATCCTTATTTCTTTTTCTTTATTAAACTTTAAGAATAGAGCTGTAGAAATATTGAAAGTACTCAACTGAACTTAACATACGAGTATTTGCCAAAATATAATGCCATTTCATGTTTTTGTCCACACTCCTCCCCCATCTTTAGTAATTTTACAAAAAAATAAAGTAACTATATTTGCGTATTAGTATGTGTTTGTGATGAATAATGGATTTTTGCGTATGAATAGGCAGGGTGCATTTATTTTATGAGTTTCTCGAAACACATTACCATTTAACAGCCTCGCGTCGAGTCATTAAACTAAAACCTTAGGGGAAATTGTTACTTTCAAATTCTCATAAGGATAAGAAATTAAATTATTCTTAATCTATGTGATTTGGAAAATAAAATTTATTCCTAAAGTAAAAAGTTTATTCGAGAGATTAATATCCATCTTCTGTAAAAATGAAGGCTTAAATAAGACCTGGATTCGATATAATATATATATATATATATAATATATATATATATAATTGGTTACCAATTCACCTTATTTTTGGAAAAATATTAAAATGAAAAACTAAATCTCCACAATACTTTAAAAATTCTTAACCATATAATTGTTCATAATATTTATGATTTAGTGGCGTTTATTCTTCTCTTAGCGGTTACAAGTCACAAAACCCCTACGCTAGTCTATAAGAAAAATAGACTATGACCGGCATGGTAGCTCAGGGGTAACGCTATGACTCAGTAAGTCAAAGGCTGCTGGATCGAAACTAGCGGCCAGCGACTCCTGTCAGATCATGAGCGGTCTCCTCTGGCTTTACCCATGTGGCTGATACAGCTACGGTACTTCGCTGTATTTAATTGATCGCACAAGCCCTCGGCTTTTGGCATTAGCAGTTCAGGTTTTTATTAAAAAAATATATAAATACATATAAAAAATGTGAAATAAAAAATAAAAAGAATTGACTTCTTCTTCACATTCATAACGAATATACGGTTGTCAAAAGTAAGATAAATCAATAACACACAGTTTGTCTTCAACATAAATAATATACGTTGCTAAAATAATATTTTTTACTTTTTGGGCAAAGTTTTGGTTATAGTTTAAATTTACAATCTATTTAACTTTATACTGGTTTGTTTTTATCTTATGTTGAGTCTTTGGGAGATCTCAGACTGGTATTTCCTAGTTTAGAGGTCCCCATCACCTTGAGTCCGCATGTCCAGTCCATCCAGGACTCTTGGGGAGGGATGTATGTCCTTAGATCTTTCTCAGAATTGGCGGTTCTCGGTGATTGGTGACGCTTCACAGCATCCCTAACGGAGACGTGCTTCACAACTTTGTTGGATCCTCCTAATCCTTCAGTAACTAACATCGCACATTATTGATTTGTCGAACCACTCTTCTGTTCGACGGCTTCACAGCATCCCTCGCGGAGACGTGCTTCACAACTTTGGTTGGATCTCCTAATCCTTCAGTAACATCGCACATATTGATTGTCGACCACTCTTCTGTTCGACGGCTTCACAGCATCCCTCACGGAGACGTGCTTCACAACTTTGTTGGATCTCCTAATCCTTCAGTAACATCGCACATATTGATTGTCGACCACTCTTCTGTTCGACGGCTTCACAGCATCCCTCACGGAGACGTGCTTCACAACTTTGTTGGATCTCCTAATCCTTCGGTAACTAACATCGCACATATTGATTGTCGACCACTCTTCTGTTCGACGGCTTCACAGCATCCCTCGCGGAGACGTGCTTCACAACTTTGTTGGACCTCCTAATCCTTCAGTAACATCGCACATATTGATTGTCGACCACTCTTCTGTTCGACGGCTTCACAGCATCCCTCACGGAGACGTGCTTCACAACTTTGTTGGATCTCCTAATCCTTCAGTAACTAACATCGCACATATTGATTGTCGACCACTCTTCTGTTCGACGGCTTCACAGCATCCCTCGCGGAGACGTGCTTCACAACTTTGTTGGATCTCCTAATCCTTCGGTAACTAACATCGCACATATTGATTGTCGACCACTCTTCTGTTCGACGGCTTCACAGCATCCCTCGCGGAGACGTGCTTCACAACTTTGTTGGATCTCCTAATCCTTCAGTAACATCGCACATATTGATTGTCGACCACTCTTCTGTTCGACGGCTTCACAGCATCCCTCACGGAGACGTGCTTCACAACTTTGTTGGATCTCCTAATCCTTCAGTAACATCGCACATATTGATTGTCGACCACTCTTCTGTTTGACGGCTTCACAGCATCCCTCACGGAGACGTGCTTCACAACTTTGTTGGACCTCCTAATCCTTCAGTAACTAACATCGCACATATTGATTGTCGACCACTCTTCTGTTTGACGGCTTCACTGCATCCCTTACGGAGACGTGCTTCACAACTTTGTTGGACCCTCCTAATCCTTCAGTAACTAACATCGCACATATTGATTGTCGACCACTCTTCTGTTCGACGGCTTCACAGCATCCCTCGCGGAGACGTGCTTCACAACTTTGTTGGATCTCCTAATCCTTCGGTAACTAACATCGCACATATTGATTGTCGACCACTCTTCTGTTCGACGGCCTTCACAGCATCCCTCACGGAGACGTGCTTCACAACTTTGTTGGACCTCCTAATCCTTCAGTAACTAACATCGCACATATTGATTGTCGACCACTCTTCTGTTCGACGGCTTCACAGCATCCCTCACGGAGACGTGCTTCACAACTTTGTTGGATCTCCTAATCCTTCGGTAACTAACATCGCACATATTGATTGTCGACCACTCTTCTGTTCGACGGCTTCACAGCATCCCTCACGGAGACGTGCTTCACAACTTTGTTGGATCTCCTAATCCTTCAGTAACTAACATCGCACATATTGATTGTCGACCACTCTTCTGTTCGACGGCTTCACAGCATCCCTTACGGAGACGTGCTTCACAACTTTGTTGGACCTCCTAATCCTTCAGTAACTAACATCGCACATATTGATTGTCGACCACTCTTCTGTTCGACGGCTTCACAGCATCCCTCACGGAGACGTGCTTCACAACTCTGTTGGACCTCCTAATCCTTCAGTAACTAACATCGCACATATTGATTGTCGACCACTCTTCTGTTCGACGGCTTCACATCATCCCTCACGGAGACGTGCTTCACAACTTTGTTGGATCTCCTAATCCTTCAGTAACATCGCACATATTGATTGTCGACCACTCTTCTGTTCGACGGCTTCACAGCATCCTTCACGGAGACGTGCTTCACAACTTTGTTGGATCTCCTAATCCTTCGGTAACTAACATCGCACATATTGATTGTCGACCACTCTTCTGTTCGACGGCTTCACAGCATCCCTCACGGAGACGTGCTTCACAACTTTGTTGGACCTCCTAATCCTTCAGTAACATCGCACATATTGATTGTCGACCACTCTTCTGTTCGACGGCTTCACAGCATCCCTCACGGGGACGTGCTTCACAACTTTGTTGGACCTCCTAATCCTTCAGTAACATCGCACATATTGATTGTCGACCACTCTTCTGTTCGACGGCTTCACAGCATCCCTCGCGGGGACGTGCTTCACAACTTAGTTGGACCTCCTAATCCTTCAGTAACTAACATCGCACATATTGATTGTCGACCACTCTTCTGTTCGACGGCTTCACAGCATCCCTCGCGGGGACGTGCTTCACAACTTAGTTGGACCTCCTAATCCTTCAGTAACTAACATCGCACATATTGATTGTCGACCACTCTTCTGTTCGACGGCTTCACAGCATCCCTTACGGAGACGTGCTTCACAACTTTGTTGGATCTCCTAATCCTTCAGTAACATCGCACATATTGATTGTCGACCACTCTTCTGTTCGACGGCTTCACAGCATCCCTTACGGAGACGTGCTTCACAACTTTGTTGGATCTCCTAATCCTTCAGTAACTAACATCGCACATATTGATTGTCGACCACTCTTCTGTTCGACGGCTTCACAGCATCCCTCGCGGGGACGTGCTTCACAACTTAGTTGGACCTCCTAATCCTTCAGTAACTAACATCGCACATATTGATTGTCGACCACTCTTCTGTTCGACGGCTTCACAGCATCCCTCACGGAGACGTGCTTCACAACTTTGTTGGACCTCCTAATCCTTCAGTAACTAACATCGCACATATTGATTGTCGACCACTCTTCTGTTCGACGGCTTCACAGCATCCCTCACGGGGACGTGCTTCACAACTCTGTTGGACCTCCTAATCCTTCAGTAACTAACATCGCACATATTGATTGTCGACCACTCTTCTGTTCGACGGCTTCACAGCATCCCTTACGGAGACGTGCTTCACAACTTTGTTGGATCTCCTAATCCTTCAGTAACTAACATCGCACATATTGATTGTCGACCACTCTTCTGTTCGACGGCTTCACAGCATCCCTCGCGGAGACGTGCTTCACAACTTTGTTGGACCTCCTAATCCTTCAGTAACTAACATCGCACATATTGATTGTCGACCACTCTTCTGTTCGACGGCTTCACAGCATCCCTCGCGGAGACGTGCTTCACAACTTTGTTGGATCTCCTAATCCTTCGGTAACTAACATCGCACATATTGATTGTCGACCACTCTTCTGTTCGACGGCTTCACAGCATCCCTTACGGAGACGTGCTTCACAACTTTGTTGGATCTCCTAATCCTTCAGTACAGTAACTAACATCGCACATATTGATTGTCGACCACTCTTCTGTTCGACGGCTTCACAGCATCCCTTACGGAGACGTGCTTCACAACTTTGTTGGATCTCCTAATCCTTCAGTACAGTAACTAACATCGCACATATTGATTGTCGACCACTCTTCTGTTCGACGGCTTCACAGCATCCCTTACGGAGACGTGCTTCACAACTTTGTTGGATCTCCTAATCCTTCAGTAACATCGCACATATTGATTGTCGACCACTCTTCTGTTCGACGGCTTCACAGCATCCCTCACGGAGACGTGCTTCACAACTTTGTTGGATCTCCTAATCCTTCAGTAACATCGCACATATTGATTGTCGACCACTCTTCTGTTCGACGGCTTCACAGCATCCCTCACGGAGACGTGCTTCACAACTTTGTTGGATCTCCTAATCCTTCAGTAACATCGCACATATTGATTGTCGACCACTCTTCTGTTCGACGGCTTCACAGCATCCCTCACGGAGACGTGCTTCACAACTTTGTTGGATCTCCTAATCCTTCAGTAACTAACATCGCACATATTGATTGTCGACCACTCTTCTGTTCGACGGCTTCACAGCATCCCTTACGGAGACGTGCTTCACAACTTTGTTGGATCTCCTAATCCTTCAGTACAGTAACTAACATCGCACATATTGATTGTCGACCACTCTTCTGTTCGACGGCTTCACAGCATCCCTTACGGAGACGTGCTTCACAACTTTGTTGGATCTCCTAATCCTTCAGTAACATCGCACATATTGATTGTCGACCACTCTTCTGTTCGACGGCTTCACAGCATCCCTTACGGAGACGTGCTTCACAACTTTGTTGGATCTCCTAATCCTTCAGTAACTAACATCGCACATATTGATTGTCGACCACTCTTCTGTTCGACGGCTTCACAGCATCCCTCGCGGAGACGTGCTTCACAACTTTGTTGGATCTCCTAATCCTTCAGTAACTAACATCGCACATATTGATTGTCGACCACTCTTCTGTTCGACGGCTTCACAGCATCCCTTACGGAGACGTGCTTCACAACTTTGTTGGATCTCCTAATCCTTCAGTAACATCGCACATATTGATTGTCGACCACTCTTCTGTTCGACGGCTTCACAGCATCCCTCACGGAGACGTGCTTCACAACTTTGTTGGATCTCCTAATCCTTCAGTAACTAACATCGCACATATTGATTGTCGACCACTCTTCTGTTCGACGGCTTCACTGCATCCCTCGTGGAGACGTGCTTCACAACTTTGTTGGATCTCCTAATCCTTCAGTAACATCGCACATATTGATTGTCGACCACTCTTCTGTTCGACGGCTTCACAGCATCCCTCACGGAGACGTGCTTCACAACTTTGTT
Source organism: Nephotettix cincticeps (assembly GCA_023375725.1). NCBI lineage: Eukaryota > Metazoa > Arthropoda > Insecta > Hemiptera > Cicadellidae > Nephotettix > Nephotettix cincticeps. The sequence continues at coordinate 110,999,680 of CM041786.1, read as the reverse complement.
GGATCTCCTAATCCTTCAGTAACATCGCACATATTGATTGTCGACCACTCTTCTGTTCGACGGCTTCACAGCATCCCTCACGGAGACGTGCTTCACAACTTTGTTGGATCTCCTAATCCTTCAGTAACATCGCACATATTGATTGTCGACCACTCTTCTGTTCGACGGCTTCACAGCATCCCTCACGGAGACGTGCTTCACAACTTTGTTGGATCTCCTAATCCTTCAGTAACATCGCACATATTGATTGTCGACCACTCTTCTGTTCGACGGCTTCACAGCATCCCTCAAGGAGACGTGCTTCACAACTTTGTTGGATCTCCTAATCCTTCAGTAACTAACATCGCACATATTGATTGTCGACCACTCTTCTGTTCGACGGCTTCACAGCATCCCTTACGGAGACGTGCTTCACAACTTTGTTGGATCTCCTAATCCTTCAGTAACATCGCACATATTGATTGTCGACCACTCTTCTGTTCGACGGCTTCACAGCATCCCTCACGGAGACGTGCTTCACAACTTTGTTGGATCTCCTAATCCTTCAGTAACATCGCACATATTGATTGTCGACCACTCTTCTGTTCGACGGCTTCACAGCATCCCTCACGGAGACGTGCTTCACAACTTTGTTGGATCTCCTAATCCTTCAGTAACTAACATCGCACATATTGATTGTCGACCACTCTTCTGTTCGACGGCTTCACAGCATCCCTCACGGAGACGTGCTTCACAACTTTGTTGGATCTCCTAATCCTTCAGTAACATCGCACATATTGATTGTCGACCACTCTTCTGTTCGACGGCTTCACAGCATCCCTCACGGAGACGTGCTTCACAACTTTGTTGGATCTCCTAATCCTTCGGTAACTAACATACAGCATGTAAAACTGGTTTGTATTAGTCGGTGTATATTTTGATTTATTATAAAGGTGGGTTAAAAAATAGACATTATAGTTATAATCACCGACATCATATAGACATTATATTGTTTTTTGTATAATTGGTTTATTGTTTTTTATTAATTATTTGTAAAGGTTACAACTGGAGATTAATTTACTCCGTAATCCAAAGGAGCTGTTTCAAAATATTACTTTTTGATTGGCGAACTAAACATCCCAAAACAACTAAAACATTGTCATTTATAAAAATGTACAAGCTTGTCAATTCAAAGACGTATTTTGCCTAAAACTAAAGGATGTATAAACGATATTAGATAATTTGGGACATAAAACATATAGATTCTTAAATAGTTCCATAACAATAATTGTATCCTCGGAATTATGGAATTTACACGCCCGTAAACGATCCCTATAACCATATCTTGTAGCAGATTGGACTTTTATGTCTTAACATTAATGACGGTAGTTTCCTACAATATGATTTCTTAATTAGCATTAAAAGCCAAGTTGGATAGAATTGGAAGAGGTCTAACTTAACTCTAACTGAAAATTATTTGGTAAAGAATGTAGTTTCGAAGTTAAAACTTTATATTAACCTTATTTTTTTAATTTTATTAAATAAATATATTAAAATATTCAATTAGTTTTTTAATTATATTACAATTATTAATAATTTAATAAAAAAGGCTTTTTTGTACTTGCCATAATAGCCAGAACGTTGTAGTAGCTTTTATTTAATACTTTTCATGGCATTAATAATAAAAACTTTGTTTTGGATTTACCAATTCACTTCTATGTCACAATAAGAATCTGCAATCATTAAAATAATATAAAATCCACAAATCCGTCTCACTATAAGATACTCTTGACAATTGAGCAGTTCAACGACAGGATGTTTCAATAGGCGACTTTAGCAAATGTCCTCCATAAAAGTTTCTATATAAACTTCGTTCAGTTTTCAAGATACTTCTCCTATCGTCTATCCGTCCATTCGGTTGAATATCTTATTATCACTCTGGTTTGGAGGATTTCATATTATTTTGCAGAATATTGATGAAACGATACAAAGCCAAAATGTATTTTCTAACCAGTGAAGGCAAGTGAAAATATTGATAACAAGGGACATAAGAAACCTTGCATTCATTTAATGTGCAATGCATTTCCCCTTTCTTCTAGTTAGTTAAAATATAAGTTACCTTATTTGCCTTCTGGTATACAACATATGGTAACAATCAGGTTACGTCACTCATAACATTTAGTGGGGAAGATGAAAAACAAAATCCAGAATCACACCATATTGGGATCAACATAACATACCCCAAGTTATACGCAAACTGTTTTAATTTGATAAATTATTTGTTAACTACACGTTGTTAGTTTGTATTTTACAATAAATTGACAGATTACAATTTTAAAAACTGTTGCTGTGATTGATATTCTAGAGTGGCAGCACACATGAAAGTCGTAAAGGTTTTAATGCGTCTAGAAACTCATAAACTGCAGCAAAGTAAAGGTTTTAAAGTCAGTCAGAAACTACGTGCTGTGCCGTCAAGAAAGAAACAATGGCAATAAATCAACCAAGATTTGCACACAATTAGATTAGCATAGTTGTTTAAATCTCAATTATTAAGTTTTTAGTGGGTGTTTGGATGTATATTTTTAATAATTTAAGTTTCAGTAGAAAAGTAATTACAAATATACAACCAATATTTATGGCTCTTATTTTACAAAACTTTAAAACTGTTTAATCATGCTAGCAAATTATTAGAATGTTAGTTAATGTTACTTTAACACTTAGCTACGTTTGCTTAACCTGCACCTGCACTTTACCCAGAGCTACGTTTGATTTACCTGCACCTGCACTTTACCCCTGAGCTACGTTTGATTTACCTGCACCTGTACTTTAACACTTAGCTACGTTTGATTTACCTGCACCTGCACTTTAACACTTAGCTACGTTTGATTTACCTGCACCTGCACTTACTCCTGAGCTTCCTTTGATTTACCTGCACCTGCACTTTACCCCTGAGCTACGTTTGCTTTACCTGCACCTGCACTTTACCCCTGAGCTACGTTTGATTTACCTGCACCTGCACTTTAACACTCCTGAGCTTCCTTTCTTTTACCTGCACCTACACTTTACTACTAAACTACGTTTGATTACCTCACTTTTTCCCCTGAGCTACGTTTGATTTACCTGCACCTGCACTTACTCCTGAGCTTCCTTTGATTTACCTGCACCTACACTTTACTACTAAACTACGTTTGATTAACCTGCACCTGCACTTTAACACTTAGCTACGTTTGATTTACCTGCACCTGCACTTACTCCTGAGCTTCCTTTGATTTACCTGCACCTACACTTTACTACTAAACTACGTTTGATTAACCTGCACCTGCACTTTAACACTTAGCTACGTTTGATTTACCTGCACCTGCACTTACTCCTGAGCTTCCTTTCATTTACCTGCACCTACACTTTACTACTAAACTACGTTTGATTTACCTTCACTTTTTCCCTGAGCTAAGTTTGCTTTACCTGCACCTGTACTTTAACATTTAGCTATATTGTTTCACATTGTCTACGATGCTACAGATATTTAAGTTCTCTGGCCATATTAAGTAAATATTAGGTACAAATACCATAGGTATTCTGTTCTGCAAAATACATAAACAAAAACATAGTATGATTTAATAATACTCTGAGTTTATAACTTTGTTTCGCGGAGTTAAATGAATGTTCTGTGAATTGTTTTGCGCAGTTTTTGGTCTGATCTTTTTCCCCAACGGAATAATCACTTGCATCAACAAATAAAACATTCGCTCTCGGGCCTCACTGAGCTATTAGCGCATATCGACGGATTTGCCAGCTTAATACATGTCCTTCCATAAAATAGATTTATTTTAATTTCTCACATCATCAGCTTTTAATTGCATTAACTTAATCGCTGCAGTCTCATTGCTTAATATACAAACACATTTTATCACACCATTTCAATCAATACGTGGAATAAATGAGAAATGGAAATTAATGTGAAAAAATAAAGCAAGTTTTCTGCTTGTTCATGTATATTTTGTTACTACTTGAGAGCATTACAAAATCTCTTTAATTTCTTGGTATTTAAATTGGTTTAAATTACTTTGTTGACAGGTTTTCAATACTAGGTTTTCAATTTCGTACATTAGACACATTTAGGAATCATTATTACAAAATATTCATTAGGGTCTATTTATTGGACACTTGATGTTTAAAAAACGTTATAACAACAAATGTGAACAATACGTAACAATAAAATGTGAAAATAAACTGTTCAACTTTAGTTTGCAATGTCGATAGTTCGAACAAATTATTGTCATTAAGAATTAACGACATAGCTGTGCATACTCAGAAATAAAGGCTTACGATTAGTATAGTGAAGAAATTTAATACATTGAATTAAGCTATAGCCTAAGTTTTATTTTTTAACAAGATTACATATGATTAAAATCAATTAGGCCTATAAAGGTCCTACTCCAATTTAAAACTATTTGCTATTTTATCAACAATTATAAGATATCATTATTAACTTTCTCACAGTAAACAAATTAAAGCCTTTTTATGATTTACTAATTTCAGATCTTGAGCCAATTGGATCTGGTATGCATGCAAATACAGATCTTGATTAGAATGCGCTGCGTTGTATCGTAAGAATGGCGTTGAGTCGTTTTGGGGACCGAGGTTGATTGACTTTGAATACTTTCGTTTACTGTTTCAATACTTCAATACTTGCCACTTATCAAGATGTATTGATGTTTTACACACTGCACGTGATTGGACGGTTGTGGTTACCAAAATTACGGTGCTCGAATCGTTAATATTTTCCCAACTGAGAAAAAGGTTTATACAGATACTGTACAAACACGTTCTTAAACCAATTAAAGTTCCATAAAAACAATCTTCAATAAACATCAATGCCAAATTACAAAACATTCGTAAACTATCTTACAATAGAGAAAATACTACAAAACTAAAAATACCAAAATGGTACCGAAACATAATTGTATCTTTTAACTGGATCATTATTTATATATAGAACTATTAAATGTTTGAAAAATGTGAAAAGTTATTTGAGTTTATGTTCCTACTTCTGGATATTGGTTGTAACTAATTAATAGATATTCAATATCCTTTTTATAGTAGCGGGGTTGACAACCGATTCCAAGACGGCTGTAACATCATCAAATCATCCTCGTTTATCAATTCGTCTTGCTTAAACTTGACATGGAACGCTTGAGACACTTATGAATTTACACATATTACATTAAACATTTCTAAACAAACTTCTGTCGTGGTGCATTCTTGACCCCGTGTGTCGCTGCCGGTGAGGTATCGTTAGAGTCGGTCACGAACCACTACCGGTAGTCAACAAGACCCCTATAAAAGGTAGATAAAAAGGATATTGAAAAGGTAAAAAGTCATATTAATTAAAAGTTATTTAGTAAAAAATAAAAAAGTAGTAAAAAATGTATGATATATCGTTGTGATATATTCTTATTTATTTATCCGAGGTCGGTACAGGTATGGGAGCTAGAGCTCGATTTAGGGCTGGATCTAGAGCTAGAGCTAGTGCTAGGGCTGAAGATGTAGCTAGAGCTAGATATTCCAGTAATGTCGAGCAACGCCCGATTCCCCAGCGGCGTTAGACAGAAGGTTGGTTTATTTATGACACTCCTTTCTCATTGATGCATTATTCACATCAATGAATATTTGTGGCAGTCTTCCAGAGCTCCTGCCTTATCTTATCCGTATCTCACCTGTACAAACGTATTGCTAACTTGTTTCAAAGGCAAAATATATTTTTAACAATATTTATAAATATAACATGTATTATACTTACCAGTTTGCTACAAAATTAGTGTTAATAAATTTGCTTCCAATTTATTTTTTTTAAGTTAAGGAAACCCCTTTTCACTCTATAATAGCCACAGGTTTTGAGTAGTTTTATTACATAATCTATAGGCTACGTAAGCTATTTATAAATGGCATCTCAATAATAAAGAAATTATTGAGTGGTTGGTGTTATTTTAAAGAATTTTAAATATGTTTTATTTCCAACAAGAATAATATTAAGTTAATTCGGACTGCTTACTATAAAAGAGCCTTACACCTTTTGCCATGGGAAAATGTCAAGATCTTTTAGTATATTTAAAGTATGTATGTCAATAATCAGTTTTTCTCACATTATAAAATTATTTCATAATTTTTCATTATAATTTTGCATATTGAAGCTGAATGCAGCCCTATGGAAGTACAAAATGTATTGCTCTCTCACTTCAGGCATTAACTTCGATGTTTCCTTTTGTACTAAAAGACAAACTAGGATTTTTGAGGACTTGGAATTTTGATCACAGGGAACTTATTACCGGAGCCATAAACGCTTTATAATATGGTGATTAAGAACCTGAAATAAACATTCTAACGTAGTTTTATAGGCAGGCTCCATTATTGAGAATTATAATTTATAAGAGACCGTTAAGTTATGTTATTTGCTTAGTTTATAGTACGCTTTTTACTAAAATATATCTTTAATCTTCTGTGTGGTTCAATTTCCACCATGAATAAAATATAAGGATTCAGTATACAACACGAACACATAAAGAGGACCAATGAGGTAGAGAAGGTCACATTTTAAGGGACAGCCTTCCTCAATAAGCAGACATGCTATATTTTTCTCATGCACTTGAAACTTATGACTTTTTAATGAAAGAGGTGTCTTTAAACTTTAACCTCATGACCGGTGAGGGATTTGAGATTTAACCTCACTCGTCTGCGTGATAAATCAGAACGTTACGACTGAGCTATGGCCCTGGCCATCGGAAATGATATCATCTCTTTACAAGAGACAAGCATGTGAGTCGTACTTAAGCACACTTCATGTATAACTTGCTACTTTTCCGTCATTTTAATAATGTGAAGGTGTTAAAAACCGCAGATTATAAAATTTAACTTATAAACTGTTTTTTAATTATATAATCATCAATATGAACAAATTGTTGGTTGTCAAATACCACGGGTCTAAAAATAAAGTTCACATAATCAAGTGAATACAACAAATTAAGATTTCATATACGGTAAAAACAACCCGTCACTTCCAAAAACACAATCACCACAGAAATGAGATCGTTCTGTTTGAACATGAAAACTCATTTATAAACAGCACTTTCCTCATGTGTCTTCTATATCACAACTGTCAAATTTGTAAAACGTGTCTTTTAAGGTTTTTTATCTCTCTATGTATGCTAGTCTGTTTTTAATGACGAGCTTTTATGTAAAATCTAAACTGTATATAGTAGAGTCAAGACGAGTACTCGATGGATTCTCGATGATACTGGAAAATGTGATAGTTCGCGGCCCACAATTATATTATTTTCCTGATTCAGGAACGGTTATTCAAAACTTCTCACTAATTTACCAGTAATCTAGAGGTTATTTACTATAAAAAACGGAGGATTGGTAGGTAGTTGAATAAATTTTTAGGTCACTAATAAGCTACTGGTACCTATTTCTATTATATTTAAAACATTCCACTTATAAGGAGTTTCATTGCTTTTATAACAGCCTAAAAGTGCCCACACATAATTTTCTCACTACCCTTCCTCCATCAACTGATATTATTTTCCTCTTCCCTTCCCTGAGAATGAGGCCTCAGCTGATGCCCATTCCAGCTCGCGGTCACGTTCCACGGAATGGGTCGGACTCTGCCCTTTCAGCTTAAAGTAACCCTTCAATAATAAAGTCCTATATATTATATTTCTTCCTTTGAAACAAAATTCATTATTTATTAAATATAAATTATACTAATGATATCTTGTCGGTTTTATATTTTTTTCTTCTCGTAAAATAATAGCTGTGTGGAGTGCTCAGGCTATCACCCCAATAATGTAATATTAGCGATATTATCATTACGGCTGTTTTCCTGGCTGTATTCTATCTAGATTTTTTGATCAGATTTTCCATTTACATTGTTCTCTCTCACTAAACTCGTTCTCAGTAACTGTGATCAATCTAAAAATAACTACGGAGAAATTTACCGATATGGCAAAACAGTTTGTTTGAATTATAAAATAAGTTGTTCAAGCAACTCCAAGTCTTGCCTTGGGGTTTAGTATCTAAACTGTCCAATGACTACAAAATATAACTAATCGTTGATAACTGAAGATTGATTCATTAGTGATTTGCACAACATACATAATAATAAACAAAATTTGTATAAAGAGAGATAAATATACAGCGAGGCATCGGGATAAATTAATAACTCATTTAAGGCAGCTTTAATTTTTAAAAATAAGACAGAAAAATAAATTTAATATTTTATTACATGCCTAATACAGAACACTCAGAAAAAACGTTTTCTTAAATAATGTATTTAATTAGCAATCATTATTTACAATGAATATACCTTAACGTCAGAGCACGCATAGTAAATATATTATGACAAGTATACAAAAGTTAGTACGTTTTAGATATCTTCTTAAGTATGATATTGAATGATAAAAGGGTAAGAGTTTCATAAGTGTAAGATCTTAACGTGTAGGCCTATATCGTGAAATATTGTATATATCAAGTGAAATAAATCCAAATAACTTATAATTTTGCTTAAACACTTTTCCATCTAGGACTGATAAACGACTATTAATATTTTTAAATATATGACATCTTCAATCTTCATTATCGAGTTTTCAGTCATGCACTGTTGTGTTCACACAAGACGTATCACACTCAAAGTTATCACACTAAACACGACTTGTATGAAGCGGCTGCATACATGACATAAAACTTGATAATGAGATTATACCTATTCTCCTGCTGACTTCTTCAAGGATTGAAGACGACAGAAACATCTGACAGACTATTAATAGTAATACAGCCTGTTTTACAAGCAATTAACAAAAATATAAATTTAAATTAATGTAAAACATAACTTGTTTAGTTAAGCAAACATATTTTCGAAAAAGTCACAAAGGATTATCAATTAAGTTTGTTAGCAGAGTTGTAAAATGTAAGTTTTTCGTCGTTTATTGTTATGCTAAATCTTAATAGAACCAGTATGCTCATCAAACTCCAGTTTATTAACTTACCATTGTTAGACTCTGGTAGGGCCTGTCTAATTTGACTACGAGTCCAATAGCCATGGCTACTAGCAACTACTCTGTTGCTACTAGTCTGTTGATTATTGTGGTTAAGCACAATTCTAACTACTTTCAATCGCGCTGATAAGCTTGAAATTTATCAAATTCAATAGAAGACATATTTAGAAGAAATAATCTCGGTATTGCGATCAGTTTTGACGAAATTTGTAGCTAATTTGAACAAACGGAGACTATAAAACAGATACTATTAGAAATACATAAATATACATTCAAAATCACCCTAAATAATCTCTCAGGATACTATCACTTTTATAGTTTTTCTATAATATGATATTGCGAAATAATATTTCCTATTTCATCAGGGGTTGATGCCCTTATTTATCCAGTATCCTAGCAGTTATGACTAAAATAACAAATCGCATGTTATCCTAGTATTTAACCAGATTATCTTATATAAAAGGAATAAAAAAATTTTATGCTTTATTGCCCATGTTTAAGACAAATATGTTTGTGAGCAAGTTATGATTTTAAATTTAATATACATATAATCTAATGGAACCTCATTGTCAAGATAAAGAATGTCACTATTGGCAACGCCATGACTGATCACCGTTGTGCGAATATTGTTGGTATTTAATAATCTGTTTTCAACTTTAAGTGTTTTCCATGGATTTTATATTGAACGAATATGGAATCTGCTGAAAATATATAGGTGTTGTCCAAAAAACTTTAACTTTAATGTATAAATAGTCACATAAACCATTCTAAATTATTTGATGCTTATAATTTTTTGTGTAAAGCTAATCAATAACCGATGAACCCGATTTTATTCATATTTTATTCTAATATCAAGATACATTGAAAATCATATTAACTCATAAAAATACATCACTTATTATACAGTAGTATGAAAAAATTTAACTTATGTCGAATTACTCTGAATATTAAATTGACATGACTAATAATATTATGTTAACATACTCATATGTTTAGTTTATTTTGTGTGAAAATATTATTTTAAAACATATTACTACAAATATGCGTATGGAAATACATTTCATAATGCATAAATGGAAAATATACTTAAGACTATATGAATAATGAATTTAGAAGCTGTATTTTCAATGAGAATGTTCAATGTTCAATGAGAACAGTGGGAGCTGGGATGTATCGCATCCCCTTCTCATCTATACATTATTCACTTCATCCACGGATTGTCCCATTCCTCTCATGATCCCCTGCAAGCTCACGCCTTGCCTCCCTCAAGCCTCACACACTCTCCCGGCTGAGCATTGTGAACGTCGTATGCATCAATCGGGCTTGCGCATCAAGCATTTGGTAACGATGCGTAGGTTCTAGGTGTTAGGTATTTGTTGTAATATAATTTATTTTCTCCGCTTCTTTGTAGCAAAGTATCATTGCAAAGCAGATTCCATTAGAAAAAAACTTCTTTGTACTTAACTCATTGTACTCGCAGTACCTGCTGGGACATTAGTTATTTTATGTAAGGTATGTGTAGTATCAGCTAATAGACAAGTTACATTTAGATGCCTAAACAGACTGTTTCGGTTTGAAAGCAAATAGATACCGAATGATCAAGAGTAACTTGTCTCATAATAATAACAATAATAGCATTTGAACGCATTCTTCTTGGTAAAAATATATATTTGAGTTACGCAGTCAAAGAAATTTGTCAGTTTTTGTTAATAAATTTAGTAATTACTCTAACTAGTAACTTGGTTTAAGAAACTTTAGTAAAAGGTAAACATAGTTTTGATGTATTCTAACTAGTAACTTGGTTTAAGAAACTTTAGTAAAAGGTAAACATAGTTTGGATGGATTCATTTTGACCTAACGTAATACTAATATAAATAACATAAAGGAACAGCTCTTCAAAATAATTCAGTTTTCCCAAATCTGCTGGTCGTTGATGTAATTATTTAAAATGATAAATCCTATTTTTTAATTTGGCAGAGCATTTTTCTTACTGTTTTGTTTGTCATAACTATTTTAATATTTCATACAATATTAAAATAGTGTTCTATCACTCATGGATCTAGTGTTGATTATATACAGAACCATTTCTACTCAAATCATCGTAGGGTTTTTATGTCTCCATTTTACTAGCGGAATTCAAGTCTAAACATATTCTTAGGTGATCCATTTGTTTATAAATCTCGCAATTTTAATTTAAAGTGTTTATACATTACGATACCAATTGACTCAAATAGTAATAAGTTTAAACAATTTATTCCGTCGACAAAATTAAACTGCACTGGAAAATTTACATTAGTAAAAATATTGTTATTAAGACTTTTTTATTCGATAAGTTAAGACATCGTTATTTTCTTGGGCATTCATGATAACTGTTCGTTACATCAAACAACAAATCTCGTCATTATATCGAAGCTCGTTTACACATTACTTGTTTATTATTTTCTTGAGAAGAAGCTGATAACTAGTACTTTTCTCTGATTAAGTAGTTATAAATTTAGCTTTTTTCATAATTATCAATTTCTGCTGGATTTATCATCTACAAAAATTAGGTTACAAATTCCTATTTTCCATTAGTGCAAATATTAATCCAACAAAATTTCCTTCAGTAAATGGAAAACTTGAGTAACTAATTTAAAAGTAATTTTACTAATGTTTTACGTGTCTTGAAAAATTTATTTGTTGAAGAGCCATGATAATTGATTTACCTTTTAAGCAAATTGTGGAATTAAATTAGGATGAATAGTGCCAAGACATTCAGCTCCGGTCGGCGCATAGATAGGCCCTACATCACATTAGGGAACTTGAGAAAAAAATTTTATTTGATTAACGAGCAAGATAACTATAGAAAGCTATCTACTGCTCCTAGCTCAGCACGTGGTTTAAATATATAAATGCATCCTTAGTTCAAAATAAAATTTAATATACACATAGAGCTCATGTTCTCTGAAACATAATATTTCCTACAGTGCATTTAAATTATTATTTATTATTTTATAATAATTTTTGTATTTATTTAAAAATTAAATATAATAACTGTATTACCATGTAAATTAATGTTATTTTCCATATAAGTAGTAATATGATTATTTATTTAAGCCATTTCAATAAATTCATACAGGTACATAAACATATGCATTACTTGTTCTTTACGTGAACTAATTACTTTGATCACTACTTGTCCCTTACTTACTAATATAAGTAAATAATTATTTTAAATTCAAATTAATTAATGTAATTTTAACTAGCTAAATAGCCCAGTATCACACAAGATAAAAATGTTAAAATACTCATTAAATTTTTGTTTGTACAAAATATTTATTTCTGGATGCATTGAAGTAACGACTTGAATTCAAATTAATACTATTTGTCAGAGATGCGTACTAGCGATTTAAATAATAATTTTCAATAAAATATTACGTATCAAAATTGTCCATAAACATAAATTATTTATATTCTCCATAGTAACTTAAAACTGTGATAACTGTAAAATAAATTAGGATTTTACCATAAATAATTTTTATTTAACATTAAAAATTCATCAAAATTATTTCATAAATAAAATTACCTATTTATAGATTATTATAATTATTGATTTTATATAACACATAAATATATTTTTTAACATAAATATAACATTAAATAAAAATTAAGTTTTATCCAAAAATATAATATGGGAAATATTAATTTTTATTATATGATTAACAAACATAAAATACATACTGTGTTTAAAATTTTTTTTTTAATTTCTCTACTTATAAATAAAATTTAAAACTAATTTTTGTATTATATTCATAAACATAAATTAGAAATTTTAAAAAATTACATGTGAAAAACGCAAGTGAAAACCCCATTTTGGGGTACAAAAAACAAATACCCTTCCATTGACCGATGTGTTTGTTTACGAACTCGTCAACATTTGTAGGATACACGTCTCTACCAATTTGGTCTTGATCGGACCATTTTATGCATATCGTGCTAAATGACACATATATATATTATACATTTATAATATATTATATATATATATAATTTTAACATATTGTTTTTGGTTCTCACCTAAAGACGAAAAAATAACATGTGGGCTTACTCTTGCCATGAGACCTACGGTAATAGCTACTTCCCTATGGGAAATTCGCTAAAAGTAGAAGAAAACAAAAAAAATCTCTTAACATAATAAGAGACAGACATTTTGGTACCCAATTCAAAGCGATTTAATAAAAAATATTTAATCTCTTATTACGATTAAGCAAAAGGTGCTGCGGAGTGTTTAACGGAAGTGCCGTCATATTATTATAAGAATAGCTGTTTAGATGAACTGAAAACATTCCCTTTGGACACATCCATCTTCTAACCTATTTACGACAGGGAACTAAATACAACCATTTTTGATTGAAAAATCACCGGGATCAAATACGTCAGAAAAATAACCTACATAATAATAATAATAATTCCTTTATTTCCATAGTATAATTTGTGTGGAAAATGTCATTAGGTACACAGCCAGGTAACATAAGTAGGTAACATAACTATACATAGCTACAAAACCTATATGGTAACCACTACTCTGCGTGGTCCATGAAATGTCTTAGGTACACAACCAGGTAACATGTAGGTAACATAACTATACATAGCTACAAACTATATGGTTTCTTGGGGTCCCACTATCTGCGTGGTCCATGAAAATGTCATTAGGTACACAGCCAGTAACATAATATAACATAACTATACATAGCTACAAAACCTATATGGTTTCACCCAGGGGTCCCACTACTCTGCGTGGTCCATGAAAATGTCATTAGGTACACAGCCAGGTAACATAAGTAGGTAACATAACTATACATAGCTACAAAACCTATATGGTTTCACCCAGGGGTCCCACTACTCTGCGTGGTCCATGAAAATGTCATTAGGTACACAGCCAGGTAACATAAGTAGGTAACATAACTATACATAGCTACAAAACCTATATGGTTTCACCTTGGGGGCCCACTACTCTGCGTGGTCCATGAAAATGTCATTAGGTACACAGCCAGGTAACATAAGTAGGTAACATAACTATACATAGCTACAAAACCTATATGGTTTCACCAGTCCCACTACTCTGCGTGGTCCATGAAAATGTCATTAGGTACACAGCCAGGTAACATAAGTAGGTAACATAACTATACATAGCTACAAAACCTATATGGTTTCACCCAGGCCCACTACTCTGCGTGGTCCATGAAAATGTCATTAGGTACACAGCCAGGTAACATAAGTAGGTAACATAACTATACATAGCTACAAAACCTATATGGTTTCACCCAGGGGGCCCACTACTCTGCGTGGTCCATGAAAATGTCATTAGGTACACAGCCAGGTAACATAAGTAGGTAACATAACTATACATAGCTACAAAACCTATATGGTTTCACCCAGGGGGCCCACTACTCTGCGTGGTCCATGAAAATGTCATTAGGTACACAGCCAGGTAACATAAGTAGGTAACATAACTATACATAGCTACAAAACCTATATGGTTTCACCCAGGGGGCCCACTACTCTGCGTGGTCCATGAAAATGTCATTAGGTACACAGCCAGGTAACATAAGTAGGTAACATAACTATACATAGCTACAAAACCTATATGGTTTCACCTAGGGGTCCCACTACTCTGCGTGGTCCATAAAATCATAAAGCCTTTTAAAATGAATAATCAAAATTTGCTTGTCAGGGGAACTTTTAAATATATGGTACAAACAAGGACAAAGTCACTAATGTTCATTTACAATATTGTGACTATTGAATTTCCACTTCTGCTTTGTGATGTTTATCTTCTCAGTTGTTATTACAGTGTATTTATAGATCGTTTGATCGTTTGTTGATTACAACATTGATTGTACAGTAACTACAGTATCAGTGGTGCCAGTAAGTAACGTCGTCAACGTATTGGTGTTTAGACAGCTGTAGATATATTGTACCAATACCCGACCGTCTGCTCTATTTATCACAGGAACCGGCAAATAGAAATATCGGTATTTTCTGTAAAACGAAACATATTGTCGGATATTTCTTGTTTACTGCCATTTCTGATTCCCTTTATAAATTATCTCTACCACCCACATTCATTTTACGTTGAAAATGCTAATTTTTATAGCTTATTAAATAAATAAACTGTAGTATTTAAATGTTATTGAATATTCTAGTAATACTTAAACATTTTTCATATGAATAATATACCAGTTGTCTGGTAAGTGCGTTATCAATATTACACAATATGAATGTTTACTCCATACCAGAAAAATCTTTGTTAGATGACTAATTCAAAGTTAATACGTTATTAGTTGTAAGTCTTAGCTGCGATAGACTGAAAACTAAACACCTTAAGTCTTTTTTTTATACTCGAAGGTCTTACTCATTTGGTCTTAAACTAAATTAACTATGATGTTTGGAAATGCACATAACTGACAAACAGCATTTTCTTCGTTGATTAATCTGACTAATTCTTCTACCAACTGGTACCATGACAATATGATACGAAGTTTCCGTTATAATCTTGTTTGTTTTAAAGATAATAATTTAACGAAAATCGGGAAGTATCCTCTCAAATGTCCATCTTACCGTGCTTCTTAATATTTTTTTCATCCTGCATATGCATTGTTTTAATTGTGATTCAAACACACTACCATTTCACATAACGTACATATCATTTATGAGATTGATTTATGATAATTGCTGAATGTTGACGTCCAACAGCATCTGGCAACAGAGAGTGACGTTACTATTACATTTGCATCGTGAACATTCGATCGTGGCAATTGATATGCGCGCACGAACCTCTGACAAACTGTCGAGACATCCAACTGTGACCTCGTGAAAGTTACGATCCTGAAGCGCGTGCAGCAGTTGCCTTCGTAAAGCGACTGCAGCATATAGTGCAGTAGTAGCTTTGACTATGGTAGTAGATGGTATACTAAAACTACCTCTATCAATGAAACAGTAACAAAAAGTTGGAAAGTATTGCTTTTGCATTATCCCAAGGCTTATTTGTAAAATTTCCAAAACATGCTTATGAATAAATTTGCTAGCATATGAGAAAATACATGTCTAACCCTAGACTTTACTTGACCTTAAATGGATTATTGGCTGAATCATTTGAAGTGCAATACTCTTCAAATGGCATATCTGGCTATAGCAAATCACAGGTTAGCCTGTTGCTTCCTTCATGCCCCTTCGGTAACCCGGCCCTTGTATGAGATCGGGTTGAAGCTGCTGCCTCACCTTCCCCAGATGGTCCAGACTCTCCTCAACTGCCTTTGTAATCCTCATGAATATTTTCTAGGGGGTCATATAAATGATAAACTCAATCTTAAGACACATAATAATCCAAACATTGCAATTTGTATTTACAATAGTTACAATGGTCACAGTACCTTTTAAACTTTTTCAGCTAGCCAACTTTTTGGGAGCTTCTTAACCTTATTCTGAAATTCTGGCAACCCTCTTCATTGTCAAAAAATTCATATATTAGTTTATCATTTAATTTTGACATTATATTAATGTAAAGAATAAAAGTAATGTTAGTTTTAAATGTGAACACGTTATACTAATTTTTCTCAAAATTTATCTCACGCTTTATAATACTTAAAATTTACACTTACAGTTTAAACTTCACAATTTATTTCACACAGTGTAAAATAAAGGTTCTGAAATCAATTAATTTTAACAATATCCGCATTGTGTGTGCCTCAAATCAAATTTAGTCTTGATAAGACCACTGAGTTAACTTAAATATTTAAGCATGCAAATCTGTTAGTCGTCAACTCTAATAACTTTGTTGAATATTCTAGAATTCACCTTAATATCTTAAACTTAAGTTAATCTGGTTTGTAAAGTTAAGAAGATTAAGGGTGGGAGAAGCCTATTCTGCATTTTCCAGCAATGTCCTCAATTATTTTTTAATAGCATACAGTATTTTATTTATCGAAATTACGTTAAAAAGTTTCTTCCATAAATGTGTTAATTCCACGTATGTTTACGATGTCTAACGTACACAGCAGTAATAAAACTTCAAAAACCTTTTTTATTATACCTATGCAAACAAATCAAGAACATACCAAATTGCTTGTCGTTACTATTCTGACGAAACTGATAATAATTATCACGGTTTCCCAAGGTTTGAAAAACGTATGATAAAAATTTGAACTTACATGATTATTCATTATTTTAAATTGATAGAAAAATATCAATTTATCAACTATCAAAAATGTACTGATAAGACTAATTAAGCTTAGTAAAAACTAGCTACAATATTGAGCGAAACAAATTCCATCAAGGTTTTATTCCCAGGTTGACTTAAAAAAAGACAAAAAATAAAACGCGTCTTTAAAATATTTTTATGAAGGTTTTTTACTGAATGATAATTTACACCAATTTTAAATAACAGAACCTAATAACCCATACAACTTTATCTTCCATTACTGAATATATATAAGCCTACGTATATTAACAGAAGGTCTTAATAGATTTATATATTATATTATTACTTTCTAGATTAATTTTTCCTTAAACAAGTATTATTAGCAGTTTTAATTAAACTAATATATATTGAACAAAATATATTTTTAGATTTCTTAATATATGTTTATATAAAGCTTTGCATATGTTTTACTCATTGCTCATAAAATAAATGAATTAGTTAACAATACGATTTTAATTAAACGCCAGTAATAACATTTTGTGTAAAGTAATAAAGAAATGAAACATTAGCAGAAGTTCAAAAACGTCACAACAACTAAATTAACCGTTCAATATAACCAGTTACGTATCTTCAAAAATATCTAATTGTCTAACAATTCCACAGGCACAAGACAAAATATTTATGTATTTTATTATAATAATAAAAACTAATCTCAAGAAACTAAAACATACCTTCGAAACTTATTTCAGTTAAGATAACAGTTTATATTTATTGCTTCACACCATTTCCTTTCCTATCGTTTATCCTAACTTATACTTTCCTTGTACCAATGTACAATTTACCAATGTTCCCTGTTACCAAAATGTATCAGCAATTTTAATTTATTATGAATTAAATTGCTTATATTAATGAAACATTACCAAACATTTTTATGAGGCTCGTATTTCTTTAAATTAAGCACTCTCTTTGCATTTCCTGTACAGTAATAGGTAAAACCGTTGTGTGGTATAATGAAGCATCAATTATGTAGGTTACCTTGTACGGTCCACCTGTGCGTTGGCCCGCAGTCCGACTAGGCTAGATTTACGATAATGAGCACCCAACTACAATAACTTGCCATGTTAGGTCCTACTCCTGCGGTAAGTTGCAGTTTTACAAGACTTATACTAGAACCTATAAAAAATACAACTGGACCGATGGTAACGGATGCGTTAGAATCGATTCTTCCCGCTGGTGTCAAGAATATTCAATCTGATAATGGTAAAGAATTTTTCACCCTCATGAAAGAGTTAAATATTAATCAATATCACACCTTTTCTACTACTTAAGCTGCAATTTCAGAACTTTTAAGAATTGGTTATTTCGAGAGTATTCTGCTCATGGTTGAACATTCTTTCAAAATTGATTGATGAATATAATAATAGGGCACATAGACCAATAGGTATGAAACTAATTAAAGTGAATGAAAACAATTCCAAAGGTTTAAACATAGAAGGTTGAGTTATTTGCACGAAAGTAAGCTTGAAAACCAAAATTTAAGGTGAGAGATGTTTTGAGGATTTCAAAATATAAACATGTATTTAATACGGAGTAAACACCCAATTGGACGGGTGCAGAAGTAATGAAAACAATACCTATTATTGCTGATAGAGTTAATATAATAAGAGATGGATTTTATGAGGAATAATTATTAAAGACGAAATATAGGGATATTTATTTAGTGGAGAAAGTAATTAAACAGAAATAAGAATGTTATGTTAAGTAGTAAGGATTTTAAAGTAGGTCATGGATTAATGCTAATGATATAGTGAAATAGATGGACACTATAGCAAAAATTAATAGTCAATTAAAAGTAATAGGGAGTAGCTGAATTGGTCCTTACTTTAAACCTTACTTCTGAAAGATTCAACTCAAATTTCAGAATGGGTTTTTTCATTTGCATGATAGGCTTAAAGATGTTAAGTTATTTTTGTAAACATAAAAAATAGGTTAGATTTTAGAGATTTACCTAAATGTTATAACAAGTCCCAACAGGTTGTTTTTCTTTGTTATGTAATATGCAATAACCAAAACCACGAGTTTTAAATCATTTTGATAACTCTCCATATTTTAAAATTATTATTAAATTTATTATGTATTCTTCAATTGGTTTTTATTAATAGTTATGTTTAAAAATTTTATTAGAATATACCTTCTATTTCACAGTTTCTATCTCACTAGTTACTAGGATCTCACAATTCTAAAGCGTCGTGTTTGAAAGGTTGGTTCTTAGTACTTTGTCATGTAACACATTCTTTCTGTATGACATCCCTTTGCCTATAATCACTATATATCAATTCAATTTTTTAAACTTTAAAGAAATACGAACTTGTTAACATTCATAGTAACAGTTAAATCAAGGAATATTTTTATTTGCTTAAAGTGGAGTATTTAATTTAATGCATATATTATGAACGACATACATATAATGTTCATTCCCTGGTTGCTGATGCAGCTCTATATTACATTCTGCGAGATTAACTACAAATGCGAAAGATTTGATGATAATACTAATGCTCCTATTTGTTTTATTTGGAGATAAATACAGCTCAGTGTCTGGGGATTGATAGAATGCATTAGGGACGCTGTTGAGGCAGCTGATGCCTTTATCATATTTCTCTGCAGCGCCCAGTGTGTAGTGTGAGCATACGAGTTTATATGTGGTTTGTTATCGTTTGTCCTGCCCACAATAGCTATTGTTCCTAATATATACCTCTCCTTTATTACAGAAAACAGCCTCAATGTGCGATATGTGTAACCTCACATATCTAAATTTTGTCTACTCAATGGATGATAAATATTTACCGTTATTTTGTTCGTATTCTAAAAATGAATCAGAATTTCATAAGTGTTACATTCACAAAAATGGTGTGGATTAAATAAAAATAACTCCTTTGACTCAAGGGAATTGATTAAACATTAGCTTTGTTGAGGTATTGCGTTAAGGCGAAAATTAGGTGGAATCTTTGAAACATTTTAGCTTTATTCACTTTTAAAATCACATTTATTTCGTAACGATCAAAACTAATCAATCTACCCTATTACGTTACATTACTTTTAATCAATCAATTTGTATTTTAAAATTTTTAATTATATGAATGAATACTTTTTAATTACACATTTTATGGTCGTAAAAACGCGTTAATGTATTTATTTAGAGCTATATTACGAACAGAATTTATTTACACATATAAAAGCAAAGGGTATTTTAGCCTACTAAAAGTACTCGTAATTAAAACATTAAAAGGCGGGGGCGGGGCGGGGCGAAGACGTGTAAATAAAATCAAATTTCGTAGCATTAATTCCTAGCCGGAGTAATCATCCGGATAATTTGAAAAGTTAATACTTCAAGCAAACTGCTTGAGAAATTGTTTACTTCCTTCACGAGAAACGTCTTTGCATAAAATCTAAACGAAACTGGGTCACTTGGCTGGTGATTCTCGAGTTGAACTAATACGCACTGTGGTTAGTCTTTTGTTTTATTGTTTTCCTTGGATTTATATCTTTTGCGCATTGCCATGAGACTTGCATTAAACAAACTCACTGATCAGTACAAAACATTTTATCAATTCGGTACTACTGACTACTGAGTATAACAGGTCCTTAATCCTGAAAGGTTTTTAGAATAAACCAATAACTATTGCCAATTTGTATATTCACAATTCAATAAAAATATACTGTAGTTCATTCTCAATACAGCAGTAATAATCAATACTTATATATATATATATATTATAATGAACATATTATAGTTTGAAATGTTTGACATATTTCTTTATTTGTTCTTTATGTTTTCTTTTAACATATGTTGGCTTTTTCTTTCGTTTATTTGTATTGTTGATACGTTTTTTAATGGTTTTATGGTGTTTTTGTGTTATGGTTACTTTTTATATATTATTTTATGGTTGTATTCTAAAACTAATTTCGAATACATGTATTTTGATTGATTAATAGTATTATTTATAATATTAATTAAGTATAATTTATGACGAATAAAGATTTCTAAATTTCTGAACATCGTAATAGCAGAACTCTGTAATAAACCTTTTCAGAGTATATACTATACTTTTCTCAAGAGAAATGGGTTACTTTTAGGAACTGCTGGTAGGATTGCCCGTGAAGCTCGTTGCACCGAGCTGGATAAATGAAGTATACTCTGATAAATTAACAGTCGGTACATTAAATCACTCTCAGCTTTTACTTCTACATGAATTTCTAACTAAGAGTATTAATTATTTCCATACGGTACCATTTTCTCCAAACATATTTTTAAACTCATAATGGTGTATCAGTTTAATTTACGTTTGGATCATATCTAAAATTTACCAATAGCTCTTTAAAAAGATATATCACAACCACTATCTTCATCCGCTCCATGACGGTGGAAGAGCTTTGAACCATTAATCACCGCAATCTATTTGTCCTTATCAGACTGTGACACAGTATTACATTATTAACTTCCAATCAAGAAGTCGTTCAAATATTACGTTACACTGAACCCCCTGACCGGTACGGTCCCATTACCCTCCCCAACACCCCCCTCTCCGAAAGGTTGTGCATGCCTAGATAATCCACGTACTCAAATCAGATTTCAAATTCAGGTAAATTATAGGTGTTTATTCGTTTTAAAATTTAAACCCCCCAGACGCGTTGAATAAATAAATAAACCCATGACACTCTCATTATTTCATTAATTTATTATTGAGTTATTCATGAACACACAGTAGCTTTTAAATTCAAAAGTATTCCTGAAACCTTTTTTATGGAAAACATAATAAACGTATGGAAAAACCATGGAAGACATGTAAAATTCCCTAGGTCTTCATTATAAACACATTTTTTACACTGTTGAAATACAGTTTAAAAGGTTTATACGTCTTTTAAATAACGAAGAATTACATGCATTGTTCACGAAACCCCTCTGCACATACCTCAACTGATGAAACACATAATACAAAGTACACATATTACTTTGTGACCTATATGAGTATAACTAATGCATACAAAATAATTTAATCATTTTGAAACAAATTTTTGTATACTTTAAATTCGTTATAAATATTTTTCGTAGCTTAGAGCAATTATTCTTAGAGAATATAGTGGGCAGTGTCTTATGATGACTAGGTAAATGCGAAATATATATTAAGAACAGTGATTCTTGTCAAAGTGAAATTGTGCAGTTGTCTTCGGGCATAATGCCGCTGATGGGCTCGTTGGTCCCCGTCAGCGGGCATGTCGCCTTGGTAATCAAATTACGTCACTGACACGGTTACACGCTGTGCCCCATGACGCCGTCCGTCTGATAATGCAAATAGCGTGCACCGCAGGAGCTCATCATGAGCGGATTGGATGCCCATCGAACTGCGATGAACAACTGGAGATCCAATCTGCTCCAAGTTTAAACTTTGATTATTACCTCCTCGATCATCAAAGTTTTCAGTTGCGAATTCACGATTTAGATATAAAATCTGGCCTCTATTAAATGTTGTATCACTATTTACATAGGCATATAACCTTTTACACTTATTTTGATGTACTTTTTAAATCTTCAAATAATACATAATAAAGGTGTACTGTAGAAACATTATAGTGGTTTTCAAACATTTAGGATCAAAAGTATTTTTGTAGCTCTGACAGAGTGCATGGATTATCTTGTGGGAAAGACACTCGTCAGTAATTATTGAAATATTTATAACAAATTTAAAGTATAAACTTTAAATTTGTTATAAATATTTTTCGTAACCAAGCCTAGGCCTGTATATCTGTACATTGCTTAGGCCTATGCGATACCGGTATGACTAAACAAACGTAACGAGGCTACCTCTGAGGATTATTTTGTAATTATATGTGTGGTTAATATATATGCAATTGCGTTCATAGTATGTTACAAGGCGACCGATGAGGAGTTTCACCCGGACTGTGTCAAAAACTGTAAGCAAATAAATAAATCCGTAATGGCTTGGATCTAAATATAATGAAAAACATTTAGGCTGAATACTGTTAAAAACACAATAAGAAAAGAGCAATTCTAGCAAGTTCTGAAAACCAGGCAAATAAGCCAACCTCAAGCAAATGAGGGGTATCCGTACGGTGAGATTATTTTGATGCACGATGTAGCATCCTGCCACCAAGCAAAAATCATCAAAGAGTATCTGGTCAAAGAGAGATAAGTGTTCTTCCCTGGTCTGGTAATAGTCCAGATATTACCAGATGCGTTTGACTGGGATAGTGGCGTCGTCCTGTAATCCAGCTACTTGGATTAATTGTGGATAGTTATGATCGATGGGTGTGGTGTTCCCTTGCGTGGATTAACGTCCGCACTATTAAATACTTCCGCAAAAACCATCCTCATGATTATACCAATTCGTAATTTAGAAGCAGTGGTTCGGATTCCACGTTAAACTGGAGGTCCCTTAGTTGCCATCGGCTGTTAGCATATTAGTTAACTGTCCTGTCTAAGGAACTTGTCAGTCCTAGTCAGTGATAAGACTACAGGATCGCGCCACAATCATCATACACACAATTCCTATCCATACTTGGCTTAAAATACCTACCTTGTGGTATGGCCACCATTTCAATAATCTAATCTAATATTAACTCTATTGAAATCCTCTGGGCCATAATGTGACGGCTACGTCACACGCGCATCGTCACAGGGCTTTACGCCCACATACCCCCATATCCGGACACCCGCGCAAAAAAAATTATATATTTTTCTATAAATCATTTATGAATTTTTATTTAGTACTATATTTTGAAAAGGATTTATCTAATGTAATATTCAAATGGGAGTCTCGGCCATCTGGCGTTTCATGGGTGGATAAATTAAGCGCTACTCAAGCGATTTTGCAATGTGTAGTATGGGGTTTAACTCCCGCTGTAACCCTCTAAAGTAACAGGGGAATTTTGAAAAAATACATTAAAATTCACAAATCAAAGGCGGTGCAGAGTTAGACTCATGGATCACCCCACCTCTCTCAAAACCACACTCAACGTGTCAGCGATGGTAAAAAAGGGGTCACACGCACCGAACGATATACAAGCGCCTACTCAAAGTGAGCCAGGGAGTAGCGTAGCCAACCCCGCGCCCCCACAAACTGAGCCAGGGAGTAGCGTAGCCAACCCCGCGCCCCCACAAACTGAGCCAGGGAGTAGCGTAGCCAACCCCGCGCCCCCACAAACTGAGCCAGGGAGTAGCGTAGCCAACCCCGCGCCCCCACAAACTGAGCCAGGGAGTAGCGTAGCCAACCCCGCGCCCCCACAAACTGAGCCAGGGAGTAGCGTAGCCAACCCCGCGCCCCCACAAACTGAGCCAGGGAGTAGCGTAGCCAACCCCGCGCCCCCCACAAACTGAGCCAGGGAGTAGCGTAGCCACCCCCGCGCCCCAACAAACTGAGCCAGGGAGTAGCGTAGCCAACCCCGCGCCCCCACAAACAGCCAGGGAGTAGCGTAGCCAACCCCGCGCCCCCACAAACTGAGCCAGGGAGTAGCGTAGCCAACCCCGCGCCCCCACAAACTGAGCCAGGGAGTAGCGTAGCCAACCCCGCGCCCCCACAAACTGAGCCAGGGAGTAGCGTAGCCAACCCCGCGCCCCCACAAACTGAGCCAGGGAGTAGCGTAGCCAACCCCGCGCCCCCACAAACTGAGCCAGGGAGTAGCGTAGCCAACCCCGCGCCCCCACAAACTGTGCCAGGGAGTAGCGTAGCCAACCCCGCGCCCCCACAAACTGAGCCAGGGAGTAGCGTAGCCAACCCCGCGCCCCCACAAACTGAGCCAGGGAGTAGCGTAGCCAACCCCGCGCCCCCCTACAAACTGTGCAGGGAGTAGCGTAGCCAACCCCGCGCCCCCACAAACTGTGCCAGGGAGTAGCGTAGCCAACCCCGCGCTCCCACAAACTGAGTCAGGGAGTAGCGTAGCCAACCCCGCGACAAACTGTGCCAGGGAGTAGCGTAGCCAACCCCGCGCCCCCACAAACTGAGCCAGGGAGTAGCGTAGCCAAACTGAGCCAGGGAGTAGCGTAGCCAACCCCGCGCCCCCGAAAATTAGCGATTGGTCGTCAAGCTACAGCACTCGGCGACACTTGTGACGAAGCCACCTCGAGCCTTTCACAACCTGGTCGCTGGTTTGCCTAACTGCTCAGGAACCAATTATCACATCTTGTTGAAATTTCTTGTCGGAATCCACCAGATTTTTGACCTTGAGTTGACCAACTAGAGACAAACGCTCGTGGCGATTTTGTCTAAAATGGACGGACAGCTTAGATCTTGGTGGATCGCAGCAATCGCGAACAGAGAAACTTACGCGGACCTCAGCGATCAAACTATGCAGATGTTATGCCAAACCGTGTGAAAAAGCAGTCGATTAGGGAGACCGAACGTTAAGTTATTTCAGCACAAGCGTGAGCAATGAATCAAAGATTTTATTAAAGTCCGATTCAGACCGAATTGTTATCACCAGAATCGACTCAAGAAACCGAACATGCCTAGAAAATAGAATTAGTACGGTTAGTCCCACGAGCAGAAGTAATAAGGTTTATGGAGCGTTCCTCAAATAATCATTACCCGCTCAGTTATAACGACAAGAGACAAACTCAGTAAAACTCGCAGCAACAGCAGTGACAAGAGAGAGAAGCCCACGCACTAACTATAGCTTCAATGCGCACACGCGCGACACCAGTAATAGAAAACCCCTCGGACCAGCAAACCTGCGTACTCAGCGAATTTCCTAACGAATAATATAATAATAATAATATACGACAAGTTTTATCAAAATCTCTCGATAAATATGAGAGATATTTGCCTATTCTCATTAAGATTAACATGGGAAAGAGTATGCATGTTTTCTGCTGTAAGGAACACTGAAAGTAAGTGTTTCTAGCGTAAACAGTTATTATTTTGACCATTAATACCAAGGGTGGCCTTGAGGTACACGAAACAACACTACACAATGGTAATAGAGGCGTGGTACCTTCTCGCACTTCCATGGGTTCACGGGAATGTTGGAGTATGATAATTGTTTGAATACATAAAAACCTGATAATGAATGTAAAAAACAATATTTAGGAATATTTATAGTATTTCAACCATAGGGAATTTATTATTTAGGCTCAACAGTTAATAAAATTAATTAATTAGTGTGTCTCGTCATTATATTCAACACCACAATAAATCTAAATATTCAGTATGTAGAATAAGAGTTGTCGCGGACATATTTTGCATACAGAGGGCCATATATCAGTAATTAAAAATAAAATTAAAATGAAATAAAACAAAAAAACTCATCACTCAAGCACAGCATGCTAACAAAGACTGATATATACATCCAAGCAAGCTCAGCAGGAATATGGTGACTTTAATCTGCCAAATTATTTAAGAGTTCAGCATAATAAAGCACCTTGATTCTTTATCGAAAATATACTTCGACAACAACATTCTTCAGCAACTATCTTCTTTTTATCTTCTACTATCTTCTATTAATATATTCTTCAGGATTTCAGGACTTATCTGGGAGCTTGAATTACAACATATGGTTTTTCACGTTTCCTGTATTACTAAGGTTTGAATTGCATCAAAAGCAAGTAGAAAATACTAATTGCGAAACTTCCTGAGGTATCTTTGTTAAAGCACCAATTAAAACTTGTTCAACTTGCGAAACAATGAAATTAAAGTGAGGGTAATTGTAACTCATCTTTCAACTCTCAACTGAAATAAATTAAAAATCACTGCTACCAACTGAGTACATTATGAGGGATATTTAACGATAAAATAAAAACAATGGGCAAAACAGATTTGACTGAAAACATACCACTAAGATAAGTAAAAGGTGATTCAACTTGGTTGTGTTCAAATTTTGATAGCTTAAATTTTTAGTTTGGCTTCAGAAATTATAACGGATGCCCTTTATAGGTAAAACTTAAAAAATAAAGTTTTGCAGCAGACGTTTTGGTAGGGTTGCATGTTTTTTGTCATAGTGAGTTTGTTTTGATAAAATGAAATAATTCAATTTATGTTTCATCAGTTCCTTAGAAGTTTCAGTAGGGAATTCCTTAAAGAAATTAATATAGGATGATCAGATTAGTGTGGCCACCATTGACAATTTAGAAAAATCGATTTATAAAAAAACTGTAAGTTAGAAATGTTGCCTTACTATAGCGAAAATCCCATATGGAAGAAGGTATTTTAGTTCCATTTGTCGAGCCTCGTTTCATAATCATAGAGCGTTTACGAGTATAAGCGATTAACGGAATTGAATCCTTAATAACATTTTTAATGAACTATGTTTCGTATATCGTATACGATATCGTAGTATTGAGTATTAAAACGATTACATATTTCACAAGGTGCGATATGCGTGGTCTAAGAGTTAATAAATTAAACCAATGTTATACCTAAAAACAAGTATGATTGACGACAGATGTTTTCTAATTTAATTACAGAGACAGAAGAAGTCGAAGAGTTTGGCCGAAGAGGAAGTGAAATAGAATACTCATTGTCATAACTAACAAGAGGAGTTAGCTTTAGAATGTTGGCACAAGTTGATCCAAGTTACGGTGTAAGCCTAATGAATGCTTGTAACTTTCCGCCAAGAACTTTGGAGCAGCTATTATAAATGATTTTAAAGGTTTAGTTATTTAGCAACCAAAATATCAGCGTATTGTCGGTCATATTTGATATAGCTTTCTTGTGGCGCTTCTGTTATAATTGTTTCTGTTTCCCGATAATATTTATATAAAATAATCTATCACGAAAGTAAGCACAAAATGGTATTATTGTCACTTATAAAACATGTCCCTGGGCATTCGCCAGTAAAGACCCGTATTATTCCATTTTCAAACCTTAGCTTAGTAATACCTCAAGTTATGAAAATTTATGAATTAAAAATGTTATGCATATGAACCTCTATTATACATAAAAGCAGTCCTTTTAGGGTAAATAAGACTTCAAATGCGACAAAGACTCGTCAGATGAAAACTTGGTTACCACAACTATTGTAAAGGGAATATTGTTAACCCGAGTTGGGTAACGTACCTAGCAAACAAACTGAAATTTAGTTTTTGTAGCGATTTGTGCTAAAGTTTAAAGCCCCAGATATATTTCTTATTTTTAATCAATACAAAAATAATGTGCGTAACGTACATACCCGTAGTAAATGATACAAAATCACACGTCAACTTAACTTATAGTAACATACAGTATACATTACAAACATTACCCTGTTACAACAAGAATAAAGGATACAAACAACAAAGGATGTGTAAATAGAGTTTCTACCAATTGTAAGTTCTATGATGTCAAATAAAAGCTCCTGTAGTTTAAAAAAGGTATTACAAATTTTTGAAAGGATTACTAATATGTGCCTAATCACGTTTATTTTTGAAGATATCACTAAACACTGATATGGTAAGACTGAATGAGCATATAACGGCATTCTTAATAATGACATTTGGTTAAGAAAGCTCGTCAGAAGGAACTAATTTAAAAAGCAATCATGCTAATGCTCTTAGCACCCTTGGGATGTTCTTTATTCAAGAGTAATCATAATTGCATTCGATTTTTTTTTCTTAAAAAATCAATAATAGATTCGTCTTAGTAAAGGTTTTAAATAGATGGTATGATTAGCTATACTTTGGATAGATATAAAGTTTTATTCTATCTCAGATAGCTAACGTTGGATAATATGCTTTCTTCCCAACAGGCGTGTGTTCGACCGGTACGTCTGTAAAGGAGCGACAAATCGAACTAACATTGTGTGTTTTAATATAATTACGTTATATAAACAGTATGCACTAATATTTATGGGCCAAATAATTTTTCAATGAAACCTGAATATGGGTTTTATAACTTGTAAAAATTATGTTTGTATATACTGTATATATATATATATATATACACATAAAACATTATACCATATATTATATATAATGTAACCTAATTTATTATATTTAATATCAAAATCGTCTGTACTTTTTTTACTAGTACTTTTACCAGCTCAGTCTACAATCAAATATTTATTTTTTATATTTAGTAAATCACATTCAAACTCTAGTTAACTTTGTAAATTATTATTTTTATAACAAAATATATGTTAATTCATGTTCATTCACCGTGGCACATTGTTACATTTAAATATATTAAAGTAATCATTAGGATGTGAACATATAAACTTATTCTAATATCTTACCACTTACTTTAAACTCAGAGCTTTAATTTGTCAAAAAGCTATGTAAATAAGAAGAAATTCAAATTAATGTTTCGGTCCTCTCCGAGAAACTTCATTAACACTCACTTAAAGCTTCAAAGTGTCTTAAGTCTACAAAGTAGATAATTATATCTTAATGAGTTTTCTTAATACATTTTGTCTTCTTCTTATTTACCAACGCTTAGGAATTCCGTGAAAATGTTATTAAAACTAGGAGAATTCATTTTAACATTTGATTGCATTTAATTTACGAAGTAGAGAGGGTAAATTCCTCCACGGAATTTCTTCGGGGATCCGTTGTACCGTTGATATACGCCAAACTGTACCAATCAGCTGTTTACAAAATACAGTAGTATTTTTGCTAGTCATGTTTTGACATTACGAACAAAATTGTGCAATTACGTAAGCAGAACACATGTCTTCAGTCTTCAGGTACAAATTCGTGTTTAAATACAACAAATTAATTTTTTATCACGAAGCTGTATTTGTGAACATAAACACACATTTCACAGCATTTAAAACAAACCTAAAAATATTCTATTCCAACCTAACCTAATAACTAGAATTAAAGCAAGACGGTCTTTTAATTTTATATCTTTAAGCATTTGCTGTAACCAATTATTGATTACGGTACTAAAAGAATGCAGTTGAAAAAATACATAAATTTAGTTATTGATGAAAATTGTATCTTGAAAGATAGCGCCTCTGTGTGCTAAAAGGAAATCAGTCACATTCCCTGTCGGCATAGTTACTGGTCACTGAAATATTTTAAATGTGATAGAAGGGCCTCAGTCAGTGACTGAAGCCCTTCTAGCACATGGTTTAGCAACGCTTTTACACATTTTACTGTCAATAACATAGTCCTTAACTAAAATACGTTATTGTATTAAAATAATAACTTTAATTAATTGTTACACGCTGAAAGACTAAGTCATTGAAACTAACAGGGCCTAAGTGCTTCATCTCTTATTTTTTCTCAACATGTACAGATTTCGACACATCTAATCGTTTCATGAGTTCATAAAAATAAGTATTTCGTATTTTTTAAGGTTATCACATCGTAATGAATGTGACGAACAAATTAATTAATTGATGTTGTTTATCCTATCACTGAGACTAATTACGTGATCTCTTATATTAGGAAAGTTTCAGTTAATAAAACAATGGTTTTCAAAATATATGCACAGACTGTTTCAGAGCTAGCTGGGAGGCTGAGTGGTTATACAGTAATGCCTGCCTTAAATACTGAAGGTCACCGGACCGAACCCCACAAGCGTCAAATCTGCACTCAGTTGTTATTTCGTCACTGGACTATTAATGAATGGTACCGGGGTTTGGACTGTTCCCCATGAAAATATTACAAATTTCCGAGAGGCTTAGAAATTCACATAACAAAATAAAACTTCTAAAGAACTTTTAAGGTACTGCCAATATAAAATGTAAATGTCAAAATTTAATGATCCTGAAGTACTCGGTTAATCACAAAGTTAAACGTAAAACTTTAAAATCTGGTATATATTCTAAAAATAATAATTTGTATTACTCATGAACCAAAGTTAAATTTTATCGTAAAAATTCAAAATTGCACTTTTAAATAAGAATAACTTTAAAACATTACATTTTACATTCATGTAAAAATTTTAAAAAGTTAATTGTAAAACAGATTGTACGCTACCTGATTTCTGAAAATCTTCAAAAAATACGGAGAAGTAAAAAAATACAAGATACGCATGAACGGATGTACTTCCCCGTACAAAAAGTACGGTGAAGAAAATGAAGTGGTATGCGATGACAGTTTGTCTACATGCCCGTAGCAATGGGACGTCCTGATCCGCATACCCATACTAACACTTGGCTGACACCGTACCTCAGTGGTGTGTGTGTTGCAGTTGACTGAGAAGATATTGTCGCTACATCTAGTGGTAGTATATATATATATATGGAGATGGTCTTTCACCAATTTTATTTAACACAATTTTAGAGAAGATATATAGAACGTGGGAAATAGGAGTCAAGGGAATAAAATTGGGAAAGCACAAGGATAGAGCCGTCAAAGTTAAATGTCTAGCATTCGCTGATGATATAGCGAATATAACAAATAACAGAAAAGAAGCAAAGGAAGCTTTGGAACCATTACATGAAATTTCAGCTAAAACAGGATTACACATATCATATGAAAAAACACAATATATGTATACTAAATCCGTTGACAGACTCCCACTGGAAACTAAGTACGGAAGCATAAAACAAGTCAAACAAGAGAATGTCAAATACCTAGGAGAAATTATACAGAAAACAGGACTGAATACAACTTCAAACGAAGAAAGGATTATGAAACTACAAAAAGCATACCGACTTACATGAAACCACTTCAACAAAAAAAACATCTCCACTAATGCTAAACTAAGACACTACAACACAGTAGTGTTGCCAGAAGCCCTATATGCCTCAGAAACATTGTTAATGAAAGGAAGAACAAAGATAAAAGACTTAGAAAAACAAGAAAGAAAAATATTAAGGAAAATCTATGGGCCAGTCCACAGAGAAGGAATATGGAGAAAGAGACCTACAGTAGAGTTATACAAGCAGACGGACACCATTACAGACAACTTTAGGAAAAGGCGAGCAAGATTTTATAGGCACATTTTTAGGATGAACGACGGCAGACTCACCAAGAAAATATTTAATATAGTGGAGAACAGTAAAATGAAAACTCCTTGGATGAAGGAAACCATGGAAGATCTTGTAAAGCTGAGCATCTCTGAAGAAGATATATTAAACAGGAGCGAGTACAGAGAAAAAATCAGAAAACAGAAGATCACAGAGACTCCTAGAAAGAAAAGAATTGGAAAGAAGTGGACAGGAGAAATGAAGAGAGAACACAGTGAATACATGAGAGGTTTTTGGGAAGAAAGAAGGAAAATAAAGAAAAAGGGACCATGATAGTTGATTGTGTTTTTACGCTCTCCTAAAGGGGAATTATCGAAAATAATAATAATAATAATAATATATATATATATATATATATATATATATATATATATATATATATATATATATAATAAGATACAGTTTAGATGAAATTAATTAGAACTGAATGAACTACTGAACTTAGAAAAACTCAAGTAGAATATCAAGTATATCAATAAATATTAAATTTAAAATCTCTTTAAGATTTAAGATAGCGTGCGCATGGAAGTAAAGATGGAGTACGACTGCCCCCCCTCCATCCCACAAGGCTTGCAATCCCTGAGAGGTTGAAATCTATCCATTTATGCCTAAAAATCATAGTTTATGTGTTTATCATGGCAGCAAACCTGCATACTCTTTTCCCATGTTAATCATATAGGGAATAGGCAAACTACTTTATTTATGGACAGATGTTGATTAAAATTGGTAAAATGTTTATGCTATAAATGCCTACTTTCAGTGTTCCTCACAGAATCAAACCTGCATACTCTTTCTCATGGAGAATAGGTGTATTCATTTATTTAAGGGCAGATGTTGATAAAAATGGTATACAGTCAAAATAAAAAATAATAGTTTGTTGTAAAAATGCCTACTTTCAGCGGTCCCACAACAGTAAAACATGCATACTCTTTCCCATATTATTTTATGGAGAATAGGCTAACTCTCTTGTTAGTTATGGATATTCATCAAACTTGTGTTTTATATTGTTACTTATTTGGAAATTCGTGGAGTACACAGGTCTGCTACCACGGGAGCATTTAATCTTTTATTTATTCATACATTCCTTAAGCGCCAACCGGGTTATTAGATCATTAAAAATTATCATACAAAAATATATATCATAATGATAACATTGCTATTATTGTGCAATAATACCGTGCAACAATGTAGTTAGTTGGTGGCAATCGAATACAATCTATGATAATCCTGTCGTTGTGAATTAATTTGTATACAAAAGTATTTTTTAAATGGTTAGTCTTAGAATACCCTCTATATGACGTTATTATTATATTTAGTAAGTATCTTCGTCATGCCATGAATCCAAAAAGCCTTTTTAAGACTCAAATTCCTTGTTAAAAAGGGCTACCTTACAATGGCTAACCTATTCAGGTACCGGTATTATAGAAAATAATCAA
Source organism: Nephotettix cincticeps (assembly GCA_023375725.1). NCBI lineage: Eukaryota > Metazoa > Arthropoda > Insecta > Hemiptera > Cicadellidae > Nephotettix > Nephotettix cincticeps. The sequence continues at coordinate 110,966,129 of CM041786.1, read as the reverse complement.
AGCCACTATATCTAGATTATGGCTATACTGTAAAGTAGGAGTAGTAAGAAAGCTAAATTATCAAGCTAATATAGTCTTATAGTAGCTTTATCTCTATATATAAAATTGAATGTATGTATGTATGTATGTCTGTATGTCCTTTATGCGTTGCCAAACTACTAATCTGATCGCCATGAAATTTTAGGAAGTTGCTCTACATGTGTCCGGGAAGGTTTTAGTGAAAAAATATTTTCGAAAACCCCATAAGTTTCCATTTTATGGCGTTTCAAATTTCTAATGTTAACCTTATGGAGAGTAAGTTTGTTTACAAAATTTCTACAATGAAAACATTTTATTTCTTAGCTACAGCTGATTGGTTTACTTTCCATTAGCAATATGCTTTGCTATCCAATGTCATCTGAATCATTCATTCACGTAAACTATGAAGTTAATAAGTGCTGTATAAAATTAACAACTTTATTCGCCACGTTAATATTTTACGGTTTTGGGGGGACTGTGTATTTTTATTTTTATTTTCTGTCTGATTAAAAGTCACGTGTTTATATGTTGGCCAAATAAAAAATAATTACAATGTTTATATATATATATATATATATATATTACGTTTATTATAATAATCAGCTGTTATATATCTTTCCTATAAAAGCCGTATTCCAGCTAGGTTTGGTTTGAGTTTGGATTGGATTTGAAAATTGTGAATTAATCCACTCAGATTTACAGTATTTGTTTTATGTTATTAATATGTCTTATCGTTTTATTCGTGTTATTGACTATGCTGCGACCCAGAATATATAACCTTTCACAATGAAACCGTAATGCTATTCGAATTCAGAACATGGCCAATCTTGAAGTTAACATGTATTTACTGTCAAACGTTACGAAGTTCGCCGGGTCAGCTAGTAAATAATATTATTCTTGATACAAAATGGGTTTATGCACCGGTTAAAACAATCACAAGTCACTCAAAATTGAGTTCCAATTTACTTTATGATTCCTCAAAACCCATAATTGACTTATAAAATAAAATAAGGCTGACTAGCTTTCAGTCACAGTTCTTTAAGATTGTAAGTATATTTTATCCTACATGTTTATTACTCCCATCATCAGGGAATATAATTCAAAGATGTTAATAATTGTAACGCAAATAATTGAAGATGGCCATTTGTCAATAATGTCAATAAACGCGCGGTCTGTCTTCATTGACATTTTGAACCTTTATTCCCTGATGTTGAAATAATAAACTCCAAAACTGTTAAGAGAAATAAACCAAAAGTTTAAAAAATTTGTTTCTGAGAGTCTGATATCTAGTCGTATTATCTTGTTTCATTTTATTTTATTGAAATTCTAAATCCATATCCTTTTTCTATTAGCAAAGGCAAACATTTTAAAATTATAATAACCATAATTAAAAATCTCATTAATTTAAGGAAATGTAAACTTTTTACACGTCTTTAATACCATGTAGCAATGAGAAATTATTGTATTAGTTTACAAGATTAAAATGACGATTTGAATTGTGTAATTCCTAGAATCATTTTGATTCCATTATTATATTCCATGAATAAAGAACTTTTAATTTCCATAAGAACATTACTGAAATTACTTTTTAATATAATTTCGTAAGTTCTTTAGAGAACAATCTTTAAGGGATCAGTTTAATAATTCCTTTGAGCGTTTAAAAATTATCTACATCATTGATTTTTTAACTTCTTCATCGGATGAGGATTTTTTAATCTTATATATTTAATACACTAGGCCTATTTTTGTGATAATTGTTTTGGAGCGATGGTGCTACCAATCACTATGTCCAAGGTGGCGTTATAAAGGTCTTAGCATGTAGTTTTGCCATCAGTTAAAAAAATTTTGAAAATTCACCGTGGACATGGAAAATAATGGGGAAAAAGTCGCGATTTTCTCCATAAACTTTATATGGATGTAAACACCAACGATCAAGAAATCAGCTGTTTATTTAAGGAAGTGGTTAAATAAACAAATCATATTTGACAGTTAAACATGGTTCTTTCTTTTTCCGTTTAATGAAGAAATCATCGCACAGCTGGTAATAAAACACCAGTTTTTATTTGCACAAAACCAAAACATAACCAGAAGATTGTTCTTCGCCAAATTCAGCAATTTCGGAGAAACTACCAGGTCAATATACAACTTATTATAGCTTTCAGTCTCCAGCGCACACAGTTCCCGATTATTGTGGCATTTGCTATGACCATAAACAAATCTCAGGGCCAATCTTTGGGTTGGAGTTCTCCCAAAATCGGTGTTTGGTCACGGCCAACTGTGTGTCGCAGCAAGTAGAGCCCGATCATTTGATGGACTCAAAGTCTATATAAAAAGATGGAGAACACCAAGGCCGACTTCGTCGAGATTTTTTTAAATATAATTCTTTACTTAATAAATATTAAGTTTTTTTATCCTAATTAAATTGGCTTGATTTTTTTAAAAATACTTTGATTATCTACATCATTATTTTTCTTGAATCTTTCAGGATAATTTAACTTTATTGCGTTCGGCCGTTATATTGATTTCATGTGATTTAAGCAGGTACAAAATTTAAATTTTGACTAAGATTTTTATACTACAGGTAGTGTTTTTGTTCAAATTGAGAAGTTCTACTTCTTTATTTTTAATGTTATTATCATATGGAGTCAATTACTAATTGATTTAGATCAAAAATATGTCAGTCATTATCTAATCTACAACAAAAAACAGCTTGACGTGTTAACTTGCGTCAGGGGAAATTATTAATCTTTACTTTTCCTTAATTTGTTTATCTGTAAATGTTTAACAACTCTTCAATATTATTGGTACTTATCGGTCAACAAACATCAATTTTACATTCCTTCAAGTAGTGAAAACTACTTGAAGGAATGTAAAATTTACCTATGTACTAAACACCTATACCTGCTAGTGTGTTGCACCAACTTGTGTACAAATTTTAGGCAGTATAATCTGAGTTTTAATTGTATTGGAGATAATAGAGGGTTTCTGATCATTCTATAACCTTTGAAATAAGCACAATTACGCGTATGATTAGTGATATAGGTACATCACACTAAGTAACAAGAGCCATCTGTTAGGGATTCTTGGATTTCCGATTTGTCCCAAACCTGTTAAGGTCGTAAGTACACATAATCAATACAATGATTATTACATAAAGAATCAAAAATACGGTTGTCACCTGCAGGTAAACATAGCCTATATGGTGACGTACCATTTTGAATCAAACCTTCGATGACTTTTAGTTTAAGGTTAAGATGTTTATAGACATATTTGTAAAATATAAGTGAAAGTAAAGGTGAAAAACATTAAATTCTCAAAGCTTTGCTACTCTCATTTTACAATTTTCGTGTGACTTCTATATCTGGTGATTCTATGTTGAATGTTTACAATATCATTAATATCGTACTGGTAACTGATGGTTCTTATGGTTTAATGTTGTTTCTACAATACTTTGAACATATGTAACTTATTATTTGAACTGAAATACAGTTCTATGAAATATTTTTATAAAATACAAAATTACGTATATTTGTATTTTGTTTGATAATGGCGTAAGCCGAAACATGTAACGAATCCATAAAAATCATTGGACTGCAGACTGACCATGGTATTTATTATCTTTTAAGATAATTTTATATATATACCTGAACTTAATTTAAATATAACTATCGTTTGATACAAAAAGTGATTTTTAGGCAAATTCCATAAAAAAATACTAAAAAATTCAAGACTATGAAATTCTTTAAAGCGACTATGACATTACTATGTGCTTTTCTATTAAATCAAGTAATCCCGTCTTACGCATTTCTCAATAATCCTAATCTATTACAGAATAACTATATTTTTTAGTGTTTTGGTGCTAATTCATGGCCCGGGTGCAGTTTCAGCTGTATAATAAGAAGGAAATATTTATAGAATATCAAGCCTTATGTCGTACGGAATCCAAGTCATACAGAACGTGTGTGTTTTTTAAGTAAGTACCATTTTGCGACTCCGCCGCCGCAGCGCTACGGTCGGTGTTTTGCGCTAGCGGGTTGGTTACCTACATCTCTTGTCTACGCGATGACGTAATTGATTCTTCAGTCTGATTCTTCATTATATAGGTTTTTTATTGAGTGTTTAAGATGCCTCCAACAGATGTGAGTCCCGCCGATTGTGGAGTATGGGCTGTTGTACAACTTCTTGGTTCTAAAGGCGTAAACCCGATCGATATTCATCGTGATATCTGTGAATGTAATGCAATGTTTACGAACAAAATATTATAAGTGATGGAATGGTAAGGAAATGGGTAAGAACATTTAAAGATGGCTGCACAAACGTGCATGATGAAGAAAATCAATGCACTGCCTAAACGTTGGATTTTTATACAAATCCGCCAGTATTTTCTGAACCCAACGTGAACACAATTTCCAGTAATTCATTTTCTCGGTCACAATGCGATAGAAAACACTACGAAAACGTTGAGGAAGTAGTCGCTCAATGGTGAAATTGAAAAGCGTCTGTTTTTCTCTCACCTTTTCGTCCACTTTCTGCAACAAATCTCCATTAACGCCCGAAGGACGCCCACTTCATACTTATTTCATCATGCACGTTTGTGCAGCCATCTTTATATGCTCTCACCCATTTCCTTACCATTCCATCACTCATGATGTTTTGTCCGTAAACTTCGCCGATCTCACGATGAATATTGATCGGTTTTACGCCTTTAGCGTTTTACGCCTTTAGTGTTAAACCGAGGCGTAAACCGAGCACTAATAAATCGTATAACAGCCCGTACTTCACAATCGGGGGCTCGCGATTGTCAGAGACATCTTAAACCCTCAGTAAACAACGTATACAATGAATAAGAAGACTTCAATTGCGTCAGCGCTTAGACAAGAGATGTGGGTAACCAGTGCGCATGCGCAAAAAGCCGACCGTAGCGCTGCGGTGCAAAATCGCAAAACAGTACTTACTTTAAAAACATGTCATATACGTTATTATGTTATTTTCTTATGAATGCTATCCTTATGAATAGTACTTTTACAGGGCCTTATTTAAATACCATTACAATACTAATGCATTACTGGTACATTGCAATACCATTCCTAAGATCGAGTTTACGAACAGTTTTGTAATAATATTTGTCATTTTCCTCGTTTTAACGCAAACACTGTACGCTAATCATTTATCTACTCTAATTCAACAATCGACAACGACTTAACAGAGATATTTCTTTTGATAAGACTTCCCAAATCTCCTAGTTACTTGTCTACCACTCACCGACTCACATATCATCTTAGAACACAAACTACTTGACCTAGACCTTAACAGCTTGTATGGTTTAGAATAAAATTATTATTCCCTAGGTGAATTTGTACCCAATTTGTAACGATATATTTCAGATAATAAAAGAGATAATAACTTCATCCTTTTCGCTTTAAGATTGACATTGGGAATCCAATAGACAATGTTCTGTGTTTTCTAGTTACACATTGACATAGATTGAGGATTACAAATACTAAACTGTTTGTTTTCGAGCTGATTCATATGGTGCCCCTCCCAAGAAAATTATTACAAACCCCCTCCCCCCTGAACCTAATTTCGGATGGATCGGTTATTTAATAAAAATGAATTAATAATTATTTAACAACAAAAACACGTTTAAATGATTCAAAAGTAATTTAAAATAAATAAACAAATTACTTACATAATCTATTTTCTGTCCGCAATTTCCGATTCGTCAGAAACATGTAAAAGTCGCATAATTTGCACTGAGTATGACATAGAGAATAAAAAACATGGTTGTCACCTGCAGATAAACATAGCCTATATAGTGACAACTTTAGATCTGAATTACCCATTCATTATTATTATATTTTCATTTAGACGTCGTTTCGAAAATAACTGCGTTTACTTGTGAATCTGATCGGAAGCGCAAGCATTCCTACCGATTAAAGCAACACATCAGTTATCTTAAGGTTACACAACTTTAAAACAATAATTCTAAAAATGTATGTATTTTTTATCCTACATGTTTCGGAGCTGATACTCAAAATTGTCAAGAGACATTAAGCACACAAAAATTTACATTTAAAATCATTTTTCCTTAAAACATTCACATTACACTGAACCCTAAGAGAACCTTAAGTTTCCATCCTTCATCCTTCTTTAAGAAAAATGCAAATGTAGGTGTCACACAGTTTTACTGACGTAAAGTAGTAATTAACTATTCTAATAACCCAGTCTTATTGGATGGATACAATTTGGTAAGTGATCAAAGTGATTTTCATAACATGCAGTGTTAATGGAAGGCTTGGGTTGTGTATGATTGATTAGCATAAACAATGATCGTCGTCTGAGCCAATCAAGGGTTGTCAGCGGCAGTCGGTCTTGTTTGCACGGAGCTGGCGATATTGTCCCATTACCATAAACTCCGACTGGCTGACGCGTTAAACACGGAACATGGTTCATGAGCTTGGGCGTCCGCCCCGTCTCGTCGGATGGAATAATTCATCTTGAATACTATGACATCGTTGTAGTGACTAGTACTATATCTGATAGCTAGTAAATGTATTCAACATTTTAGAATCGTGTTTTTATCGATAAAGATTAAGATTAGTTGAGTGATTCGGAAAAATATAGAATTTTTTGCCATTTTCAATCTTTAACGAGTTGAGGATGAATCCAAACTAAACCATAACAATATGACGTCACCGTTACAAATTATGGTCAGACAGATTGCCAATACCACCAGAGAAGAAACACCCGTGTCAAAACCATTCAACCTGTCCGCTAACTCGATTACTTATAAAATCTAATTATAAAAATCTTAATAATTCATGGGGAAAAATTGGTTTAAATTTAAGTTTATAAATAGAGGATTAATCGATTCCAGAAGAAAGTGATATAGGTCATTTCAATCTTACCATCAGAGAGAAAAACATATGTTTAAAATCTTCCTATCATAAAAGTATTGAGAACCCCACTGTTAAACCTTTACTATCAGTCATTCAGGACACTGCCAAAGTAGCCTGACACACCGTGCTGTGCCCTCACTCCGCACTCGTACGTCTCACGCGCTGATATGTAGTTCATGTTCAAATGCCGATTGTTATCACTATTTTTATGGAAATTAAAACCTCTTATTTGTCTATACATAGTATTTTTAGCGATTTAATCTTAATGGGGAATAAAACAATGCAAAATAACTTATATTTGTAAAAATATGCGTTTTTGTCAACCACATTGTTGTCAGTAATGTTTAAAAATTATTTCTCGTATATGGGCTCCACGGTGTTCCTGTAGAACGTTCAATCTGGAAGTCCAATTTTCGATCACTCTTTCCATCTGCTGATGACGTAATCCGTGTATAGCCGACGCATGTTTACCTCCACGTCATTTAGAGTCTGTGTTTCGTCAGCATATACTTATGACTTTACATATACCCACAAAAAGTAGAGTGTCGGGGTAATATCACACGACCGTGACGGCTAGTTAATGTTACCTCTATAGGGTATCAATCAATGATTGACCAAACATTTCTCAAAAGAGACTGATTGAGTCGCATGCCGTGTAGCCTGTCGTGCCGACTTATAGAAACTGTATTTAAGCCATATACATTCAACTCAGTTCCACGTTGCTAATGTAACGAATTAAAACGTCCCCTAGCATTTCCCGATAGCGTTGGCCGTTTACCGTCACAGTCAGGCCAGCATCGTCTTTGAAAAATAGGAGGCAATTATACAGTACACCTCTTGACCAAATGGCACCCTAAAGTCTTTGTGGATGAAGGGGAAGGGGCATAGTAACAAATGTGGTTGAATTTTCATTGCTAATTTGGCAGTTCTGTTTGTTGATATAGCCACACAACAAAAAATGAGCCTTCAACAGTATCTGGCGTAAGTTCCCTGAACTACTATTATTTGCAAAACAAATTTTCACAATTCGTAAACGTTCCTCTTTTGAAAGTCTATTCATGGTTACAATGTAAACAGAATGATCACCAAACAATACAATATAGAAATATCATAAAACAAAACACAATAAACAAAAGTCAGTCGTCCAATTTCAATTTGATTGTTGTGCGTAGCATTTCTACCAACATAAAAACCAAGCCACTACAAAACACTCTGTATTTCCCCTAATATTTCTATAAATGTTCGCACAGTATTGAACTATGTTGCAAAGTTCATAAAAACTCTATCAAAAAAAACAAAATTTGGTTGAATTTAAATTTTTTACGCCGTTTTAACCTAATTATTGTATAATTACAAGAGTCAAGTATGATTCTTCACATTTCAGACATGGACTGTAACATAGTGCGGCAAACAGCCTTATCCGTTCCCTGGAATACAACAACTTAAATGGAAAGGCAATAAATTTGGATTCCCCGCAACAATATCTTACCGAGTCAATGTTGTATCTTGCTTGGATTTCATATTCTCTCTCGAATATAAAATTGCCTTGTCGTATTGTTTGGATATTTTGTTGAGTGGAACAATCTTCACTTTTTAGTATATAGTTTCGAGTTCCTTCGTTTATACAGCTTTTTGATAGCTCATACAGTATTAAAAATAGCTGTATAAATTTTCAATTTGTAATGTAACTTTCATCGTTGAACAGTTTGTAACTACAAGTTTGTATTCATGTTGGTCAGTTTTCGTGTAACTTAAACTCACAAAATTAAAGAATAACGTTAAAGATTCTAGATTAAAGAAAACATTAGTTGTGGTCTTGGGAATCTTTCACAACACGGATAATTATAATTAACTTTGTTGTTGAGCTACAGCAAACATTACTTAGTTCACTCGATGGTCTACAAGAGAGAATGTAAGCTGTGGTGAGACGTCAGTTTGTGATAATTGCGTAGTCTATCGCGCCGCCTCGGAGATCAAGTGATCCTGTGGAGTAGCCGGGTCGGAGACGGTGATGGCTGGGGAGTAATGGAGTCTCATAAATAATGGAGTCGCTGATGGCTGATGGCTGTATCGGTCATATTGCACAGCGAGCCTGCTGCCATCACTAATGTTGTAACCTTCAACGACCAAAACCTTGTGTTAAATATATACAGCATATGTAACTTAATGTTGTTTCTCAAAATATTTTTCGTAATTGAGATGCAAGACTGCAGAAATCTTTACGATTGGATGCTGATAAAATACATTTATTATGAGGGTATCAGTTCAATTTTATCCTTAGTGTACATTCGTGGTTAAACCGTCATTTATGTCATGTTGTCATAACCATAATCAAACATGTAATTATTGCCAGGAACAATGCAAAGTTACTACCTCGTTAGTAGAAATGTCGTGTAATTAATGTGTATGATGGTGATCCCAACAATTAAACTAACAAACATTTAGTCATATTAGTTTATGATAAAAATTAATTTTTATATTTTCATAAACACATGGAGCCTCATAACAATGGAATAGTCAAAATAATCTAATACTGTATGTTCGAAAGTTAAATGTTTAAATGTAGTGAAATAGTTGAAACTCAGTGAGTTATATAGATTATATATAAACTCTAAGTCACTAGTCCTTTCCTGACATCCCCTACTCTTGTTTCGGGATTAAGGGTTTTATGTGGTTTTATGCTGAATGGGGAAAACACGTTATCTAATGCTACATTTTACGTATGAGGTAACTTTATTCAATAGCTCGTTGCCATATTTACACCAACCATATTGTTTTATTTAACTTGAAATTAATTTATAATTAATAAATTAGTTTTATCTAGAAGTTTGGTAGTACTAAAAATGTATTCCGTCTATAATCAGTGTGCTAAGTAAAGGACTTACTAATAATTGCGTATTTTTAAATAAAATACCTATAATTGCAAACTATTAACCTATTAGAATGAACGAATACATTTCTATTTCAACAAAACAATCATGTAAGGTGATTTCTGTGATCTTAAGTTGAGTTTTAATCACTATTAACCATGTAAACTGATCAATGATCACTTTCGACGAGATATTTCAATTAAAAGCCGTAATTTTCGTTATAACATTAAACAATATATAATAGAAAACAGATTATTCATATAATATAAATTCCCACAATGAATATATAATTATTACTATTATATGTTTATAATTTGGAAAAAATTCTCTTGTGAGTCCTAAACTAAACTAATAAAAACGTAACCCCGTCTCAGCACGCATGATAACGAAATGAGCTGTTCTTTATACAAAGTATATAATAATTTTAAATGTTCGTTTATGCAGCACGAAGCAAAAAGTATTACTGTTCAGATTCAGCAAATAACTGTTTTTAGGACTAAATGAATAAGAAGCTCAAACGATAATAGTATTGCATAAAAATGTATATTTATATGTATAAATGTATGTATAAATGTATATGTTAAGTATATTTTTACGTTGAATGTTTTTACTGTGGCAGTTTAGTTAAACTCAATGTTAATATTAACTTTCTTTCCAAATAACTCTAGGGTTTATTCATTTTTAGCAAACATTAACTGCTAAACTCCATCTTCAGTGTCGTGCTAAACACCATATATTTGCACCCTTTTAAACATTTACGTTTTAAGGCAAAAACGTAAAAGATCATATAGTAAGGGAGCGTAAGAGAGAGCTAAGCGTAACCAGGTGGTTACGAGGAGCTCTGGCAATAACCGAGCATTCAAACCAACTTTACAACGTTTCATTCTACTAACTGTTCCATTCGGTCAGTCATTAATGAGTATACTGTTTAGATATAAGAACGATTTGCATGAACCCTCTGTTATTGTTCGAGTAGAAGCTAAGTGTGACCAGGTGGTAGAGGAGCTCTGGCAATAACCGAGCATTCAAACCAACTTTACAACGTTTCATTCTACTAACTGTTCCATTCGGTCAGTCATTAATGAGTATACTGTTTAGATATAAGAACGATTTGCATGAACCCTCTGTTATTGTACGCGTAGAAGCTAAGTGTGTGACCAGGTGGTAGAGGAGCTCTGGCAATAACCGAGCATTCAAACCAACTTTACAACGTTTCATTCTACTAACTGTTCCATTCGGTCAGTCATTAATGAGTATACTGTTTAGATATAAGAACGATTTGCATGAACCCTCTGTTATTGTTCGAGTAGAAGCTAAGTGTGACCAGGTGGTAGAGGAGCTCTGGCAATAACCGAGCATTCAAACCAACTTTACAACGTTTCATTCTACTAACTGTTCCATTCGGTCAGTCATTAATGAGTATACTGTTTAGATATAAGAACGATTTGCATGAACCCTCTGTTATTGTACGCGTAGAAGCTAAGTGTGACCAGGTGGTAGAGGAGCTCTGGCAATAAACGAGTATTCAAACCAACTTTACAACGTTGCATCACACTAACTGTTCCATTCGGTCAGTCATTAATGAGTATACTGTTTAGATATAAGAACGATTTGCATGAACCCTCTGTTATTGTTCGAGTAGAAGCTAAGTGTGACCAGGTGGTAGAGGAGCTCTGGCAATAACCGAGCATTCAAACCAACTTTACAACGTTGCATCACACTAACTGTTCCATTCGGTCAGTCATTAATGAGTATACTGTTTAGATATAAGAACGATTTGCATGAACCCTCTGTTATTGTACGCGTAGAAGCTAAGTGTGACCAGGTGGTAGAGGAGCTCTGGCAATAACCGAGCATTCAAACCAACTTTACAACGTTGCATCACACTAACTGTTCCATTCGGTCAGTCATTAATGAGTATACTGTTTAGATATAAGAACGATTTGCATGAACCCTCTGTTATTGTACGCATAGAAGCTAAGCGTAACCAGGTGGTTACGAGGAGCTCTGGCAATAACCGAGCATTCAAACCAACTTTACAACGTTTCATTCTACTAACTGTTCCATTCGGTCAGTCATTAATGAGTATACTGTTTAGATATAAGAACGATTTGCATGAACCCTCTGTTATTGTTCGCGTAGAAGCTAAGTGTGACCAGGTGGTAGAGGAGCTCTGGCAATAACCGAGCATTCAAACCAACTTTACAACGTTTCATTCTACTAACTGTTCCATTCGGTCAGTCATTAATGAGTATACTGTTTAGATATAAGAACGATTTGCATGAACCCTCTGTTATTGTACGCGTAGAAGCTAAGTGTGACCAGGTGGTAGAGGAGCTCTGGCAATAAACGAGCATTCAAACCAACTTTACAACGTTGCATCACACTAACTGTTCCATTCGGTCAGTCATTAATGAGTATACTGTTTAGATATAAGAACGATTTGCATGAACCCTCTGTTATTGTTCGAGTAGAAGCTAAGTGTGACCAGGTGGTAGAGGAGCTCTGGCAATAACCGAGCATTCAAACCAACTTTACAACGTTGCATCACACTAACTGTTCCATTCGGTCAGTCATTAATGAGTATACTGTTTAGATATAAGAACGATTTGCATGAACCCTCTGTTATTGTTCGAGTAGAAGCTAAGTGTGACCAGGTGGTAGAGGAGCTCTGGCAATAACCGAGCATTCAAACCAACTTTACAACGTTGCATCACACTAACTGTTCCATTCGGTCAGTCATTAATGAGTATACTGTTTAGATATAAGAACGATTTGCATGAACCCTCTGTTATTGTACGCGTAGAAGCTAAGTGTGACCAGGTGGTTACGAGGAGCTCTGGCAATAAACGAGTATTCAAACCAACTTTACAACGTTTCATTCTACTAACTGCTCCATTCGGTCAGTCATTAATGAGTATACTGTTTAGATATAAGAACGATTTGCATGAACCCTCTGTTATTGTTCGAGTAGAAGCTAAGTGTGACCAGGTGGTAGAGGAGCTCTGGCAATAACCGAGCATTCAAACCAACTTTACAACGTTTCATTCTACTAACTGTTCCATTCGGTCAGTCATTAATGAGTATACTGTTTAGATATAAGAACGATTTGCATGAACCCTCTGTTATTGTTCGAGTAGAAGCTAAGTGTGACCAGGTGGTAGAGGAGCTCTGGCAATAAACGATCATTCAAACCAACTTTACAACGTTTCATTCTACTAACTGTTCCATTCGGTCAGTCATTAATGAGTATACTGTTTAGATATAAGAACGATTTGCATGAACCCTCTGTTATTGTTCGAGTAGAAGCTAAGTGTGACCAGGTGGTAGAGGAGCTCTGGCAATAACCGAGCATTCAAACCAACTTTACAACGTTTCATTACACTAACTGTTCCATTCGGTCAGTCATTAATGAGTATACTGTTTAGATATAAGAACGATTTGCATGAACCCTCTGTTATTGTTCGAGTAGAAGCTAAGTGTGACCAGGTGGTAGAGGAGCTCTGGCAATAACCGAGCATTCAAACCAACTTTACAACGTTGCATCACACTAACTGTTCCATTCGGTCAGTCATTAATGAGTATACTGTTTAGATATAAGAACGATTTGCATGAACCCTCTGTTATTGTTCGAGTAGAAGCTAAGTGTGACCAGGTGGTAGAGGAGCTCTGGCAATAACCGAGTATTCAAACCAACTTTACAACGTTTCATTACACTAACTGTTCCATTCGGTCAGTCATTAATGAGTATACTGTTTAGATATAAGAACGATTTGCATGAACCCTCTGTTATTGTTCGAGTAGAAGCTAAGTGTGACCAGGTGGTAGAGGAGCTCTGGCAATAACCGAGCATTCAAACCAACTTTACAACGTTTCATTCTACTAACTGTTCCATTCGGTCAGTCATTAATGAGTATACTGTTTAGATATAAGAACGATTTGCATGAACCCTCTGTTATTGTTCGAGTAGAAGCTAAGTGTGACCAGGTGGTAGAGGAGCTCTGGCAATAACCGAGCATTCAAACCAACTTTACAACGTTGCATTCTACTAACTGTTCCATTCGGTCAGTCATTAATGAGTATACTGTTTAGATATAAGAACGATTTGCATGAACCCTCTGTTATTGTTCGAGTAGAAGCTAAGTGTGACCAGGTGGTAGAGGAGCTCTGGCAATAACCGAGCATTCAAACCAACTTTACAACGTTTCATTCTACTAACTGCTCCATTCGGTCAGTCATTAATGAGTATACTGTTTAGATATAAGAACGATTTGCATGAACCCTCTGTTATTGTTCGAGTAGAAGCTAAGTGTGACCAGGTGGTAGAGGAGCTCTGGCAATAACCGAGCATTCAAACCAAATTTACAAGGTTGCATCACACTAACTGTTCCATTCGGTCAGTCATTAATGAGTATACTGTTTAGATATAAGAACGATTTGCATGAACCCTCTGTTATTGTTCGAGTAGAAGCTAAGTGTGACCAGGTGGTAGAGGAGCTCTGGCAATAACCGAGCATTCAAACCAACTTTACAACGTTGCATCACACTAACTGTTCCATTCGGTCAGTCATTAATGAGTATACTGTTTAGATATAAGAACGATTTGCATGAACCCTCTGTTATTGTTCGAGTAGAAGCTAAGTGTGACCAGGTGGTAGAGGAGCTCTGGCAATAACCGAGCATTCAAACCAACTTTACAACGTTTGCATTCACACTAACTGTTCCATTCGGTCAGTCATTAATGAGTATACTGTTTAGATATAAGAACGATTTGCATGAACCCTCTGTTATTGTTCGAGTAGAAGCTAAGTGTGACCAGGTGGTAGAGGAGCTCTGGCAATAACCGAGCATTCAAACCAACTTTACAACGTTGCATTCTACTAACTGTTCCATTCGGTCAGTCATTAATGAGTATACTGTTTAGATATAAGAACGATTTGCATGAACCCTCTGTTATTGTTCGAGTAGAAGCTAAGTGTGACCAGGTGGTAGAGGAGCTCTGGCAATAACCGAGCATTCAAACCAACTTTACAACGTTTCATTCTACTAACTGTTCCATTCGGTCAGTCATTAATGAGTATACTGTTTAGATATAAGAACGATTTGCATGAACCCTCTGTTATTGTTCGAGTAGAAGCTAAGTGTGACCAGGTGGTAGAGGAGCTCTGGCAATAACCGAGCATTCAAACCAACTTTACAACGTTTCATTCTACTAACTGTTCCATTCGGTCAGTCATTAATGAGTATACTGTTTAGATATAAGAACGATTTGCATGAACCCTCTGTTATTGTACGCATAGAAGCTAAGCGTAACCAGGTGGTAGAGGAGCTCTGGCAATAACCGAGCATTCAAACCAACTTTACAACGTTTCATTCTACTAACTGTTCCATTCGGTCAGTCATTAATGAGTATACTGTTTAGATATAAGAACGATTTGCATGAACCCTCTGTTATTGTTCGAGTAGAAGCTAAGTGTGACCAGGTGGTAGAGGAGCTCTGGCAATAAACGATCATTCAAACCAACTTTACAACGTTTCATTCTACTAACTGTTCCATTCGGTCAGTCATTAATGAGTATACTGTTTAGATATAAGAACGATTTGCATGAACCCTCTGTTATTGTTCGAGTAGAAGCTAAGTGTGACCAGGTGGTAGAGGAGCTCTGGCAATAACCGAGCATTCAAACCAACTTTACAACGTTTCATTCTACTAACTGTTCCATTCGGTCAGTCATTAATGAGTATACTGTTTAGATATAAGAACGATTTGCATGAACCCTCTGTTATTGTTCGAGTAGAAGCTAAGTGTGACCAGGTGGTAGAGGAGCTCTGGCAATAACCGAGTATTCAAACCAACTTTACAACGTTTCATTACACTAACTGTTCCATTCGGTCAGTCATTAATGAGTATACTGTTTAGATATAAGAACGATTTGCATGAACCCTCTGTTATTGTTCGAGTAGAAGCTAAGTGTGACCAGGTGGTAGAGGAGCTCTGGCAATAAACGAGCATTCAAACCAACTTTACAACGTTTCATTCTACTAACTGTTCCATTCGGTCAGTCATTTATGAGTATACTGTTTAGATATAAGAACGATTTGCATGAACCCTCTGTTATTGTTCGAGTAGAAGCTAAGTGTGACCAGGTGGTAGAGGAGCTCTGGCAATAACCGAGCATTCAAACCAACTTTACAACGTTTCATTCTACTAACTGTTCCATTCGGTCAGTCATTAATGAGTATACTGTTTAGATATAAGAACGATTTGCATGAACCCTCTGTTATTGTTACGCGTAGAAGGTAAGTGTGACCAGGTGGTAGAGGAGCTCTGGCAATAAACGAGCATTCAAACCAACTTTACAACGTTTCATTACACTAACTGTTCCATTCGGTCAGTCATTAATGAGTATACTGTTTAGATATAAGAACGATTTGCATGAACCCTCTGTTATTGTTCGAGTAGAAGCTAAGTGTGACCAGGTGGTAGAGGAGCTCTGGCAATAAACGATCATTCAAACCAACTTTACAACGTTTCATTCTACTAACTGCTCCATTCGGTCAGTCATTAATGAGTATACTGTTTAGATATAAGAACGATTTGCATGAACCCTCTGTTATTGTACGCGTAGAAGCTAAGCGTAACCAGGTGGTAGAGGAGCTCTGGCAATAACCGAGCATTCAAACCAACTTTACAACGTTTCATTCTACTAACTGTTCCATTCGGTCAGTCATTAATGAGTATACTGTTTAGATATAAGAACGATTTGCATGAACCCTCTGTTATTGTACGCGTAGAAGCTAAGCGTAACCAGGTGGTTACGAGGAGCTCTGGCAATAAACGATCATTCAAACCAACTTTACAACGTTTCATTCTACTAACTGTTCCATTCGGTCAGTCATTAATGAGTATACTGTTTAGATATAAGAACGATTTGCATGAACCCTCTGTTATTGTTCGAGTAGAAGCTAAGTGACCAGGTGGTAGAGGAGCTCTGGCAATAAACGATCATTCAAACCAACTTTACAACGTTTCATTCTACTAACTGCTCCATTCGGTCAGTCATTAATGAGTATACTGTTTAGATATAAGAACGATTTGCATGAACCCTCTGTTATTGTTCGAGTAGAAGCTAAGTGTGACCAGGTGGTAGAGGAGCTCTGGCAATAAACGATCATTCAAACCAACTTTACAACGTTTCATTCTACTAACTGCTCCATTCGGTCAGTCATTAATGAGTATACTGTTTAGATATAAGAACGATTTGCATGAACCCTCTGTTATTGTTCGAGTAGAAGCTAAGTGTGACCAGGTGGTAGAGGAGCTCTGGCAATAAACGATCATTCAAACCAACTTTACAACGTTTGCATTCTACTAACTGTTCCATTCGGTCAGTCATTAAAGTGTATACTGTTTAGATATAAGAACGATTTGCATGAACCCTCTGTTATTGTACGAGTAGAAGCTAAGTGTGACCAGGTGGTAGAGGAGCTCTGGCAATAACCAGCATTCAAACCAACTTTACAACGTTGCATTACACTAACTGTTCCATTCGGTCAGTCATTAATGAGTATACTGTTTAGATATAAGAACGATTTGCATGAACCCTCTGTTATTGTTCGAGTAGAAGCTAAGTGTGACCAGGTGGTAGAGGAGCTCTGGCAATAACCGAGCATTCAAACCAACTTTACAACGTTTCATTCTACTAACTGTTCCATTCGGTCAGTCATTAATGAGTATACTGTTTAGATATAAGAACGATTTGCATGAACCCTCTGTTATTGTTCGAGTAGAAGCTAAGTGTGACCAGGTGGTAGAGGAGCTATTGCAATAAAATTATTCAAACCAACTTTACAACGTTTCATTCTACTAACTGTTCCATTCGGTCAGTCATTTATGAGTATACTGTTTAGATATAAGAACGATTTGCATGAACCCTCTGTTATTGTTCGAGTAGAAGCTAAGTGTGACCAGGTGGTAGAGGAGCTCTGGCAATAACCGAGCATTCAAACCAACTTTACAACGTTGCATTACACTAACTGTTCCATTCGGTCGGTCATTAAATATATTTAGATATAAAACGATGCATAATCTGTTATTGTTCGAGTAGAAGCTATATGTAGAGGAGCTCTGGCAATAACCGAGCATTCAAACCAACTTTACAACGTTGCATTACACTAACTGTTCCATTCGGTCGGTCATTAAGCCGTATGTAACCATTACCCATTCCTTTCTATTTTTATAACTATAATGCTTCAAAATGTATGCTAAGGATACTCAATGGGTTCATGTGGTACTCAAAAAGTCTTCAGTCAAAAAGTTATCAGTAAATATTATGGGAGTCAGTGGATTGAGGTTGTTAAAGGTTAATACAAATTTATTGATTTCAATGATTAATTCTATCTGAAATGGAAGTCTTCCACTAATTCTATTATCCAGCCTACTGATCTGTAATACTAGATTATTTCTAAGGGACAGGTTGTAATTATATAAAACTTTGGTATTTATTCATAGTATGTCTCCTGGATTGATTGCGTGACTAAATAAAACTAGGCTACAGACCTGTCTTCCTTTAATCCTTGGATATTTTTGTGGATTACTAGTTTAGGGATTATTGCCCCATTTTCAAATCCTTTTTCCTGTCGAACTTAATAATTGGCAGTCTGGTCTCACTTTTAGCTGGCTAAACGTAAATTTTATTGTAATTGTCTCAATGTATGTGTTGTGTAAATGCAAGTGCGTTTTAATTTCAAAAATGACGAAAGCAGGGCCGAATTATTAGGTTTGATATTCCATATATTTTAATCTATTGGTATTTCCTAGGTCATCTCATGTAACTGGCAGCATCTTGTATGTTTTAGCGAATTTCCCATAGGGAAGAAGCTATTGCCGTAGGTCTCATGGTAAGACCTAAGCCCGTGACCATGTTATTTTTTCTTCTTTAGGTGCCTAGAGGCCAAAAACAATAGTCGTCAAAATTTATATATATATATATATATATATACAATAATTGCATATGTCAGTGAACATGATAACATTTAAAAAACCGAATTTGGTCCGATCGAGACCAAATTTAGTAGAGACGTGTATCCCTGCATTTGCTTGGACGAGTTCGTAAACCAGACATATCGGTCAATCGGAACGGGTAGTTTGGGGGGGTTTTGTACCCCGAAAATGGTTTTTTTGCGTTTATCTCATGTAATTTTTCAAAATGTTTAAATCTTATTTTCTTTCACTATTAAAATCACCTTAAAAACTACACAATTTAGTATCTTTAAGTTTTTCTCTATCTACAACGGTTACCGAGATATTAAAAAATCTAAACACAGTAAGTTGTATTTTGGGACTCCAATGTTAGTCTTATGGAAGATAAGGAAAACTAACGTTTCACTTATTATGTAAAATTTTTGGATGAAAATTGATATTTAGCTTCGTGTGGTTGAGATTCATACATTTATGCTTAAAAATCATAGTTTATGTGTTTATCATGGCAGCTAACCTGCATATTCTTTCCCATGTTATTCTTATGGAGAATAGGCAAATAACTCTCATATTTATTTTTAAATATGTAAATTAATTTGTAAATTCGCTGGGGGTATTTAACATTTGGTGAGCATATTTATTTGTTATAATTTTTTTATTTGTACAACAACTCAGGGTTTTTAATATGTGTACAAATAAAGTTTGTACCTTAATGAAAACCCAGCAAAATCATGATTTGGTGTTGATAGATTATCTCTATTGTCAAATTGTAAACCATGACTTTCACCAATGATTTAATGTCTATACTCATTCATTACTGATAGAGTTTTTTTTTCAATTTAATGACTATACATATTCATTACTGATGGAGTTTTGTTCAATTTAATGACTATACATATTCATTACTGATGGAGATTTGTTCAATTTAATGACTATACATATTCATTACTGATCGAGTTTTGTTCAATTAAATGAACAAATTATTCATTACTAAGTATTAATTACTGAAAGAGTGTTGTTTAATTTGATGTAAATGCATCTTCATTACTTAAGGAGTTTTGTTCAACTTAATGACTATACATATTCATTACTTAAGGTGTTTTGTTCAATTTAATGAATACAAGTATTAATCACTGATGGAGTTTTGTACAATTTCATATCAATGCACATTCATTACTGACGGATCTTTGTTAAATTCAACTCAACGAATACATTTTATTTATGTTTCAATTAAATCCTTGCAAAAATATCTATAGAAACCCATCTTTCTGTTTCAATTTTACTGTTAAAA
The DNA here is from genome assembly GCA_023375725.1 of Nephotettix cincticeps. Classification (NCBI taxonomy): domain Eukaryota; kingdom Metazoa; phylum Arthropoda; class Insecta; order Hemiptera; family Cicadellidae; genus Nephotettix; species Nephotettix cincticeps. The sequence goes on along the minus strand of CM041786.1, from coordinate 110,946,071 downwards.
ACAGATTATTGCTCCAGTAAAATTGAGTAAACAGACTATATAAAAGTTGTTTAAAGTTTAAATCTCTCGAGCAGAGCAGATTAAGGCCAAGACCAGCATAAACCTTGCAGGATGCGGACGACCTCTTAACTTGTGCCATAACAAGCTTGGATGTGGTTTCCAAGCCTTGTAGTCATATCTCCCGCGGGGATGTAGCGTCTATTAGTCTATGACTGTATAAATCACTGTTTTCAGAATACAATCAAATTTTTCACAGTTATCTCAGTTGTCTAGTATATTCATCATTTACAGAAGAAATTTAACCTATATTAATTGTTAACCTCATAGTTAAATGTTAACCTCTTGAAGCACGACAGTTTCGTGAGGTACTTTAAAAAAAAAGATAAATATTTCACTTATTAAACTACAATACAACCATTCATATTTAAAAAAAAATATTTGTAGCTAAAAATAGTAGTTTTAATTTTTATTGAACTATTGTAATTTTAGTGTTCATATCGTAAATCTTCTGTATGATAGTATAAATATAACGTGCTTACTAGTATTTTGTCTCAGACCATTAAATATCATAAACACTCTTTTTTATGTCTCGTGTAGCTTAGTTTGATTTTTTTTTATTTATAAACCAAATTAAATAAATTCCTTATTTCTCATCGGATAATACATGAGTAAAATACGCTTAAAAATACCATTGAACATATTTTATAATAACTAGAAAAATATTTACTCTGTTAAACAAAATATATAAATGAATAGATTACATATTCAATGAAAAATGTAGGGGTACCTTAGGAAAACCTGAGATGTAACCTCCCTCACAACAAATTCAACCGAGAGTCACGTGTAACAAAATCACTCCTTGAAATGCTACTTAACAGTATAACAAAAATTACAGTTAAGATCTCATTTATTGGATAAAATCCAAAAAGACAAAAATTACTCATTTCACATATCTACCATTATAATATGCATTACTACATATTATTAGATTATTTGTTTCCAATAGATTATACGATTTCAAACTACAATATCAAAGAATTCCTCAACACATTCATAGTTCATAAGAAATTCTTTAAGTAAAATCCGAAGGTTTAAATTCTGTTTTTAGTGATTCTAAAATCTACCATAAAAAGTCTCGGAGCAATGCAAGTATAGAACTGTTAATGGATTCTTAGCTTTGATCGATGAACTGGTACCGACAACTGTTTTCTCAAATCATACCTACTAATTGATATCTGAAAAGAGTTATTACTTCTAATAAAAAATTATACATGTATAAGTGACGCAAAAATAAAATTTGAAAAGCTCGGAAATAAGGCCATGAGTGTGACGTTTTTGATACTTTGGCTATAACTCTGATAATGGCTTTCTGTAGCACAATAATTGGATGCAAGGATAAGACATATGTACCACCCCAACAAACCAGGCCAACTAACTAAAGCATGATAAATATTTACCAAAATATTTTTGGGGCATAAATTTCTCAGAAAAAAAGAATTTACATATAATTCCATATAGTTCTTTTTTTATTTTCAGAATGTAAGGTTTCCACGATAATTTAGAATCAATAATTAAACCAAGGTATTTCATATCATCAACTTTCCCTATCTGCAAACAGTTACATCGCCACAAATTACAATTTATATCATGATACAAGCATGGATCTGAAAAAAACTGTCCTTTCTCTAAGGTTGAAAATATTAAATTTTGTTTTCTCACTTAAAACCATGTAATTTTTGTTAAGCCAATAACGTAAAATAACTAGATCAAGTTGAATTAAATTTTGAACTCCATCATTATTGCCACAGATATACGTAAAAGCCAAGTCATCTGAAATGCTAAGTCAATTTTAGCATTAAAATTGCATTCGCAAAGGTCATTTAAATAGACTAAAAATAAAATTGGACTCAATTCAGATCCTTGAGGTACCCCATGTTTAAGTACCTCTTCAGAACTACTAATTACTATAGTCTTCAGTTTTAAACCACAGGACATAATTATTTATTTTACCTATACAATAAACATAAAATTAGTTTTATATGTAAATTCTTTGAAGTTAAGATATTTATATGTTTTATACCCCACAAAATCCGGAATGGGTCTTATCTTAATAGATGTTCTTCTGAATATGTATCTCTTGCTGTCTTTCAAACAAGGTCTTTAAATAACACTTCTCGGTAAAAATGAGAGTAATCACTAGGATGAAATTTATCTATTATTAATCCATTTATTGGAGACAGTTTTAGTTTACTTTCAACTGACCCAAACCTATGGAAATAAAGAAATTAGATCTCAAAAGCTAGTAGTTGCAGTTGTGAGGGACGAGGGATCAACGTTGGTATTGACAGTATTTGTAATTGTGAGGAACGGGACAGCGACGTCTGTGATACTATTAGTTATACTGTAGTTGTGAGGGACGAAGGATTAACGCTGGACCTTCAAGTTGTTGGTAAAAATCTTGATAGCGATGTTGGTGCTGCTAGTAGTTGGTAAGAATGCCGGCAGCGGCCTCTGTGCTACTAGTAGTTTATAAGAATGCCGGCAGCGGCGCCTGTGCTACTAGTAGTTTATAAGAATGCCGGCAGCGGCCTCTGTGCTACTAGTAGTTGATAAGAATGCCGGCAGCGGCCTCTGTGCTACTAGTAGTTGATAAGAATGCCGGCAGCGGCCTCTGTGCTACTAGTAGTTTATAAGAATGCCGGCAGCGGCGCCTGTGCTACTAGTAGTTGATAAGAATGCCGGCAGCGGCCTCTGTGCTACTAGTAGTTTATAAGAATGCCGGCAGCGGCGCCTGTGCTACTAGTAGTTGATAAGAATGCCGGCAGCGGCCTCTGTGCTACTAGTAGTTTATAAGAATGCCGGCAGCGGCGCCTGTGCTACTAGTAGTTTATAAGAATGCCGGCAGCGGCCTCTGTGCTACTAGTAGTTTATAAGAATGCCGGCAGCGGCCTCTGTGCTACTAGTAGTTTATAAGAATGCCGGCAGCGGCCTCTGTGCTACTAGTAGTTGATAAGAGTGCCGGCAGCGGCCTCTGTGCTACTATAATAAGTAACTATTATAATACTTTTTTATAATAGTTGGTGTCGATCTCGCCAGCGGCGTCGCTGGTACTAGTATTTGGGAAGGATCTCGGCAGTGGCGGGGGACCTACTATTAGTTAGTTATGATGGAGTGGCCGTGGCGTCGGAGCGCGGAGTGGGGCGACGCGACGCGACGTGTGACCTGGACCTGCCTAATAGTCTTGTCCCACACGATTAATGGAGTTTCGTCAAAGACGCCCAATCTGAGCTCTCACTACGTTATCGCTCGGTCGATTACACTATAATGAATGATGTTGCTGCCCGTCTCGCTGGTACCAGCAGTGCTTCCTGTCAGAATATGTCGAAGCAACTTGCGTTAACAGAACCGTATACTGTTATTTGTATAACCTTGATAAATAGCTTAAAATTACTTATAAAATAATAGAGTTAAGAATTAAGAGTTAAGAAACCAGTAAATACGACACTTGTATTGATAGTGCTGTCCTCTAATTCTGATGGTACCATAGTGTAGGATTTCCAACGTTTCATAAGGAATAAATGTGATAATGTGTCTAAAATAACATATAAGTATGTATTAAAACATTTAATTGAATATTGTAAGATAAAGTATCAATTTTAATTTACATAGTCGATTTTTTGTCACATCTCATATTTACACCAATTTACCCTATAGGACCTAGGTGATGTTAATTTTTTCAAACAGTTATTAGAAAACTTATTTAGAGTGCTAAAATAGTGTAAAACTATAAGAGTATTGTTATAAAAGTCTAAATTGGAAATATACATCCAACAAAACATATTTTTGAGGCAAACTGTATTGAAATCATATAATATTTGTTTTATTCCATAAATAAATTAATTCACAAGGTTTTACATCAATATGCTGCAGCACATAAGCTCCGTCCAGTGTTTCATTTCACTTCCTTGTAATGTTTGTGCATTGGTCGAACGATTAGTGTGGAATACTTTGCCCCAGGACTCTACTAGTAATACGGCAAACTAACATTCTTCCTTTTTCATGAGGCGAAACTGTGTATTAAATTCCGTCATGGGGGTTGATGAAGAAAGTAGACGGAGCGGAAACCTGACGACTCTCGCGATAGTGACCAGTGACTTCATTTCGTTCTTCAAAATTAATTTGAACTGAACTAGACAGACATACATGTTAACTTAATGATTTTCTTCGAAACGCCCGAAATGGCTATACTAAAATAGGGTCATACTCATTTTTTCTGATTTAAAGCTAACTTCCTTTATATTAAATTAATTTTTAGATAGGCCCATGTGCACACACGCACGTGACAACCCTTGTCAGATTTTTTTATTATAGATATACAATTATTTCTCCAACGAAGTTATATTATTTTTTATTTATAGTCCTTTCATTGTGTACATATTTTCCAATATAAATAAGCTGTGCTTTTTAATAAATATTTTTATTTGGTTTGGTAATTAGTGATTATTTGGGTAAATGTTCAAAAATTAAGGTTTTTATATTAAATTATGATAACTGTAAACAATAACGTACATCAACGTCAAGATAATACTCAACCACCAGGACCAAAACAGACATTTAATTAGTTCTTGGGAGTTGTGAGGTGAGCAGGCACCCCCTCAGCACTCATTACTCAGCACTCAGCACTCGGAACTCAGAACTCAGCACTTGGCACTCGGCACACAGCACTAATTATTATTATGACTAAATAATTGCCTAAATAATATACGGTATCAGTGGACTGACACATACTTTCTTCCTGAAGTCAATTTAAACGTCAATACTCAATTAAACCATATTCATCGACGATTATCTAAATATAAGATTAGATTATTGTTTATGTTTTCATGAAACAATAAACCATTTAATGACAAAAAAGAAGCCTTACATTTTAGTATTTTTGTAAATACCCTTAAAAATCGATTAAAGTTTAGAGTGAAAGGGATGTGGCCTACCATACCAATTTTATGAAAATAAGGGAGGAATTGATTTTTCAACATTCTCCATAAGTATAATTATTAGGTGCTCTCACTTTAAAACTACTTTTTTATTGACGTGCATATAATATATCATGAAATTCAATTTGTTTTTTTTAACTCTTGTATTGGTGGTAGTCAAATTGTACTTTACCCCTATTGTTTTCACAGAAAAATAAAAATATATTTTTACTTTTAAAACCCATAACTTTTAAACCACGATGTTTTGAGAAATGCGGGTTGTGTCATTATGTTCTTTCATGAAGTACAATAAACCATTTAATTTGCACCAAACTCTTTAGAGCCGGTTTTTTCATTTTACGTATTCCTTTTGTAAAGTACCCTTAAAAATCGAAAATTCAAAGAAATGTTAACAAACTAATACATATTTTATGTTTACTGCTACTTATTTCTTTTTTTTAATTATTTATTATTTAATTGTTTGGTTAAATCCAGAAGAAATGTTTACTAAAACCGCTCCAAATTGGGGTGTTGAGAGCTAAAAGGTGTATATTCTAATGAAACTAAGTTTCATAGCAGTGGGTGCCCCCGTTATCACTGAGAGGCGTTACAAACAGAAACTGAGATAAGACCCATTTAGGCTTTTCTAGGGTATAAAGCGTAAAAATAACCAGACGTATCGTATGTTCAAGCAATTTACCGACACAACTCTAATTTTACACATATGGCTGGATAATATTCAGCTTTCAAAAAAGTGTTTATTTAATTCAAAATTACAACAAGAATCGTACCTTTAATTTAGAGTTCCAAATAACCGAGTGAGATTGAGTATAACGGTAAAGTAAACACCATTAGTTAAACAGTTTGAAGAAAGTTGCAGGCGCTAAACGCGACAGGAAGCTCTTATAACTGAGTTAAAAGTTTCCTTTCTGATGAGGTTAAAAGGACATCGACTCCGTTTAGGAATTTCAGGCCTAAAATCTATGTAGTAAAGATAAGAAATAGTGAAGTCTTCTATTTCACATATTTTCATATTATCATTTTATTAATAACTATCAGTCAAATATATTTTTCACATTCGTATTAACAATCATACTATTATGCCTGTTATTGTATATCTGAGGAATTTTAAAAGCATGTACCACTAGATTTGTAGATTTTCTTTAGTTTTAAATGCTTACGATCACATCTTAGTTCTCATGTATCTTTTCAATACTATTATAAAGTTTCAGCCACTGTCTTTTTTCATGCTGTCAGGAGACTCAAAAGAAAAATGAAATGAAAATGGCTTTATTTGAGAGCTAAAGTTAGGACTAACAAATCCTTTCTACAACTTAACCTCTAATAAACAAAATTTACGTTAACTAAGATCTTAAGTAGTAAATAATAACATAAAATAAAATAAAAAAATTATAAAATAAACATACATTGTTTTTAAAAACAAAAAACCTAGATCAGACAAACACGCTCCATTCTCTCAGTCGCTGTCGCCCCTGTTTCAGCCCCGAGAATGACGTCACTACCCCGCCCTAAAATATGATGCTTTACCCCCCCCCCCGAACCGATGCTATGATGCTTTTGCGCCCCGAACCGATCACAGCTAATCTCTTATTAAGTAGGTCCACATCAGGAAGCGAGGTCCAGTGCCTAGAAGCAGAGATTGAAATAATTTGTATAAAGGGTTGTTTGATGAATTTTTGGAATTGAAAGAAGTCGAATGTTGCGAGTACTTGTATCAGAAATGAAAGTGGAATTACTAGAAAGATAAGGAGGTAGGTTATGCTTAAGAAAGTGCAACAGACGAAGAGTATGAAATTCCCAAAATCCTTTAGCCTCATTAAAGAATGAATATTAGAATATGGTGGACCATGGTAGGAACGCCTCAGACCAAAAATAAATTGAATGCTGTAATTTTGAGCACGTCGAAGCCGATTCGAGAGCTCAACAGTAATTTCATTTATCACCACATCACAGTAGCTGAAGTGTATCAGAACAAGGGTCTTTACTTAAAAAATGCCTTAATTATCTAACCAAACATAATTGTATTATCAAATGCAACTAATATATTTGTACCATTACATATTCATGAAATTAATTAATTGAAATCAATCAGTGTATTCCGTATTAATTTTATAAAACTAAATATATAAAACAAAGTGGTGTTATTTACAACATTCATTACTCGAGAACGGCTGAACCGATTTAAATGATCTTTGATTTTTTTATTCATCTCTGCTCCGAGCAGGGCAAAATATTCCGAGCAGCAAAATATTCAGTTTTGTATTTAACCTTATTGCTAAGCCTCACTGGCCGGTAAACTTTGTATATTATTGTATAGCTTATGAGGAAAAGACGTGATGCATTTTTATCATATGCATACATCAATAATGTGAATATTTTATTTACAGCTGATTCTGTGTTACTTTATTTTTACCAGTCGACAGCTAACGTCATTGTGCGTCATTTTCAGCGAATGTTTGTGGTTGTTAAAAAAATGTAGATTACTGGTTGGTTTGTTTGTCCCAGTGTAATTAGTTGGGGTTATTGGTTGGGGTTATTAGTTGTTATTTTGTTTTGTGAGAGTGGAATTAATAAATGTTAGATTACACAAGTATTATTACAAACAATGCCGGTTTATTTGTTATTTGTTTTGTGGAAATATTATTAATATGCCTTATCGTTCCAGTATTGTTATTAACTATACCGCAACCCAGAATAGCTCTGATCTTTCACAACGAAGTTCAATGTTATTCGATTTCAGAAAATGGACAGTATTAAAGTTAAAACGTGCTTACTGTTAGTCGTTGCGAAGTTCGCCGGGTCAGCTAGTATTATATACAAATCAAGAACTTAAATAACACTTACTTGTAACCAAAAGAAAGTAGCCTAACTAAATTTAAAACGATGATATATTTTCTTTCTAGTGATAAATTATTTCGTTTTATCCATTAAATGCATGCAAATAAATTAATAAAAAATAATCATGTGTATCGAATATAGCCTATGGTTTATTAATAATAATATCAATATAGCGGTTCTAAATATATTTAGTGCGTTATGATAAAAATATCTCAATAAAAACGCAAAATCTTTGTTTGGGATTAATTAAAATTAGGTCAAGTTAAAGTTTCCTTACAACATAAATTGGCAAAATGCGTGAAAATAAAATAATTAATACCCCCCCTTGCAGCAGTCCTTGCGTACTCAGCGAATTTCCAAATCTATGATATAATAATAATAATGTATGACAATTTTTAACAATATCTGTCGATAAATATGAGATTTTAATATAAGAGTATGCAGGTGTACTGCTGTGAGAAAGATTGAAAGAAGGCATTTCTAGCATAATTTTTTTTATTTTGACCATTTATACCAAGTTTCATAAACATCTGTCCATGAATAAAGATGTTTGCCTATTCTCTCTATGATTAACATGGGAAAAGAGTATGCAGGTTAACTGCGATGATAAACACATAAACTATGATTTTTAAGCATAAAAATGGATGTATCTTAACCACATGAAGCTACATCTAGTGTTTCATCCAACAATATAGATTGACAGATGAAGTATAAATTAAGATTGAGTGAAGTATTAAGATTAACATATACATGATCTAACCTATTTCCAATCGGGAAGTAAATATAAACATTTTTCCCCCATATGAGTGCGCATTAGGCCTATAACTTAACCCAAATTCGGAATGTTTTGTGCCGTGTAAGATAAACAAACAATTGCATACACGGCTTCTAGTACAGTAGTGGTTATATGACCGGGGTGTGGTATTGATTTATTTTTGAAATAATAATGATACATTTACATTGCTTAAAAATTATAAAACGTTATTTTACAACTTCATATCTATTTCAACACCTTGAGGTGAAGCCTAGCCTATATGACGGATTGAAAATTAATAGCTCTTTTAAGTGCTCATATTTAACTTGGAGCATTAAATAGTCAAATTTTGTCAAACTTTGCTTCAGTAGGCCTACTCACAATAGCCATTATGCTTTAGCTTGAAATTGGCCAAACTTTTAACAAGAAAAAGGCATACAACTTCCTGTAAGTTAACCAACTACTTTCGAGTATTGGATAAACTTTGCAGCTAGTTGTTGAAAACAAAATAAATTTGACAAGGTACGAGTATATCTTTGTTTCGTTTTATTAGGTGTAGACATAATTATAAATTCAGGTAAAATATGTAAATTATAGAAACGTGTTTACAAGAAATATTGTATTGCAATCAACTTAATGTACACGTTCTTTATACATCTCATTTAAAAATCCATTATCTTCATACTTTCAAAAAACTGAAGTAAAAAGAGGAAAAAGAAGTGACAGGTTGAAAAGGACCAGATCTCAACCAAAGGGCGGCAAATCTTCATTTAGGTGAATAATACATTCGCGGAACACCGAGTTTTAAGCCCGCATATATCTCTCTCTTCCTCGTCATCACAACATGCCAGCTCCATTCCGTGCTCCACCCAGTTCAATTCATTATTGTGCTTCATTGTGAACTTTTTACTGTAATGAAGTATCATACTTCATTATAGTACTTAATTGTTTAAATTTTGTTTAAACCTTTTTCTACATTGTGTTGTACTTCATTATCGTGCCTCGTTAATGAAGGTGTCTCTGTAGAGCAAAGAAGCATTCGGTATTTGATATCGTTTTTTATGTAAAAGTGTGTTATGTACACAATTTATGAATACTTGAACTAACGTAAATACTACTCACTGCTTCATATTTAGAGCAGTAGTATATTATTGGTAATCATCACTAATGTTTATTAATATAATTGATAGTTATGATGACTATCAATTACTCATTACGATACGTTTTACTCTATAAATAAATAGAGACGGTATATACCTTTTTTGACATGGATATGTCTTAGGAATAAGAGAAAATTGAGGATAGATTTGGTTTTTTAAGAATTGATTTGCAGGTTTCCATAAAACATATACAACTATTAAGTGAAATTTTTAATGACGAAAAATAAGCTTTTTTATACTGAAAAATTCGTTTGAAATTAATGACAACAACTTTTCACAAGAAGTAGAAAACCTAGATTTTTAACAAGAAAAAAGCATTAACATTAAGTGTAGCAAATATTCGAGTACATGCAGTAATCTTGAGTTAGTTCTTTGTATAATTTTTATATGTGATAATATATACGAAAAGTTCTATTTTAAAGACAACAACGTATTTTCTATGAATAATGGAATCACAATCTGTGTTAAAAATGTTCATCTCCTCACATAATTTGGTAGTGGTTGAAAAAGGTTAGTGAGTCCATAGTAATTTACCAACGTGTTTGTATTCGTGTAGTTTTACAAAAATGTATTGCATCTTTCTGTATCTCAACGTGTACATCTAATGTCACACAAATTGCTCCCATGACAACTGTCTGCAGAGTCTCACACAAATAGAAAAAATGCGTGCGAACTGCACGATCTTTTACTTAACAAATACGCCACTCATAACAGTGTAAATGTTAACAAATGTTTCTTTTTTCTATTTGATTCTCGGAAACGCGCACAAAACGCGCCAAAGTCAAAGCATTGCGTCGTTTTTGACTCTCTTAGCTCTAGTGTTAGTGATTTTTAAGATGGATATGTGGCAGTCCCTACAAAGCTATTGCATTGAATTTTTAATGTAAAATAATAAGAACAGCTGTTAATATGAACTGAAAACATTCCCTTTAGACACATCCATGATCTAACCTATTTCCCACAAGGAAGTAAATGCAAACCTTTTAAGTGACGGTAGGGACATTCAGGTAATTTTAAATTAAAAATTACCTTATATCTTAGTAACTTGAATTAGTAAAGTCTTGTGTTTAGTAACTTTAATGGTGACCAACAAATTTATATACGACAAAAGTTAGCTATGTTTTTATTAAGCAACAAGATTTAACGGTATACTAAGGAATGCAATGGCAAATTTCTGCGACGCGACGTGTTCTATTGTCTCCCACATCTCCGAATGTCGGCCAGTCCCTCAACGTGCTGCAGTGGTAGTGAGTCACACAAATATCTGCGACGCGTTGTGTTCTGTTATCTCCCACATCTCGGAATGTCGGCCAGTCCCTCAAAGTGCTGCAGTGGTAGTGAGTCACACAAATATCTGCGACGCGACGTGTTCTGTTGTCTCCCACATCTCGGAATGTCGGCCAGTCCCTCAAAGTGCTGCAGTGGTAGTGAGTCACACAAATATCTGCGACGCGACGTGTTCTGTTGTCTCCCACATCTCGGAATGTCGGCCAGTCCCTCAAAGTGCTGCAGTGGTAAGTGAGTCACACAAATATCTGCGACGCGACGTGTTCTGTTGTCTCCCACATCTCGGAATGTCGGCCAGTCCCTCAAAGTGCTGCAGTGGTAGTGAGTCACACAAATATCTGCGACGCGACGTGTTCTGTTGTCTCCCACATCTCGGAATGTCGGCCAGTCCCTCAAAGTGCTGCAGAATATTGTGAATTATTATCGAATATTTGATTGCGTGTGTGTGTGTGTGTGTGTGTGTGTGTGTATGTGTGTGTATGTGTGTGTTTTGTGTGCGCATGCGTGCATGCGTATTTACCAGACTGTAAAATGATCAAGGTACCCTGGTGGAAGATTATATTCTGTCTTAATTTTTCATATATGTTTAATGTTTAAAGTCCACATGAGTACACTCGTTTCTTACAAATATTTTGGCTTAAAATACCAGTAGAAACTAAACCAGAAACATAAACCAGAATCGACACGTTTTTCCCATGTTATTCTTATGGGGATTATTTTTGCACAGATTAAACAATTTGTAAAAATCCCTCCTTTATTCATTACCAATCTACTATATGACGCTATACAACATCATTTTCATTAAAAATAAACAAATATTTCACAAAGCTTACATCTTACAGGGTCCGAAATCCTAGACTCCCGCGCAGCGGTTTATAACACTGACACACACTACAAGAAAAAAATGTAATTTTTATGCCAACTTGTCATAAATACAATCAAAAGAGTAAACTTTTTGCTATAATATTCAATATTAAAATGGTTCAAACGACTTCTTGTGACTTCTTCTTCAAGGTGCGTGCTTTGTGAAAGTTTTGTTTATTTTTAATGAAAATGATGTTGTATAGCATCAGACAGTGGATTGGATATGAATAAAGGCGGAAGTTTTACAAACTGTTTGCTCTTGTAGTGTGTGTCAGTGTTATAAACCGCTGCGCGGGAGTCTAGGATTTCGGACCCTGTAAGATGTAAGCTTTGTGAAATATTTGTTTATTTTTAATGAAAATGATGTTGTATAGCGTCATATAGTAGATTGGTAATGAATAAAGGTGGGATTTTTACAAATTGTTTAATCTGTGCAAAAATAATCCCCATAAGAATAACATGGGAAAAACGTGTCGATTCTGGTTTATGTTTCTGGTTTTGTATCTACTAATACCTGGATAGGTGACATATTTAGAAGGACTATAATAATTATATAACGTTTTATATTTGATCCTAAATCTAATAAATCTGTTTTTCCATCGCTGCAACGCACTACGGGTAACACTAGTTGTAAATACTGTTTAAGATATTGCTTATTGACACAGTCATTTATTTAGATTTTCAGTTGACCAATTTTAATTATCAAAGTAAAGGCAATCTAAGAGTATTTATTATATATATTTGGTCTTTGGAACCAGGTAATAGAAGTACATCGAAACACACTAGGTCAATCAAAATTAATCACATAGTAAAATAAATCCAATGTCGTTTTAAAACCTTAACTGTAATGTATCTCCGAGTAAATTAGAATTAAGATACAGTATGTATATTTCAAATTAAGATACAAGATTATCAAGTTATCCTCCTCGTACACAAAGTTTCCATTGTGGTGTGATATTTTTTTATCGTGTCAGATTAGATTTCGTATCAGGATACCAAGTAACTTAAACTGAGTAGAAAAGTTGTCTGTTAAACTTCAAGTAAGAAAACAGTTAACTTAATTACAAATTGTTCCTGTCTTGTGTACTTCCACAAGGTTTCTTACCGACTTGAAACTAATGGTGTTTCTTTAATTTTTTTATGTAGGATTTAATTACTTAAAGTATACCTTGAGAAGTATCGTTAGTCACAATTATTCTGCAAGGAAACCTTTAAAGGAGGTTTTGTATTTAATACTGGGTGCTGAATTTAATCGTATTGTAACTACATAATTTAAAATACCTACAAATACAACTTAATTGGACAAAATTCATGAACAAAAAATAGCGATTGGTGAAACATTTTCAATATGTATGTAATATGATTCACTTAAATAATTATCAGTTACATTGGGACCACATTCATTTATATGTTGCTAAAACATAAAAAATAGGCTACTGTGTTATTGGACGTTCTTACTCACTTTTTAACAAGGATAAGTCTTAGCTTCTTAGCTCTGAGGACGGGGTAGTTAGAAATCAGTCAGACCAAAATTAGTAACGGAAGTGACCACATATTGTTACCTGGAACAGCCGAGATTAGGTGTGGCGATTAGAATAGCCCAGACTAGGTGCGGCACCTGGAATAGCTTAGACTAGGTGCGCCGCCTGGTATAGCTTAGACTAGGTGCGGCGCCTAGAACAGCCCAGACTAGGTGCGGCACCTGGAATATCCTAGACTAGGTTAGGTGCCTCGAATAGCTTAGACTAGGTGCGGCACCTGGAATAGCCAGGACTCAGCCCGGACGCCAGGAACATCACAGAGTAGGTGCGGCACCTGGAACAGCCTGGACTCGTCCCGGACGCCTGGAACATCCCAGAGTAGGTGCGGCACTTGGAATAGCCTAGACTAGGAGTGGCACCCGGAATAGCCTGGACTAGGCCCGGACGCCTAGAACAGCCCAGTCTAGGTGCGGCACCTGGAATAGCTTAGACTAGGTGTGGCGCCTGGAATAGCCTGGACTCGGCCCGGACGCCTAGAACAGTCCAGACTAGGTGCGGCACCTGGAATAACTTAGACTAGGTGCGGTGCCTGGAATAGCCAGGACTCGGCCCGGACGCCTAGAACAGCCCAGGCTAGGTGCGGCACCTGGAATAGACTAGACTAGGTGCGGCGCCTGGAATAGCTTAACAAGGTGCGGCACATGGAATAGCATGGACTCGTTCTGGACGCCTGGAACGGCTCACAATCGGCCCGGGCGCCTAGAACCGCCCAGCCCCGGCCCAGACGCCTGGAACATCCCAGAGTAGGTGTGGCACTTGGAATAGCCTAGACTAGGTGCGGCGCCTGGAATAGCTTAACTAGGTACGGCACCTGGAATAGCCTGGACTCGGCCCGGGCGCCTGGAACAGCCCAGACTAGGTGCGGCACCTGGAATAGCCTAGACTAGAAGTGGCGCCTGAAATAGCCTGGACTCGGCCCGGACGACTGGAACATCCCAAAGTAGGTGCGGCACCTGCAATAGCCTGGACTCGACCCGGACGCCTGGAACAGACCAGACTCGGCCCGGACGCCTGGAACATCCCAGAGTAGGTGTGGCACTTGGAATATCCTAGACTAGGCGCGGCACCTGGAACAGCCTGGACTCGTCCTGGACGCCTGGAACATCCCAGAGTAGGTGTGGCACTTGGAATAGCCTAGACTAGGAGTGGCACCCGGAATAGCCTGGACTCGGCCCGGGCGCCTGGAACAGCCCAGACTAGGTGCGGCACCTGGAATAGCCTAGACTAGAAGTGGCGCCTGAAATAGCCTGGACCTGGCCCGGACGACTGGAACATCCCAAAGTAGGTGCGGCACCTGGAATAGCCTGGACTCGGCCCGGACGCCTAGAACAGCCCAGACTAGGTGCGGCACCTGGAATAGACTAGACTAGGTGCGGCGCCTGGAATAGCTTAACAAGGTGCGGCACATGGAATAGCATGGACTCGTTCTGGACGCCTGGAACAGCCCAGAGTAGGTGTGGCACTTAGAATAGCCTAGACTAGGTGCGGCGCCTAGAATAGCTTAACTGGGTACGGCACCCGGGATAGCCTGGACTCGGCCCGGACGCCTGGAACAGCCCAGACTAGTTGCGGCATCTGGAATAGCTTAGACTAGGAGTGGCACCTGAAATAGCCTGGACTCGGCCCGGACGACTGGAACATCCCAAAGTAGGTGCGGCACCTGGAATAGACGAGACTAGGTGCGGCGACTGGAATAGCTTAACAAGGTGCGGCACATGGAATAGCATGGACTCGTTCTGGACGCCTGGAACAGCCCAGAGTAGGTGTGGCACTTGGAATAGCCTAGACTAGGTGCGGCGCCTAGAATAGCTTAACTAGGTACGGCACCCGGAATAGCCTGGACTCGGCCCGGACGCCTGGAACAGCCCAGACTAGGTGCGGCATCTGGAATAGCTTAGACTAGGTGCGGCGCCTAGAATAGCCTGGACTCTGCCCGGACACCTATAACAGCCCAGACTAGGTGCGGCACCTGGAATAGACTAGACTAACAAGTCCCAACTAGCCCAACTAACTAGCCCAAACGCCTGGAACAGCCCACACTCGGCCTGGGAGCATGGAAAAGCCCAGACTAGGTGCGGCACCTGGAATAGCCTAGACTAGGTGCGGCGTCTGGAATAGCTTAGACTAGGTGCGGCACCTGGAATAGCCTAGACTAGGTGTGGTGCCTGGAATAGCTTAACTAGGTGCGGCACATGGAATAGCCTGGACTCAGTCTGGACGCCTGGAACAGCCCACACTCGGCCCGGGCGCCTATAACAGCCCGGACTAGGTGCGGCACCTTGAATAGCCTAGACTAGGTGCGGCGTCTGGAATAGCTTAGACTAAGTGCGGCGCCTGGAACAGCCTGGACTCGGTCCGGACGTCTAAAACAGCCCAGACCAGGTGCGGCACCTGGAATAGACTAGACTAGGTGCGGCGCCTGGAATAGCTTAACTAGGTGCGGCACATGGAATAGCCTGGACTCGGTCCGATGCAAAGACAGTTTTTGTGTAATTCTCGTAATTTTAATAATAAACTAAAATTCTGAAATCACCATTTAATTTATTTATAAAGCCTGTAAGGTGGTAAGAATAGGAAATGCATATGTTTTTAAAGATGACACACTATTACAGTAGTGTATTTAGCTAATATTTGACTACATAACGATTGCCTTGATCAACAGTTAAGGCTACTAGTTGTTTGAGGGCTTAAACACCAATATTGTGTTTATGTAGTTTGGCTTCCTAGTTGAACATTGACAACTCGGGGCTTAGTTCAGCAGTCTTGGAGCGCATCGTCGCTGCAGTCAGCGGTCCGCATCAGACTTCGCATCAACAGAGCTGCAAACGGAACTTCTGAACTAGTTCATAGCTTGTGTATTGTTTTTAAAATATATCGTAATATTATCCATGCCATAATGTAATCATAACACTACAGGGTTAAAGTATGATTAGATAGCTTAGATCAAAAATTTACTTAAATCTAAACAGTTAACTAAAATAGTATACGTGCGTCATACATTTTCGTTAACATTTTGCCACCATAAGACATATGGAGATTTAACCAATTTGAGGAGTTCCCACATTCTTTAAAAAAATAATATTTAATTGTCTTCCCAATTTCACAAACTAAAATGGCACTAGAATGTAAAATCTAATTTAAACAAGAAGAAAAATTAGCTTTGTGAAAAACATAATTAAATATAACAATGTGTTATTAAATCGTTCTGAAGACATTTGCTGTAGGTAGTTTCAACATCCCTAGATACGTACAGATTTTATCATGCTTTAAATTCTTCGCCGCTACTTAAAAGAGAAATATTACTGAGTTAAAGAAAATAAACGAACGCGTTTGGGGAACTCCCCGAGTTGAAACTTCTTTGTGTCTAATCTGAACCTGTTAGCGTAAAAGCGTTCTTTACTGGTAAAATACGTGGCGCGCTACATTGATTTTGTTCCCCGTTGATTCGCTTTCCGTTTGGTAATGCTTGAAATAATCCACTGTTTCAGTGACGAATAAATTGAACGCATTGAACGATTACTTAGTGTGCGAGTAAAGCCAAAGAATGTGTATTTAATTATGTTAGTTTACCGTAGAAGCTAGGTTTCTTATCTTATAAAATTACTATTTCCTAGCTACGAGTGAGTTTTGTGATTGTGTCTTTTTGGCATGTGCAAAGGTTTTTGAATCACCAATATTGACACTTCTATTGTAATTTTTATTTGATACAGATATTTTGATGAGTGTTTAGTGTAGTTTTATTTAAGTTTTAATTAAATGTTTCTTTTTCTATATTTAGCTACATTGTGATGAGAAATGGGGCATTAACTCCTTACCCCCAACGTGTAACCGCTAACTCCGCCCATTATTTTTGGTACGCAACCGGGTTTTACGATTAAGTATTAGCAGTAAGACGACAAAACATTTTCGTATGGTTTCGGTATCAGTGGACTGACACATACTTTCTCCCTTAAGTATATTTAAAAATAGACAATCTGTAATAAAAATATCATATTCTTCAAAGTTTATCTAAATAACATTTGATAAGTTATTATTTCAAAAATAATCATCCAATTTCTGAAAATAACAACAAGAGAAAGTTAAATTAATTGTTAGAATTTTATGGGGGAAACCCATGCCCCCGCCCCCCGGTAACACCAAGCTTTTTTAGTTGGATTTTTGGGTAATTTGACCTTACGCTTCAAACCAAGTTTCATGGAAACGGATGGGAAATAAGTAAGAAATTGATTTTTTAATATTCTCCGTAAGAATAACATTGGGCGCTTTCAGACAACGTACTGCGTTTATCATGTATAGTAAATTTAACTTTTCCCTGGAAACATTAGTCGTAGATGAATAAATCAAAAGACTAATTTATTTAGGTATTGACCATATGGCCATTGAAACCAGCTTTTAAGCTGGTTTCAATGGTCAGAGTCACGTTATGTTTTACGTTTATTTTTTCGTTGAAAATTAAAAAAAGACTTGTTGACATTTAAAAGCCCATGACTTTTGAACCGTCATTTTTACAGACATGCGCGTGGTGTCATATTATTTATAATTTACGCACTATAAACTACTAAATTTTTTATTAAAATCGTTAGATCCGTTTTTGCGAAATTTGTATTTTTCATGTTTTAGGGGTGAAATACCCTTAAAAATCAAAAATTCGAAAAATAAAAACCGCCTCGAGATACGGTGAATATAAACATACATGCCAAATTTCATCTAAATCGGAATTTCACTTTTTTTGGATTCAGGGGACCCAAAACGGATATTTACATAGATACAAACACTGACATAACCTAAACAACTAATCAGGAATCAAGAAAGAACTGATACAACGTATGTAACATAACAGCTGATAAGTCTATAGCGACAAAAATGATCGACATGATGATTTCAAATATTTACAGTATAAAAGAGTTGTATCGACTATGAGCAATATCTTACATACAACAAATAAAGCGCATTGGTACAAGAAAGTTCAGAAGAATTTCACAAAATTCCCTTGGTTTAAATCTTATAACATGAACAGAAACGAAATAATAAACATTTGTCGATTGAGATTCGGACATGATAATATAAATTCTTGTCTCTATAAAATAAAATGTTATTTTGCTCCACTTTGCCTTAAATGTACATTAGGTACAAATGAAACATTGGACCATATAATTTTATATTGTCCCAGCTACACATACAAAAGAGATAAATATTTTAAAACGACTAAGAAGCTCAGTAACAATTTTTCATTGAATTTTAAAGAAATAATCAGCTTAGGCACTTTTGAAATATATCAAGAGATGAACAACTATCTGAAGGCAATTAATAGAAAAATTTAATATGTATAACACATACACACTCACATACATGAATGTTAATCCAATACTGGTCTTCTTCCATCCATGGCCTACCTTTTTCGGGATAGGACATTGCCTGGTCGGCCCCTGGCAGAGACGAACCTTTACCCCTCCCTTCTGACTGATCCATCTATTCAAGCATCCTTAGATTACAGATGAAATATCCAATCCGACGCACTATCCAAGACCCCGTCCAATAAAATCATGACACAAAAATAACACAACACAGAACAAACACAGTGTACAACGGGGCCTCATAGTTTTCAAGCCCGGCCGCCTTTTTTTTATAAAGGCAAAAGAGAAAAAAAACTATTGATACTATTGATCAGGTAATTGAAGCTCCTGAAAAAACATCTGTTATTTCACTTGCTCCGGCCCTGTTCTGATTTGATTGTTCTAGCAACTCTAGCTAATCCTGCAAGCTACAGCTGAAAAGCTAATGCTGTGTCTCCCAAATGAAGTCCTTTCGGCTGTATGTAAGCTGCCCATACACGTCTGGACGGATGGGGGAAGGTGGGTTTAGTTTGGGTATAGGCTACACCGCTTAACGTTGGAGTCACAACATTACCCACGCAGGAGCGGCGGTACTCATAAAGAGTTACCACCTGCCACAAAAAAAACTCATGCTAATACAAAAATGTTTACGCAATCAAATTTTTAATGTCTTGATTCGTTTCAAAATGGTGCGCCTTTTAGTGACAAAGTAACCAAATTTTTTGACAACTTTGTATTAAAACAAAATACAGATTACTCTAATCAGATTAAACAATTTCATTCCTTATGAGCTAAGTTTTATTCTGACATGAAACCCTACAATAATACCTCAAAAATTTAGTTTTTGAAAATATGTAATTTCAAATATCATCGTATGCTATTTGACATATTTATTATATGTGTATTTGAAATTTTTTTAGTTTTGGCTATATAAAAATTTTTTAAATATGAAATTTTGACATTTTTTTCGAGATAGTATTGTAGTGTTGCATATCAGAATAAAGTTTAGCACACAAGGAACGCAATTAATTGTTTAATCGGAGTAGAATAATCTGTATTTTAAAGAAAAATACAGGGTCTCCAAAATAATTGGATTTTGTTTTTCAATAAAAAGACCGCTATTTTGAAACGAATCGAGACATTCAAAATCTGATTGCATCAAAATGTTTGTATTAGCAAGAACTTAAATATGATGCATAACCTGACATATGTTTGTATATGATATTTCCGATATTTGAACTAGTGACCTCATTTTCTAAAATCCTGTATTTAAAAAAATATTTTTACGTTATTCCTTGGAGTTGGTTTGGTGGGATATGATTTTATTTTATCATTGTAGGATCAACGGCTTGTCTTTAATCAATATTGGACACCTTACTTGATTCTCCCTGTACATATAATAACGTGGGCGTTTCATAATATTTTAAATAGTATCAAATATTTGTTTATACTGTATAAAAAACACACGAAAACATCGGATGATATATGGCACCTCCGCCTGAGGCTTCAATCAATTATTAACTGAAACTTGCACTTAGAGCTAGGTAATCATTAATATTTGCTAAATCCAAAATTGTTATAGTTTACAGGTTTTCGATTATCAATTATTTTAGAAAAATGAATGTACTTGTATAACATATTCTTGAGATTTTCTTATGGAGTTCTTGTTGCTTATTATTAAATTGTACCTGCCGTACTTTTACACAATATTATATCATCCTGATCCTGATCAAGACAATTTATAGTTTTAATAAAAATAAAAATAATTTTATTAATGACGTGTTATTATAGTAATTTTTAAGTTTTGCTATTTGTAAAAGATTATTGTAGATGAGGAGCAATGCATTACTGAGAGTCTCAGAGGCGTATATCAACACATCGTAAATAAAATCCAATTAATTCAGAGTGAAAATCAGAGAGTGAATGAAATAATTGCAGCCATAGGAGCTCGAGCTTGAGACCGCAACAGGCATTTAATTAGTTCCAGAAATGCTCGAGGTTTAATCGGCATTCAGTGGCAGAGTGGCTTCAGAATGCAATTCACGACAATTTTAAATCGGTTGGTTCGACGTATGAGTGTTCTTTTACTGTTTCATACAATAACAGCTATGTCCTCTTCCTCAATTTTTATACCTGTTTTCGATTTCTTAAATATATATCAAATAATACTAAATATTCTGCTCGTGTTCTCGTCTCCGTTTGCTGTATTTTGGCTGAGTAGAAGTTTCATTTCATCTTTTATTTGGAATGTTTTCTAATATTTTCCTATATTCACCCTGAGCCCAAAAAGTAATAGTTAAAGTGGCGCGTTTGTGATTTTATATTTTTTTAATTTTGAACGCTAATTTTATTATGCTCATATATTTATTCTGTGTCCGCGTATCGTGAATTAGTTTAAGCTGTCTTGTGGAAGCTCTAGAAAGACGTTCCCTATGCAAGTGTACGACCCCTCCCCTTAGAGTTTGTCGTAGACATTGTGGTTATATTTTCCACCTTCTCCTCCGCCGTCTAGGTCCCCTGTGGCTCCAGCCCTGCTGTTGCTGGCTACTGTTGTACTGTTGCTGTTGTTTACTGTACGCCCTGTTGCCCCTGCTCTGCTGTTGATGGCTACTGTTGTACTGTTGCTGTTGTTTACTGTACGCCCTGTTGCCCCCTGGCACTGCTGTTGCTGGCTACTGTTGTACTGTTGCTGTTGTTTACTGTACGCCCTGTTGCCCCTGGCACTGCTGTTGCTACTGTTGTACTGTTGCTGTTGTTTACTGTACGCCCTGTTGCCCCCTGGCACTGCTGTTGATGGCTACTGTTGTACTGTTGCTGTTGTTTACTGTACGCCCTGTTGCCCCCTGGCACTGCTGTTGATGGCTACTGTTGTACTGTTGCTGTTGTTTACTGTACGCCCTGTTGCCCCCTGGCACTGCTGTTGATGGCTACTGTTGTACTGTTGCTGTTGTTTACTGTACGCCCTGTTGCCCCTGCTCTGCTGTTGATGGCTACTGTTGTACTGTTGCTGTTGTTTACTGTACGCCCTGTTGCCCCTGCTCTGCTGTTGATGGCTACTGTTGTACTGTTGCTGTTGTTTACTGTACGCCCTGTTGCCCCTGGCACTGCTGTTGATGGCTACTGTTGTACTATTGCTGTTGTTTAATGTACGCCCTGTTGCCCCCTGGCACTGCTGTTGATGGCTACTGTTGTACTGTTGCTGTTGTTTACTGTACGCCCTGTTGCCCCCTGGCACTGCTGTTGATGGCTACTGTTGTACTGTTGCTGTTGTTTACTGTACGCCCTGTTGCCCCCTGGCACTGCTGTTGATGGCTACTGTTGTACTGTTGCTGTTGTTTACTGTACGCCCTGTTGCCCCCTGGCACTGCTGTTGATGGCTACTGTTGTACTGTTGCTGTTGTTTACTGTACGCCCTGTTGCCCCCTGGCACTGCTGTTGATGGCTACTGTTGTACTGTTGCTGTTGTTTACTGTACGCCCTGTTGCCCCCTGGCACTGCTGTTGATGGCTACTGTTGTACTGTTGCTGTTGTTTACTGTACGCCCTGTTGCCCCCTGGCACTGCTGTTGCTGGCTACTGTTGTACTGTTGCTGTTGTTTACTGTACGCCCTGTTGCCCCTGCTCTGCTGTTGATGGCTACTGTTGTACTGTTGCTGTTGTTTACTGTACGCCCTGTTGCCCCCTGGCACTGCTGTTGATGGCTACTGTTGTACTGTTGCTGTTGTTTACTGTACGCCCTGTTGCCCCCTGGCACTGCTGTTGATGGCTACTGTTGTACTGTTGCTGTTGTTTACTGTACGCCCTGTTGCCCCCTGGCACTGCTGTTGATGGCTACTGTTGTACTGTTGCTGTTGTTTACTGTACGCCCTGTTGCCCCCTGGCACTGCTGTTGATGGCTACTGTTGTACTGTTGCTGTTGTTTACTGTACGCCCTGTTGCCCCTGCTCTGCTGTTGCTGGCTACTGTTGTACTGTTGCTGTTGTTTACTGTACGCCCTGTTGCCCCCTGGCACTGCTGTTGATGGCTACTGTTGTACTGTTGCTGTTGTTTACTGTACGCCCTGTTGCCCCCTGGCACTGCTGTTGATGGCTACTGTTGTACTGTTGCTGTTGTTTACTGTACGCCCTGTTGCCCCCTGGCACTGCTGTTGATGGCTACTGTTGTACTGTTGCTGTTGTTTACTGTACGCCCTGTTGCCCCCTGGCACTGCTGTTGATGGCTACTGTTGTACTGTTGCTGTTGTTTACTGTACGCCCTGTTGCCCCCTGGCACTGCTGTTGCTGGCTACTGTTGTACTGTTGCTGTTGTTTACTGTACTCCCTGTTGTCCCTGGAGGGGCCGTGGAAATTATTTGGTTTCCATGATTTGCTTCGCTGTCCTTCACACCCTGCTCCCTTATATGTTTTGCATTAGTAGTCTATTAGCATTATTTGCATGGTATGTATTACTTATTTTTAATGCTTCCCTCAGACTCCACCACATCTGACCCTATGGAAGTCCAATTATATAATCCTAATATAATCCAGTTGAAAATAAATTGTTCCCACAAAACCATCACCTAATTTCCTTACTCGCGGCAGTCTCAAAGCCCTTGAAACACCTCTTCCTATCCAGAACCTCTTTGTAGTTTGGGTTTCAGCGCGGTCAGTCGACTACTCCCTATGCATTCGACAAGGTCTTACACGAGGGTCTCCACTATCGACACCCTCAGCTCATATCTCGAGGGCCGTCAGTTAGAGATATCCATCGACGGGGTACTCAAGGGCTGCTAGTCCTAGTTGGTATGCACCACTTAACGGTAAAGTCCTAAATAACTTCCACAAGAGCAGAGTACTAGTAACACTGGTTACTACCAACCTAAAAATATATTTAAAATTATATTGATTGATTAAAAATTGATTAAATTGATTCACTACAATAATTTTATTTTCATCAAGACCACTTTTATAGATGAAAATTCATGTTAAATATGTGTACTGAGTATGACTTGAATTTCCTTACTGACTTGATTTAGAATACAAAAATTTATTGTTCAAAAACTATTTTCATTTTTAGCTTGAATTTATGTATAAAATTGTCAATATGACCTATACTCTATAGCCTGAATGGAGATTATTCCTTCCTATATTAAATATATCAGACAAATTTTGTTTAGTTGTCTATGGCTCTTTAAAATATATCTTAAAAACATTTTTAGATAAGTAGTAATTTTTATCATTATATAAATTATTCATTAAATTTCTTAAAACATTGAATTTCATTTATGAGCTATGTTCTGTACATAATGCTGTTAATATACTAACTAAACCAATAAATGCAATATCATATATGTAAATTATAGAGGGAAACTCCAATACACGGTGACGGGTTTGCACGTACTCCCAAAATATTTTTATTTAAAAAATTTCAGTATTACTAAAAACATATACAATTCATGTAACTTTTGAGTCAATTTAAAGAGAAAATATGAAATTAAAATAAACTACAAGAATATTAAGAAAAACTCAATGTTTTATGGTTTATTTTATGATCTTCATTACTTCTGTTAAGTTTGTTAGTTCTAAAGATAATTTATTATTCTAAAGGATGTTTTAATTATAAAGGACAGCCCTTTCTCTCAACTTTTATTTATGCTCATATAAATAATAAACAGTATCAGTCTACTGACACATACTTTCTCGCTCTAAAATAAACCTAACAACTCACTAATAAAATAATAAAAGCATCGTCTTTGTTATAATTATGTTAAACATAAAATTTTAAAAGTTAATTTTTCAAAATAATCATAAATAATATCCTCTTACTTTTATCGCACACAAAGACAACTACCACTTAGAAAACCACTTTTAAGGGTTCAGTGGACCCCAAAAAATATATATTTAGAAAAAACTCAAATTAAAAATTATGACTAAAATAATAGTTTCTTCTTACACTATCGTTTAGAATGTTTGAATCGTAGAATGTCGTTTGGATTAATAGTGAAAACAATAAACTCACCAGATAAAAATAATACAAGTAACATTAAAATAAATAAAAGTGACGATTCGAAGAGTAAAATTATGCCTTTTACAAGGACACTTACAAGTTGAATGTCAAAGCCACGAAGGAATGTTCCAACTTGAGTTTACCTCTAAACTCTCGTGAACTAATTAAACGTCTGTTGTGGTAACTTATAAAGCTGGAGATCCTGGCTCAGTATTTGAACCCTTGAAATTAAACTGATTCATCTATCCAGCTCTGCAATTTAATCTTGTTATGTTTTTTGCAGTGTAACGTAATCGCAAATAAACAATTCATATTTATATATTTCATCCTACATGTCGACAAGTTACTCTGGTCGAGATCATAATGTCTAGCTTCATTTCTCTCTTATTTTACCCACTAATTAAATTGTTGTAATATTTCGGAGCAAAAGATGTTAAATCTCTATATATAAAATTGAATGTATGTCTGTCTGTATGTATGTATGTATGTATGTATGTATGTATGTATGTATGTATGTATGTATGTATGTATGTATGTATGTATGTATGTATGTCCTTTATGCGTTGCCAAACTACTCATCCGATCGCCGTGATTTTTTATGAAGTTGCTCTATATGTGTCCGGGAAGGTTTTAGTGAAAAAATATTTTCGAAAACCCCATAAGTTTCCATTTAATGGCGTTTTAAATTTCTAATGTTAACCTTATGGAGAGTAAGTTTGTTTACAAATTGTCTACAATGAAAACATTTGATTTCTTAGCTACAGCTGATTGGTTTACTTTCCATTAGCAATACCGTATGCCTTACTATCCAATGCCACCTGAATCATTCATTAATGTAAAACTATGAAGTAAATGTGTACTGTAAAAAATGAACAGCTTTATTTACCACGTTAATAGTTTACGGTTTTGGGGGATTATGTATTTAAATTTTAATTTTCTGTCTGATTAAAGTCACGTGTTTATATGATAATTACAATGTTTATATTATTACGTTTATTATAATAATCAGCTGTTGTATATCTTTCCTATAAAAGCCGTATTACAGTTAGGTTTCGTTAGGGTTTGGATTGGATTTGAAAATTGTGAATTAATCCACTCAGATTTATTTGTTTTATGGGAATGATATTAATATGTTTTATCGTTTCAGTATTGTTATTCACTATTCAGCGACCCAGAATATATAACCTTTCACAATGAAGCCGTATTGCTATTCGACTTCAGAACATGGCCAATCTTAAAGTTAACATGTGTTTACTATGAGGCGTTACGAAGTTCGCCGGGTCAGCTAGTGCTAAATAAAAGTGCATTGTTAAAGCTTTAGCAGTTACAGATGTATTTATGCGGTCAGCGGTTTCAAAAATCTTTGACGCCACATTCACTCGGCCGGGACCACCACACCTTACGAGTACTACAGCGTGGCCAAATCATGTTACAGGGAAACAATTGAAGCGTTATCTAAAAGTGCAAATTTTCCAGTTATCTGAAATGCCAAAAGCCTCTTACAGTACTGAAAGGCCACTGGTAAAAACGGAAAAATCATTAGCTTAGCTAGAGCAATTCTAGAACACGTATTTTAGTGAAAACGTTTTGAAATATGTTTGCAGTTTTGTGCGGTCTAGTCCAGCCATTTTTCATTAACTACCTAACTATTTGTTAACATTTTATCTAGTAACTATTTTTCTACTAGTTTTAGAATTTTTCTATTTTAGCGAATCTCCCATAGGAAAAAGCTATTACTGTAGGTCTCATGGCAAGACTTAAGCCCGGGACCATGTCATTTTTTCGTCTTTAGGTGCCCAGAGCCCAAAAACAATAGTCGTACAAATTTATATATATATATATATATATATATATATATGTGTGTGTGTGTGTGTGTGTGTGTGTGTGTGTGTGTGTGTGTGTGTGTGTGCGTGTGCGTGCGTGTGTGTGTGTGTGTGTGTGTGTGTGTGTGTGTGTGTGTGTGTGTGCGTGTGCGTGTGCGTGTGCGTGTGCGTGTGCGTGTGCGTGTGCGTGTGCGTGTGCGTGTGCGTGTGTGTGTGTGTGTGTGCGTGTGCGTGTGCGTGTGCGTGTGTGTGTGTGTGCGGTGCGTGTGCGTACTGTGCGTGTGCGTGTGCGTGTGCGTGTGCGTGTGCGTGTGCGTGTGCGTGTGGTGTGTTTGTGTGTGTGTTTTTTTTTTTTTTTTTTTTGTGTGTGTGTGTGTGTGTGTTGTGTGTGTTTTTTTTGTGTTTGTTTTGTTTTTGTTATGTGTGTGTTTTTTTTGTTTTTTTTGTGTGTTTTGTGTGTGTGATTATTTACATTTAATCGTACGAGTTCGTAAACCGGACATAATCGGATCATTTGGCTAGTTTGTGCTTAAAAGTTGCGTTTTTCATATGTAATTTAAATTTTTTTTGGATTTTAAGTTATTCTCAATCTCCAACTATTACCTAGGTATTAAATAATCTAAACACAGTACGTTGTATTTTGGGGCTCCAATGTTAATCTTATGTAGGATAAAGAAAATTAATATTTCACTTATCAATGAATATTTTTGGATTAAACTTGGTATTTACCTTCATGTGGTTGAGATCTTATGCTTAAAACGCTTAAAAATTATAGTTTATGTGTTCATCATGGCATCATGTTCATCATACTCTTTTCCCATTTTAATCATGTAGAGAATAGGCAAACTCCTTTTATTTATGGACAGATATTTCTAAAACTTGGTATAAATGGTCAATTTAGTAAAATGTTTTTACGCTAGAAGTGCCTACTTTCAATGTTCCTCACAGCAGCAAACCTGCATACTTTTTCCCATGCTAATCTTCTGGAGATTAGGTAAATAACTCTCATAGATATTAATAAAACGTGTCATAAATATCATTATTATTATATTTCTCATTTGGAGTACGCAGGTCTGATGTGACGGTGGTATTTTAGATCTAGTTTGATTATAGTTAACGATAAGGTTTGTATGAAATATAAACAGTAACAGAAAATGCCTATATCATACTAATTTTATGAAATTTCTGATTTTATTTCAAGCTAAACCATTGCATACAAATTGCACATTCCTTTATTTGTATTTATTTTATTTATGATAAACAAGTTTAAATTTAGGCTACATTTTTAGACGGTATGCTGCTATTCCCAACGGTTCTACAGTATATCTTTCGATGATAAATGATATGTTATAATTATTATAAATTTGATTGTATGAATCAGGGACTCTCACTATGCGGCCCGTGGACCGCATTTTCCAGCCCTCGGACCTAGACCTAGAAATTAAAAATAAATTTAGATCAATGAACAATTTTTTTAAAACAAATTGCGAAATAATTTTGTAAAAATAACATTATATTTCCATTATTATTTATATATGTAAAAGTACATTATATTTCCTCATCCGTCTCCATGTGTCTACTTGTTTCAATTTCTGAATATCGTACATTTGTGTAAGTAATTTGTTAGTGATATGCCAGAGTCTTTTTTTAGGTAGGTAATGCTACTTTCATTTATGGATATTTAATTGTTTGAATGACAATAACGGCACATTTTCCATGGAGGCAGGATACATTGGCTGTGACACATTGACGTGATGATGTCATGTTAATGGACTTCAGGTAATAGCGTACCGTACACGGCTCACTATATGCTGTTACTGCATTGACTTAAGGTCACGAGTGCATGGGTGACATTTACTCGCCTTGATCAGAAGCACTTTATCATTATATGTTTGCTATCGTTTTCGGAGAATTTCTTTACTTCAGAACATATTTTCTCAATATTAACCTCATAAAAAATATGAAACAAAGACATATTAAGTATGGTCTATTGTCACGGTTTGGTTTTTATCGTAAGGGCGTAGCTAGGATTGTAAGAGTTTACTAAAAATATTGACATTGAATATTGACTTTTAATAATACTAATATTTAAATATGAAAAAACACAAGGTTTAAAATATAGAAAGTACATAAAAGAACAACTAGTCAACATTTATCAAGATGACAATCATGTTTAAAACTGTAAGAATAAAGTATTATAACAAAAGAATGAATAAAGATAAATGATAGAATACAATTATTAATTAAATTAAAATAAAATACCTATTGAATTAGAATAACACAGAAGCTCCCAACAAACAAAACAATTAATATAGTTGTAAAAGTTATTAATTTATATTTATGATAACACGAATACCCAAATCAATTTAGTATTAATTAATTAAGAATAATTATCAACCAATCACGTAACGCAATCAATAAATAGTTTACAAAAATATACTCTAAAACTCTGATTTTAAAAGATTTTATAAAAATTAAAGTGCTCGCCTTACCACAAAACTCGGAGCACGAGATGTGCCCCCGTGAGAAGTCTGGCCCTGTGTACTCTTCGTTTCTAACCAGGCCTCCGTGCTCACCCAGGTAAAATCGCTGAGGCCATCCGAGTTCGATGGTCAGAACGAGTAAGTAGGTACCGTGTCTTTGTAAAATGATTCTAGGTGCCAATTATTATCCAACACTGGTATGTGGATTGTGAAATCCAATTACCAGGTTTTATATCTGTAGGTGAAACCCAAATATTAGAAAATAATTTTGAAAAAGGTGACAATCGTCACACTATTGTACAAATAAAAAACATTCGTATCCATAACATTCTAGCATTTATTGAGCCATAACATTTTACATTAATTTTCTTTGAATGTCCATATCCTACCTTTTTTCAAAATATTGTTGGTAAAAATTTACTTTTGCCTTCAATTTATTGGACTCGGTATTGTGGTATTCAGTTTCTAAAACCACAAGGATTTATGCCTATTAATATACCTAAGGAATTTAAATTCAAATTTATCTTTAGTAACACGAGAAAACACTATATAAACGAATAAACTATATTCCTAGAATGTATGGAATATATGGAATGAGTGACCCATAAGCCTAAAAATTTTAATCTGGCTTTTAGCGAATTCCCCATAGGGAAGAAGCTATTACCGTAGGTCTCATGGCAAGACTTAAGTCCGGGACCATGTTATTTTTCTTCTTTAAATGGCTAGAGACCAAAAACAATAATCCTCAAAATGTATATATGTGTATATATATATATATATATATATATATATATATGTGTGTGTGTGTGTGTGTGTGTGTGTGTGTGTCAGTGAACACGATAACGCTCGTAAAAATGGTCCGATCAAGACCAAATTTGGTAGAGACATGTATTGCGGCATTTGCTCGGACGAGTTCGTAAACCAGACATATCGGTCATTCGGAACGGGTAGTTTGAGGGGGTTTTGTACCCCGAAAATGGTTTTTTGCGTTATTCACATGTAATTTTTAAAAATTTCAAATTTTATCCTTCACTATTGGAATCTCCTTAAAAAACTACACAATTTAGTTACTTAAAGTTTTTCTCTATCCCCAACGGTTACCGAGATATTAAAAAATCCAAACACAGTACGTTGTATTTTGGGGCTCCAATCCAATACTATAATACGAGCAAGGTTTGTATATATATATTTTCACACGGATCTCGAAAATAGCACTAAGGATTTACTTTAAATTTTGGAAATAACTAATTTCTGAGTAGAAAAAAAGTTCTAGATCGGTCTAATGTCCAGGAAAATTCTTGTTTTCCTGTAATATTAAGTTTAAAATTTAAAAATTTAACATTACGCTTATGGAGAATCAAATGTAAACAATACGAAACAAAACATGTTTATAACCGTTTGACAGTTGTTAAGATGGTGGGGAGCAATATGTGAATAGAGGTTTTTCATAAATGTTTATTATATGTATGTAATAAATGCTTACTTTCTCTAAACTTTTATACTTTTAACTGAAATGGCGACCTACCCAGGTAGGTATTTTAAGCCAAGTATGAATGAGGGAGGAATAAATGTAGGATGATTGTGGCGCGATCTTGTAGTCTTGTTACTTGTTAATGCAAAATTATCGGGCTACCAAACAATTTGTAAAAACTTAAGGGTAACATAAATGTGCGAAATAAAAGCAGAAAAAGTATTTCCAAAATCTTCCTTGTTTTGATAGAAAACGTATTCATTGTATTGCTTGAAGCCACTGTCACAAACCAATTAGTAGGTGTAAATAAAATTTCTCCTTTGCTTTTCAATCCTCATTCTGTTTTGAACAAAATCAGTTGATTACAGGCTAATAATAACTGTATAGATAATTAAACAGTAAATGATCGGCCAAAACAATTGAGGTTTGCTGAAAGACCTTAAACGGCGTTGCTTATTTGACACACGCTGTGGTCTAGCGGAACGGATGTGAGGTTTCAGTGTGCTGAAGGCCCACCGCCCACTGCGGCTGTTATAGGACTATGTCCTCTTCAGCCTCTTCAGGCGCGTCGGCCTTGTGAACCCGAGGATATCCCTGTCTGGGGTACTACTTTTTGTTCAATGCTATATTAATTATATAGTATTAAATTGGTTTTATTTAACCCACATAAATGTTTTAATTGAGTAATAAATGTGTTTTAATTTTTATAATACATGTCTTATTCTATACGAGCAAAGGTCGATCACCAGGTACTGTTAATCTTATGGAGGATAAGGAAAAATCAATGTTTCACTTATTATCCAATATTGTTGGATGAAACTTGATGAAACTTAGATTCATATGGTTGAGGTCCATACATTTATGCTGTAAAAATAATAGTTTATGTGTTTATCATGGCAGCTAACCTGCATACTCTTTTCCCATGTTAATTATATAGAGACTAGGTAAACTCCTTTATTTGTGGACAGATGTTGATGAAACTTGATATAAATGGTCAAAATATATATTGTTTACGCTAGTAACATCTACTTTCAGCATTCCTCACAGCAGTAAACCTGCATACTCTTTCCCATGTTAATCTTATGGAGAATATGCAAATGACTCTCATATTTATCGACAGATAATGATAAAACTTGTAATTTATTATTATAAAATATTTATTATTGATTCGTAAATTCGTTGAGTATGCAGGTCTGCTGCGACGGGTGTATTTAGATTTGTTACCGTTTATACGGTTCCAATTTGGTAATTTTTGGACTTTAAATTCCTGGAAAAATATTTTTGCTTTTACCCACCTTTTTGAAAGCGGTCAAAAAGCAGAGGACGTGATGCAAAACAAAGTAGTGATATTGGCGGTAACGCAGCGCGTTATGGTTCCCGGAAGAGTAATGCAGAACATCGCACATCGCACATCGCACATCGCACTCGTCCAATCGACCGCGCCGCACCGATAGCATGGCTTTGTACTTAAGTGATAACCTATGCGCACGACCAGGCCATCACATGATTGGCTTTGTTAATGACTCGCCTCCGTTCGAGTGTTCAAAACTTTGTGTTTATTCAACCGATTGATGGCGGTTTTCATTATTTCCAGTTGTATTTGTCAAGTGACTAAAATATATCGCAGCTTCAAAAGTGTTAGTTCTTTCTGCTACGACATATTGAATATTCTGAACCATGAAATATATGCTTATCCCATTAAACTATATTATTTACT
The DNA here is from genome assembly GCA_023375725.1 of Nephotettix cincticeps. Classification (NCBI taxonomy): domain Eukaryota; kingdom Metazoa; phylum Arthropoda; class Insecta; order Hemiptera; family Cicadellidae; genus Nephotettix; species Nephotettix cincticeps. Next base: position 110,913,822 of record CM041786.1, on the reverse strand, counting down.
GATTATTATAATTTTTTGTAATTTGGATAAAAACATGTAATCTGTATTTACTATCATGTTATTTATATCTTCCACTCCTAATAACTAATTCCATAACTTATCTGTGCAATATATAGTATCAACTTGTGAGCAAACTATTTTTTGCAGGCATTTTTATATTTAGAATTAATCATACTTTGATTTTATTCCCGAACGTTTCGTTATAATGAGTTTATAGATTCACAGTTGAAGTGAGTTTTTCTGTCACGAAGGAGGAGCGCTCGAGCAACGATTGTCTCGAACGGAAGTGGTCTTACTTCGACGTGAACCCACTAATTGGATAAACTGCTTTGGACCATAATGCATTGATACAACCTCTAGGGTAAATTTGTTTCGTCCACAATTATTTCATCCCTGAGTAGTTTAATGTACAAACAATTAATATTTTAGCACTTATACACTGTAGGCTATATAAGATAGATGGATATATTTCTGCAATCATAAATAACATGGAGTTAAATAACTACATTTATTTGACATCTAGAAGTAGATAATATGTCTGAAGATGATTTCATGATAAATTAGTATTTTCTTGTAGATGCTGCAAAACGTTCAATTGAATATTTGTAAAAATATTAATAAATCTTTGCATGTGTTACTAAAAAATCAAATGAAATGTCAATTCACGAAATCTGTATTCACTTAAATCAATCACAAAAATTAATTACAACTTTTACAGACACATCGATACAAAAATAACTCATCATTGACTTGAATAATAGCACTAGGTACCTCATTAAAACGTGTTTTGGTACCAACACTTTCATACAGTACTCCTAAGTAAAGTAAACAAAAATACCCCCATCGCAGGAGATCTATGTATTCAGCGAATTTCTAACTAAAAATATTATTTAATGATTTCACAGTTAAAGTAGGTGCAAACCTTATTTCTTTGTAACGTTATTTCTTTGTAACGTTATTTCTTTGTAAAAGTCATATGCCAGACTAAATTTGTGGGAATGTTTTACTTTATATTTGATTTCGGTTAACTTTGAGATAATTAACGTATTTTTTTGCATGCACGGAGATAAAAGATCCCTCAACACTTTGTACGTAATTTGTTGTATTTGGTTTATACAGTAGTTAGCTCAATATCCTATGCACTTTGACGAAATGCACACATGATATTAAACTTAATCCGAATAAACTCAATCAGTATTTTGCAGAGTCTGTAGATAAATTGTTGGAACTAGCCGGTCGGGACTGTTTGGGCAGGTCGGCTGAGGAATTTTTGAAAAGATATCTCTTACTGGGATCTCTCTTACTGGGAATCAATATTTCATTTGGAGGCCCATTACACCAGAGGAGGTAACTGCTTTGGTTTTAAAATTTTCAAACTCTAGAGCAATGGATCATTATTGGCTCTCAAATTATATTATTAAAAGAACTATCCACTTAATTAGTCAACCACTTTCCTTCATTTTTAATAAATGTCTACTTTCCGGATATTTTCCTGATCAACTGAAAATCTCCAAAATAATTCCTGTTTTTAAGAAAGGAGATAAATCTGTATATCAAAACTATCGTCCTGTCTCCATTGTACCTATTTTTTCTAAAGTATTTGAATCATTATTATTAAATCAACTGAGTTCTTATTTTGAATCAAATAATTTACTAACTGACTCACAATTTGGATTCAGAGCAGGAAATTCTACAACAATGGCTGTTTCACAAATCACAGAGTCTGTTATAACTGCCTTTGAGAACAGGAACTCAGTATCCATGTTTCTCTTTGATTTGACAAAGGCGTTTGATTGCATTCCATTTGACATTTTATTAAACAAATTAGAACTTTATGGGATGAAAAATGACACTATTGAAATCTTGAAGTCTTATTTGCGTGATAGGAAGCAGTATGTCAGTATCAAGGGTCAGAACTCCTCATTGGTTACATTGGTTAGAGCAGGTGTTCCACAGGGTTCAGTCCTTGGTCCTTTTCTTTTTATTGTAGCAATCAATGACCTTCCCCAAAGTTTACCAACTAATTGTGTAATCTATGCTGATGACACCACAATTTACTCAAGTGGAAAAGACACCAAACTTCTATCCAATGTTATTAATAATTCTCATAACTCAGTTTTAGAATGGTTTCTAGCCAACAAATTAGTGTGTAATGAGGGTAAGACCCAAAAGATTAATTTCTCACTTTCACATAAGTATGATCAATCTGTTAAGCTTTTGGGTGTTCATCTTGATAGTAGATTGAATTGGAAAGCTCATATCAACAACCTTAGTAAAAAGTTATCTAGAGTCATTTATCTTTTTTGGAAGTTAAAACCTCTTGTAAATTCAGAATACCTACGATTAGCTTACTTCGGGCTATTCCAATCCCATATGCAATATAGTCTCATTACATGGGGTCACTCTCCTCATATACATGCGGTACTTCTTCTTCAAAAAAAGGTTATTCGCATAATGGCTGGGGTTGGACCTGTGGAGCACTGCAAACCAATTTTTATTCGATTTAAGATTTGTACAGTTATTAATTTATACATTTATAACATATTAGTCTACACAAAAACTAACATTCATATATTTCATAGCAGGCAAGATTTCCACACACATAACACTAGAGGCAAAACTACATTGGACATTCAACCTCACAGGCTTGCATTGACAGGTAACTCATTCAAAATTAACTGTGTGAAGTTTTATAATAAGTTGCCTGACTCTCTTAAACAGCTTCCTCTGGCTACTTTTAAGGTGAGACTATATTCCTGGCTTGTAATCAATCCATATTACTCAATAAAGGATTTTTTAAATTAAGTTTTATGATTAGTTTTATGTAATTGTGACAATGCCTATTTCTTGTTCTGTACTTGATCAACGGCAATAAAACTTCTTGATTCTTGAAAACTATAACACGGGCCTAAAGTGTCGTTAATCGCTCAAAATACTCTCCGAAAAGCATCACTTTCGACCCTTGTAATGAATTTACAATATTCTATTGTACTATTACCTTAGTTCAGTAGCTCCCACAATATGTTTCAATTTGTGGCCGGGGAGTGGGTGTTTGGGTGTATGAAAGATATTTTAAGACTGTTTTGAAACGCCTAACTTAGTGGTATTTTAATAAGATATAAATTATTTGGTCATTTTACTAAGACATGTATCATTTAATTAACATTTAAAGGGAGAAAGTATGTGTCAGTTCATCACTGATAGCGGTTGTATTTCTAGGATCAACGTTTTCAGGAAGCTATTGGTTCGTAGTAAGTTTTTTCTCTTGGTCTTTAAATGGAAACTATTTTACTTATATTCGAACAATAAAATAAAAATGTTAAGTGGAAGAAGTGAACAGGAGCGTATTTTTACATTAACTGTCTCGAACATAAAGAAGCAGGGCGCCTGCGGTGGCAATAAGTGGTTTGTATGCGAGCTACGGGACCCACTCCTTCTCTATTTGGGCTTAATGGTTCTCGGTGGCCGAAAATATTGAGCGCTTTATCGCTCCAGCGCCGCCCGATGCCCCGGGACTGAGGCATGCCGGGTCGCGCGTCGACAGAAGCAACGATACGGTACAGACTAACTACGGTACGGCGATATTACACCTATGTGACTGAATGATAATATGTGCAACTCTGCCCTAACGTAATTCACGGACTGATAATTGTAATATTTTATCTATAAAGTATAATTATATACAAATATAGTCCTATGTACGTAATGATTGGTTTAAAGGAATGTATACATTATTTAGTTTAATAACAAAAACATATTAATCATGGCAAATAAACATAACTGGAGCCATATTTTATACATTAAGCAAAGATCATGAAGTAAATATGTTTTTGTATGAATTAGTATACTTATTTTTATATATTACTAGCAGTAAGCCCGTCCTTTGTACGAGTTGTAGGATTCAGTATAAAGAAGAAAGATAATGTAAACCTGAAATTCTAAACAAATCAATACCAAAGAAAAAAATCAATAGCCAGCTTTATTATTTAACATTACTTGACAATTACATAGATTAGAACATTTATACCATTATTACTATTAGTTATACGTTAAATAACTTTTTAATATAGTACGATTTCGAAATGGTTTTAAATCAACCAATATAAACTAACTAATATTGATTCAACAGCTGTTTCTTTTTCTTTCTATTAAATCTTTAAACTACAAAGACAGATGTTTATTGCCAGTATGTTATTCATCTCTATATATAAAATTGAATGTATGTCTGTCTGTCTGTATGTCCTTTATGCGTTGCCAAACTACTCATCCGATCGCCATGAAATTTTAGGAAGTTGCTCTATATGTGTCCGGGAAGGTTTTAGTGAAAAAAAATTTTCGAAAACCCCATAAGTTTCCATTTTATGGCGTTTTAAATTTCTAATGTTAACCTTATGGAGAGTAAGTTTGTTTACAAATTGTCTACAATGAAAACATTTGATTTCTTAGCTACAGCTGATTGGTTTACTTTCCATTAGCAATACCGTATGCTTTACTATCCAATGCCATCTGAATCATTCATTAATGTTAAACTATGAAGTAAATGTGTACTGTAAAAAATGAACAGCTTTATTCACCACGTTAATAGTTACCGGTTTTGGGGGATTATGTATTTATATTTTTATTTTCTGTCTGATTAAAGTCACGTGTTTATATGATAATTACAATGTTTATAATATTACGTTTATTATAATAATCAGCTGTTGTATATCTTTCCTATAAAAGCCGTATTACAGTTAGGTTTCGTTTGGGTTTGGATTGGATTTGAAAATTGTGAATTAATCCACTCAGATTTATTTGTTTTGTGGGAATGATATTAATATGTTTTGTCGTTTCAGTATTGTTATTCACTATGCCGCGACCCAGAATATATAACCTTTTACAATGAAGCCGTATTGCTATTCGACTTCAAACATGGCCAATCTTAAAGTTAACATGTATTTACTGTCAGGCGTTACGAAGTTCGCCGGGTCAGCTAGTTTATATTATAAAGAAGAGGTGGTTTCTGTATGTTTGTTTGTGGGTTTGTGTGTTTGTGGGTTTGTGGGTTTGTTGTGGCAAGTGAACGCAAAAAATACTGAACCAAACAGTTTGAAATTTTACACAAAGACAGATCTTAAACTCATGCAACACATAGGCATACTCATTTCCTTAAAATCCTCTCGGGCTACGCCCTGTGAACGTCCTAAGTTTCAATGTTTACATTTTTAGAAAATGAAAACATAAAATTACTTGAATGTCAACAGCTGTGAACACTCAAATTTGACAGTTCGAGAAGCAGAAGACATGGTTGCTGTAAATACCCTGGGATTCAATGTTTACAGTTTTTAATGTCAACATCCGTTTACTTTACAATTTTACAGTTCGGGAAGAAAAAGAAATAAAGTTAATTTTTACACATAAACTGCTGGATCGAAATTAGTGAATTATTAGTTCGAAATAGTGGAATGGTAGATTTTTAATTTTCTCCCGATGCCTGCCTCTATTACGTTAATGCTTATCCTCTCCCAATATTTGACATATGTTACTTTGTCATGTTTAGATATATACTTATACACGTGTTTTGTCATTTTGTAAACAATAAAGAATTAATTATCAATAACTTAAATGTATCTGTAGAGCCTACACCTCTCAACCTTTTTTACCCGTGCGAAGAACGGGTACTTTGGCTAGTTCATTTAAAACTGAAGCGAAATGAGACCAATATCGCGTAAAAAGTGGGTTTTTAAATGCTCATTATTTACTTTTCAGGGGTCAGCGGGCTATTTTAAGCCTTTAAAGACCTTCTCTGGAATATAGAGAATGTATGAAATAATTTTTATTGTTATCAGTTCTTCCTTTTTTTCGGAGAAGACGGCGTAAAATGCCTCCTGGAGCGTGACGCTCCAGTTTGTGTCTGTGACAGACACAAACTGAAATAAGACTTGTTTCGGCTTTCCTAACGCATGAAACGTAAAAATAACTAAACAATGTATAATTAACACACACACACACACACACACACACACACACACACACACACACACACACACACACACACACACACACATATATACATATATAAGTTTCATAAATGAATTTAGTACATTTACTTGCTAATCAGTGATTGATGATACTCATAATCTTTACTAAATTCCATCTCTTTTCCTGGTAAATTTATAAATTGTTAATGTATTCTAGCATACTATTCTCATTCACATAAGTTTTTTGAGTTTTAAATAAAAGTAAATACTGTGAATTAAATATTTTTAATTGTCAATAATAGATAATAGAATATAATTCATTTATTCCTTAAAATTATACCTGCTACATTGGACACTTACGCCGTGATCAAAAGCAAAACATGGTTAGATAATTCGTGAGGTGTCTGTTAAGCATATTTAAATTATGCAACCGAAGTATTTCAAACGGAGCGGAACCGCAGTAAACTTCAGGACCCAAGTTTATGCACAGTGAACGATACTAGAAAACGTGTACAACAAACAAATTATTTACCTCGCAGAGCCAACTGTTTGCTCAAAACTCTAGTTTTCTTCAGAACTTTTCCAGACTGAGTTAATTGAAAGGCTTTTATTTTGACATTGCTGTAACGTCTGTGAGGCTTGAGCTTAAAACTCAATGTTAAATAATCGTATTACGTAAACTTGGTTTGGACCATATTTTAATTCTCCATGAGGCTAGTTCTTGTAGAAATATTAACTGGTTATCAGTCAGTACATAATATTTGTATTATAATGGAGTCAATTAGAAATATTAATAACGTGTTTCGAATCGATATGTTCCTTAGGATACATTGGATATATGTTTCTACGGTCTCTCTTGCCTCTCTGGACATCGATGAGGATAGGTTTGAAGAGTATCCATTAGAGTGATAAGACTCCAATCATGTATATTAATTAATGCAATCTTCAGGAGTAATTGACCGCGACTTGTTGACATTGTGACAATATTACCTAAAATATATTTCTTCGAAAATTCCTGGGTATATTTGAAAACCTACAGCATCTGTAAACAATACCCTTTCTTATATTCAATATAATTACTATATTCATTTGTTATGTTTCATTATATATATATATATATATTATATATTATAATATTATATATATATATATTATAATTTGTTATATATTATTATATTCATTGTATGTTTCATTGTTATAATTATATTCAATTTTAATTCACAGTGACGAAAGAGTGATCCGGAAAATATTCATATTAACCATACATTTTCAACTTCATTGATATATGAAACTCATGGAAGAAAGGTATAAGTTCAATATAACAAATATCTGTCAGAGTTTCGTTTGTAAAATGATTGCTTTAAATTTTAATGTATCCAAACTTTTTCTAAAGATATGTATGCCGAAGGGTATTGTCAATAATTATTGGCAACGTAATAACCAATTAGTTTTGTTTATTATTGACACATTTTGATTGTAATTTTAGTGACTCAATATCTTGAATCGTAGAATGGAGATGTAATAGAGAATCACAAATAACGCGGCACACAAGTAACATGTCAAGAGCACAGCGGGAGTGTTCCAGCTCCTGTTACAGTGTTACACCTCCGAACTCGGTGAAACTAATTAAATGTCTGTCGTGGCGTCGGGCCGGGCCTGGCGATCCCTCCCCCCCTCACTGTATACCAGTAGACCCCTACTGTATCTAAAGTTTGTTGCTCGACCTATCTACTGAACCAATCATTCCAATATTCCGACCAAATATTAATTTGTAACACCAGCGAAAGCCATCTGAACCTAGCAAGCTTATACGGGCTTGAGAGGCTTTAGTCAGCTTAAGTTAAAGTAACACACTTATATTGAAGTAGTTATAAAGTATAGTCTAATTACAGGAGATTTTTGGTAATTTTTTACTTTATAAAGATTTTGATCTCATTAACTTAAATTTATTTTTTTCTTTATAATATAAATATATATATTAAAATTTTTATATATATATATATAATATAATATTTTGTATAATATATAATAATTTCTTGAAAATAATTAAAAAATATCAAATTTTAAACTTATTTAAAATCATAGAAGGGGATTTCGTAAAAACATATTGTCAGAGTTTCGGTAAAATGATTTTTTGCGTTTTAAGTAATGTTTAAAAATTTCTAATATATTTAATTTAATGTAAAAAACTAACAATAGTTTATTTTTTTATTATTTACTGAGATATTACTCAGTATTGTATTTTGTGGCTCATATCTTAATCTTAATGGAGATGAAAAATTAATAACACACAAGTAAAGAGAAACTTCATATTTAGCTTCAAGGGAGTCAACTTTAATGAAAAAAATGTCTGTATGTGTCGGCCGCCCTGGCATCCTCTGTTAAACTATAAGTAAACCCTTTATTTATGGACAGTGTTGATAGAATAAATTTCCAAAATAAAAATGAAGAGAAACCACGTTTCCTCACAGCAGCTGAAACCCTTGAGAGGCTTTTCCCATGAAGTTTTTAAAAAACTTTATATTATTATTATATAATTATAAATTTTATTACGCAGGATTTAATTTTTACTTTTATTTAAGATTTTTGATCAACTGACTTAATATTTTTTAAATTATTAACGTATTTTCAAGGTGTAGATAAGGAAAATACAAAAAATCTCATTGTTTTTCAAATACGACGCAAGAGCAAAACAATATTTTTGAAAATAAGTAAAATATAATTGAAACAACAACATAATACACGTTAAATTAGTTGTTAGAATTGGGGGGCCGTAAACACCCACCCTCCCACGGTAATACCACTAAATTGATTTGTGTAGTTATCACTTTGCCAGATATCTTTAAAAAAATTTTTACATTTAAAATGTAAGTACAACTTTTAAACAATTAGTTTTACAGACATACGGGTGGTTTTATATTATTTGGGATATTAATAACTGTAAGCCATGAAAGTTTAACTAAAGTTTATTGAGCAGATACTGAGACATATGTATTTTCACATGTTTAGGGTTTTAAGAGTAAACTACCCTTAAAAATCGAAAATTCAAAAAAATAGTCTGGAAATATAGCTAGTGTATCTCCAGTAAGTGCATCCGTGTTTCAAATTTCATAAAACTCGGGCAAACAGTTTGGTCTTGGGGTCTGTGCACAGACAGACTTACAGATAGATAGACAGTCAGACAGACAGACAGACATCAGTCAGAAAACCACTTGTTTCATTCATGGAGTCTGAAAACCGGATATATCCACTTTCATCCAAAATTTGAAAATTTTTAATTCGGTTATAAATACCATATTCCAGATATATTTGTACCATAAATATATTATGCTTTTATTGCATAGTGAAAAAAACTTATCTTGTATCACTATGTATTAATATAATGTTTTACCCAAAATAGTCCTGAAACGATACTATTCAATAGAATCTCTAATCTGGATAAACAATTTTTAAAATCAAAAACAAATTATTATCTATCGTCCAATTACAATTCAATTACTGAACAATAAATAATTAGGAGACCTTTTCAAAATAAATAATTCCGATAATTACGGTATGAAGGGAACTAATTAGACTGTCTTTCGAAATAAAACAAACTAAGTGCTCTAATTAAAATCGCCCTCTTGTATCAAGATTACAAGCATAATACATCTTAATAGCAGTAAATTAAAAAATATATATTGCGATTGAACGCCATTTTTATTGTATTAAATGAGCCATTTTATAGCAACAAGAGTTGTTATGGTTTATTAGGAATAATACAATTCTTTAATAATCTTCCCAATAATCTATGGTAGAAGTATAAACTAACTACTGTTACATCAAATATTATTTTCCATTCTGTTTCGTCAGCTTGCTTTTTTTAAACATATTTTAATATAATAATTTCTTTAGTTAAGTCTATAAAATTAGAACATTCAATTTCTTAAGAGTGAGACTGGATCAAAACTTTAATAGCGTACAAATTAAATATTGTGGAGCGCGGAGGGCTCACTGGGATCCTGCGATCCTGCAATAAACCTGACACCTCGGTAATCAATCCCCAGCCATTTTGATGAGTTTTTCATGTGTTTTTGACATTTTCATAAATAAACTTCAATAAAAATTACTTCATACTTAAAATAATGTTATGGAACTCCCCTATTATTTTAATGAATTATTCATAAACTGTCAACTATCCCGTTTCCCATCCCCTACAGCTATTACTAGGTTACCACATTATTGAAGCTTGTCGATCCGTCATCTCCCAACTCCCACACCACACTGCTCTGGTCTCCCGTACTTCGAGCCCGCTTGGGGCGATGCCGGATCAGAGCCCAACCTCAGGTTCTCCGGTTGTCATATTATTTGTGTATAGGGCAGGGGGTCAAACCCCTCAAAATGATATACAAATTTTTCTCTAAATGAAATTTTGTAGCATTAGGTATACAAAGATTTCTCAATAGATAGAAAGAGTTTATTTATATGTTAAACATTCAATAATAGAATATAATAAACCTTGGGTTTAATCCAACATTCACGAAACCTCTTTGAAGTGCGTAGCCCCTCCCCCATAACTACCAGACCTTTTTGAGTGAGTTTTGTTAGGTGATGTGACAGCAACCCCCACAATGTGTGGGAAAATTGGGTGCTCTTAGACAACATCCTGCGTTTATTATGGATATTACTTCAACTTTTCTCTGGTTTAGTTTAAAGCTGGCTTTAATGGTGATAGTAATATATATGAATAAAATCTGAGCTTCGTATGTACGTTGCTTGAAATTATTATATTTTCAGTAATTTGTATGTTTTATAACCCCAAAAAACCAAAATGGGTCTTATCTCAACTATTGTCTGTCTCTTTGTATATATTTTATTATTTTGCCAAAAAATTTACACATAAAAGCCCACAACATATTATATTGGTTTCATATTATTTGGGACCCTAATAACTATGAACTATGAAATTTTAATCAAAATCTTTAGAGCAGATTTTGAGAAATTTCCGTATTTCACGGATTTCATTTTTAAATATTTTATGGGTAAACTAGCCTTCAAAATAAATAATGTTCTGGAGATATGGCCAAAGGGCACCTGTGTACGGAATTTCATAAAAACGGACGATTATTTTTGTCTCGGAGTTTACACAGGCGGTCAGACAGACATTAGTCCAAAAACTACTTTTTTGCATTCAGGGAGCCTCAAAATGGATATATCCAATCTCAACTTAAATTAGAAAGTTTTCACTGAAACAATACTTTCTCTATAAACTAGTATAAGGGAGGAAAGTAAAAATTAACATGTTTTCGGGATTAAATCTTACTGCGTCGGCTACGGTAATAGCTCTTTTCCTTATACATCTTACACTCATGTCTCATTCATACTTGGCTCAAAATACCTACCTGGATAGGTCACCATTTCAAAACGTACTCTATAGGTAAATTCACTAAAATAATTCTGTCTATTGACAGTTAGAAGTTTATTTTATAGTTTTGCTGCTATTTATTTAGAAATTATATATTTTTGGCCTTATCATATTAATTGTAACAAGTTTACTACCACAGTAGCTCAGGGGTAACGTTCTGACCCAGTAAGTCAAAGGTTACCAGATCGAAACCAGTGACTTGCGGCTCTTGTCACTTCGTAAACGGTCCAGACAACAATACGCCGGTTTATTGAGTTTCATGGGTATCCAATTCCGGGGTAGCAAGTTCCACCAACAAGAACTGTCCGAGATGTGGCATTGTAACATAGAGTATCCAATTCCAAGGGTAGCGAATTCCGCGGTCCCGAACCGTCATCTCTGGCATGACAATGTGACTCACGCAGCTACGGCACCTCGCTGGCTTTACTGTCTTTATATTCACCGCACAATCCTCTAGTGATGATCGTCAGGTGAGTAAAAAATATGTGTAGATTTTTTTATAAAGTATTTTATTATACATCACTAGCTTTATTGTGAGAGCCTACACACATAACAAATTGATTTTTTTCAATTTTTATTTGCTATTTCGCAAAAGACAACTAGAATATTAAACAAAATCGTAACATGAAAATTAGACCACAATTCCTCATTATCACGCACAACGATATCAAGCTTAACCGCGTGGACTGTAAAGTCCTCCATTTTGGTACTTGAAAATAAAAACTCTTAAAAGTATTGCCAAGGTAAGCCGATAACAACATGGATTTTACTGTGTTAAAATGCTGTCTCAGGTTTTCCCATCTTAAGATATGATTAGTCACTTTTGATCAAGTGGTCCTTATAAAAGATGGCTAAACAGATACTGTGTCAATATCGTAGGTGAACATGATCAACATACTGGCCTACCTACTGACGGTAAGTGTTGCAAATTATTTATCTTTTATAACATCTTCATCATCACAATATTTACCATCCCTCATTGAAAAACTTATAGATGTTTATTTTTATTTAATTTCGATGTCTACTGTTCTTATCATCTAGGATAAACTAAGAGATAATTTGAGCAGCTTAACGAAGCCCGAGTATCTAGAGGATATAGTGTCATTCAACTCATGTGTTGGTCATTTAACCTTCCACCCCTAGACGATACCACAAAGGAGAAAGTGTTGTTTTCGTCAGAATTTTCGAATTTGATTTTCGGTGGATATATCCATTTTAGTGTTCCCTAAATCAAAAAAAAGTTGTTTAGAGTTATTCGGTTTGTCTGTGTATTTGGGAGGAGGTTGTGCAGAAGCCTAGAGAGGTATAATTACGTTATACTGTATTATAATTCTACGTTTAATAGTTTTTAAGCAAAATTGGTAAACACAGTATGTTGTCCTGTATGTGTCGTATGGAGAATTAAATACTCCGTAAGACTTCTCAAAAAGTCTTAAAATCGGTATCTCGGATATTTATACGTAAATTTTAATGGAATTTGGTATGTAGCTTCATATAGTAGCAGTTTATTTATATTATTCTAAAATTTCACTTTTGGGGGATCCCCAGGCAGCAAACCTGCGTACTCCTTTCCATTTAATTGTCTTGGGAATTAGTGAAATGTCTGATGACTGTTATTTTTTAACTACATATCACTTGTTGTCAGTTTAATAATATTGACGATAATGTTTTTAATAGAACAATTTTAAATTATATTTGAATAAACGTTAAAGAATCTAAATATATAAAACAAAGTCGTGTTAGTTACACGCATTAGTAACTCGAGAACGGCTGAACCGATTTTAATGATCTTTAATTTTTTGGATTCGTCTCTGCTCCGGTCATGCTTGAGGCATATTCAGTTTCCATAAATTCAATTAGTTTCCATTTTATTTTTAAATTTCTAATGTTAACCTTATGGGTAATTAGTCTGTTTACAAATTATCTACAATCAAAACATTTGATTTCTTAAACCAGCTGTTTGTTTACTGTCCGTTAGCAATATGCTTTACTATCGAATGCCATCTGAATCATTCATTAATGTAAAGCTATGAAGTAAATATGTGCTGTACAAAATGAACTGCATTATTCACCACGTTAATAGTTTACGGTTTTTGGGAATTATGTACTGTATTTATATTTCTTTTTTTCTGTATGATTAAAAGTCATGTGTTTATATGTTTGCCAAATAAAAAATAATTACAATGTTTATACATATTGAGTTTATTATAATAATCAGCTGTTGTATATTTAAAGCTTTCACAACGAAGCCGCAATGCTAATTATTGACTTCAGGACATGGCCAATTTTAAAGTTAGTTAACATGTATTTACTGTTAGGCGTTACGAAGTTCGCCGGGTCAGCTAGTATTTATATAAAAGTGAGATTTTTGCAACTTTCCCATAGGGAAGAAGCTATTACCGTATGTCTGACTCATGGCAAGACCTAATCCTGGAAGCATGTTACTTTTTCGTTTTGAGGTGCCTGAAGACAAAAAAATAGTAGACCAAATTTTTTTTTCGTTTTCATATGTATTTTTTTAATTTCACAATTTATCTTTTACTATAAAATCAGTTAAAAAACTAGTCAATTTTGTTCTTTAAAGATTTTCTCCATCTCCAACGGTTACCGTGATATTAAAAGATATAAATAAAGTACATTGTATTTTGGGGCACCAATGCTAATCTTACGGAGAGTGAGGAAAAATTAATATTTCCCTCACTAACCAATATTTTTTCATGAAACTTTGTACACTTCATTAGGTTAGGATACATCCATTTCTTTTTACAAATCATAGTCAATGTTTTTATCATGTCAGCTATACTCTTTTCCTATGTTAATCACATAGAGAAACTTCTTTATTTATGGACAGAATATGTTGATGAAACTTGGAGAAACAGGCAAACTCTCTTATTTAATACAGATATTGATTAAATTAAGTTATATATTATTATTGATTTGGAAATTCACTGAGTACGCAGGTATGCTGCGACTGGGGTATTTCAATTTACTTAAGGGAGAAAATATTTGTCAGCCCACTTGTAAGTTTATTTGAATATGATGATAGGCTTGAGTTCAGATTTTAAGATGGTCGTTCCTTTACGATTGTAATATTTTTAACTATCAATAATTGTCAAAGTTCGCCTCCAAATTGATATCTAGACGATAAGATTCAGATACAAAAACTCAGTATCTAAAATCTTGTTCACTAATCATATTCTGAACAAACTGTAAGCGTTAAAAATTGCTGTAGCCCATTTAAGTTGATTTCACCCACAAAAATGATTTAACATATTAAATTCTATAGATAAAATGTATATCTTTTTCCTACAAGCGCGCGATAGCAGGCACATTTCGCACTATTGGCAGAACGTATAAGTAATACATTCTCGCATTACGGTGGATATGATCTCATCCCACCCTAATGCGGCAAAAGTAATCGGCCAATCACAGTCGCGGAACGCTCAAAATTTATTAAACTAACCAATAGCATGCGCTAATCGCTCAGTCCGCTGATAAGACTGTCGACGTTCCTACAACACTAACTTCCGGATTTGCGTAATGAAACTAAGGTAACCGGAAACATAAAAGCTATGTTACATTTACTCCAATAGGAAAATCAAACATAGCCTAAATGACTTTAACTTTCTCTCCTTATACATAGTATATGGAGAAAGTATTGTTTTCGTCAAAATTTTTGAATTTGAGTTGAGAGTGGATATATCCGTTTTGGGGTACCCTGAATTCAAAAAAAGGTTTCGACGTGATGTCTGTCCGTCCGTGTGTCTGTTTGTGTGTGTCTGGATGTGTACAGAGCCACAGCCTACCCCTTTGGTCCGATTTTGATGAAATTTGGCATGTATATTCACCGTATCTCCAGGCGTTTTTCATTTTTTTGAATTTTTTATTTTTAAAGATAGTTCACCCCTAAAAACCCTTAAAAAAACGTGAAAAAAACAAATTTCTCAAAAACGGCTCTAACGATTTTGATTAAAATTTTATGGTTTATAGTGCACAGAGTACTAAATAATTTGACACCACCCGCATGTCTGTAAAAATGGCGGTTGAAAAAATTATGGGCTTTTAAATGTCAAAAAAATAAAATTTTTAAATATTCAGTAAAAACAATAAAAGTTAAATTTATCTTGACTGGTACCATTGAAACCAGTTTAAAAAACTAAACAAATTAGTATTTTGAATGATTTGTCTACGACTAACGGTTCCAGAGAAAAATTAAATTTACTGTCTATGATAAAAGCAGTATGTTGTCTGAAAGCGCCCAATGTTATTCTTATGAAGAATAGTAAAAAATCTTTTTCTTCCTTATTTTCCATCAGTTTTCCATGAAACTTGATATGAAGCGTAAGGTCAAATCACCCAACAAAATCAACTGAAAAAGCTTGTTACTACGGGGGGGGGGTTGAAGGATGATATCTATCCATTTACGCTTAAAAATCATAGTTTATGTGTTTATCATGGCAGTTAACCTGCATACTTTCCCATGTTAATCATATAGAGAATAGGCAAATAACTCTCATATATCTATTATCATTGTTAATATGTCTTACTAGCATAGTGGTTAGTGTCTTGGACTATGGTGGAAGAGGTCATGGGTTCAAATCCCGGCATGCCCATTAGGGTTTGGACCACTTTCCCAAAAAGGTGTTTGTGTATAATCTCTGCCTCAATGTTCAAAAGGCTCTAGCATATAAAAAGTTAATACATAATATAATTATATCATATTCTTCATAAGAATAACATGGGAAATTCGTAGGTACGTTTGCTGCTGTAAGAGCCAAATAAATTAGATTTTTCAACAAACGGTTCCTTATCTACATCAAGCTGTAATTTATAATAATTTTTACTACATTATTATAAATAATTAGGAAGTTTTATCAATATGCTTATCCTCCATAAGAAAATTTGGGGAATAAGTAGATAACCTATGTAGGTTTCCTGCCAATAGGAAAAAGTTAGATTTTAATTATATGAATATGTCAGTATACCGAATTTTATCACAATATTTCATATAATACACGAAATATCAGTGAATTTTAACCTTTTCTCTATAATAACGAGTTAGAACTTGTATTGTGTAGAACTCGTATGTAAGACATCATACAACGTTTACCAGTCCTTCATCTCAATAACCACTTGAGATAGGGTGAAGATTCAATTACTGTTAACTGAATTGTGATTTTGATCTGGTTCAAATAGTGCTGATAAAAGTTTTAAACTTTATTTTTTTGCTACTAAAAACTTTATTTAAAATAATTAGTTGTAAAAGCCCCAAAACCTCATTTTGGGATTAAAAACCCCTAAATCTCCCACCCCTTTTGATGGACTGATTTGCCTGGATTTCGAACTTGATCAAATAATGGCACAGTTATATGTACAGCCTGGGCGAAAAGTCCAATTACACTATGTTGTAATATATTTAATGCTGTTCCTAAACATGACTGCCAGCAAATAGTGGGTTGTGATGAAAAAGGGGAGTGGGGTAATTTAAGCCAACTCTCATACGATGTATATACATCAAGATTTGAGTGTCTTTAGGAGAGTTATTCTGTTTACACACACACATCCACACACACACATCCACACACCCACATGCACACATTAAATAAATAAATATATATATATATATATTTAAATACATATATATTGTAAATACATATGTATAAAAAAAAGTTGCAAATGAGCGGTGTATTTGGCATCTGCTGGCCTCAAAACAAAAACAACCCGTTCTCAGGTTTAAGTCTTGTCGTGACAACAATAGTAATAGTTCTATTTCCTATAAGAAATTTCCTAAAACAAATTTAAAAATATAATATATGGGTTTCAGGTTGAAGTTTGCCTAGGGAGGACTTTACACCAATGGAATGTCCTTCAACAGCCAGTAATGTTCCATGTGTCTACCTCATCAGACTTCTATGATCTACAATCAAAACCATTTACATTTTCAGAACTACCTTTACACTTTTCTACAGTTTCACTAGGACTAAAGGCTTTAGCCACTATCTTAAAACAACCGGTATATCCCACTAGAACATCGTTAAAACCAGAAGAAGAATCCACTGTCTCAGGACAAACACTATATCCCACTGAAGCTTCATTAGAACCAGAAGATACATCCACTGTCTCAGTACAACCACTATATCCCATTGGATCTTCATTCCAACCAGAAGATGAATCCACTGTCTCAGGACAACCACTATATCCCACTGAAGCTTCATTACAACCAGAAGATGAATCCACTGTCTCAGGACAACCACTATATCCCACTGAAGCTTCATTACAACCAGAAGATAAATCCACTGTCTCAGGACAACCACAATATCCCACTGAAGCTTCATTACAACCAGAAGATGAATCCACTGTCTCAGGACAACCACTATATCCCACTGAAGCTTCATTACAACCAGAAGATAAATCCACTGTCTCAGAACAACCACTATATCCCACTGGAGCTTCATTACAACCAGAAGATGAATCCACTGTCTCAGGACAACTACTATATCCCACTGGAGCTTCATTACAACCAGAAGATGAATCTACTGTCTCAGAACAACCATTATATAGCACTGGAGCATCATTACAATAAGAAGGTGTATCCACTTTCTCAGGACAGTTACCATATCCCACTGGAGCTTAATTACAACCAGAAGATGTCTCTGGAAATATCCGACTAAAGCGTGATGATCTGACAAAAATGATGATATAATATTCAAAAAGATATCATCACATCAAGTCAGACCATCTGAACAACTAATGAAACACTAAGCTAAACGGAATGATAAATATACAGTTTGACTACTTGTATACAGTAGAAGAAATGTAATCATGTTTGGCAAAGAAGTGGCAATAGTAAATTCTCAATCAATACTATATTTTATGTCCAATATTTGATATTTATGCATGCCTTCAAGTTTTTTTTTCAAATACAGTTTAAGGTAATGTTTTCTTTAGTTTTCTCAAAATTCAATCTAAATAATGGAAAAAAATATAAATTTTTATCTGTATTTTTTTTATTCCCCCCTCCCACCTTAAGATAGTAGTCATCATCTGAGATAATTTGATATCCAGTTCTTAATTATTTTGTGTAGGCCCACTACTATGAAAAATTACTAATGCATATCATTTTCAATGTGCATTTCTATGTTACTTTGTAGCTTTGTCAAATTATTTATTTATTTTAATGTTAATGTTGCTAATTTATTTTATGTGTGAGTTCTTTTTATTTATTAAGAGTGTATTTTTTACTATTTATAAACATATCATTTGTGATAATATGTATTTATTGTTTAAATGTATGTCACAATGAATATGAGTACATTTTTCTATTTATGATAATTGTTTAGTCATTTGTTCTCCATCTTTCCAAGGTGTATAAAAGTAGTCGAGGAAATAAGTACCTATTTTAAATAATAAAATCATGAAGTAATTAATTACTATGGAAATAAACCAAATAACTCAGCATTATATAAATTTCATTCCATAGCAGTTCTAAAATCGTTTGAAACTTAAAAATAGTCATTGTAGTACAGGCAATTCAAGCTTTTTGAGTATCATTTTCCAAGATTAGACAGAAATAACAATTTAGCCTATATCTGGTACCGGTACTAGTTAATGACGAAATTATGTAAATAAATAATGTCAAGGATATTGTATTATATAATGAACAATGGATTAAACTGCATTTGCATCATGATTAAATTATTTGAAAGATTATAAGGAAATAATTCATGTGTATATTGTCTGTTAAATCTCATCAATGAAGTGAAAAGTAGGTCATTACTGAATTAAATGTTTCCATTGACACTTGACTTAAGTTGTTTGTCAAACAAAAACTACCGTAGTAGTTGTGATAACACGCTCCTCATAATTATAATCATGCTCAACTACCCGCCATCACAAATGACCAACAGTCTCTAACTACTCTAATCATTGCAAAATAAGGTCTCATGAAGAGAATTTCGAACAAAGTGAAAAGTTAAATTTATCTAATGAAAAATGAGGTCTCAACTCCATTAATTGATTTAAATCAACTCCATTTAAACTCTATAGAGACGGACTCCTTTATTTGGCTTTCTTACAACGTTCACGGATTAAACTTATCTCGTTTAACTTACATGCCTTCTTATTTCTATGTCAGACATTTCTCCTACTTATTCATAAAAACAAGGAATACAAAGTGAAATCTGAAATTGTTTGTAGAAATTCTTTTTTGACAAATTCCACTTTAAGATAACGCTGCAAATTTCATTTGAATTCAAAGTTTGAAGAATAAATTGATTTAATACAATAGTTGAAAAATAAAGAGGAAATATAATTTTAAAGGTTTGATTAAGAATATTTGTTCACATCAAATAGTATATACAGGGTGTTCATTAAAGTCGGGGACAAACTTCGAGGGGTGATAGTGCTCATCAAAATAACCAAAAAATTACCTATAACTATTTGTCGAAAAATCCTTCGTTTATCCGCTAGCCGCCATTTTGTATTTTTTACAAAAAACTTTATATATCAAGAACTATTTAAGATACAGAAACCAAACTTTGCACACATATTTATTGGTCAAAGAGACAAATAGTTTCAAAGTATCATTTATTTTGATTTCATATTTTGAAAATGGCGGCGGTTAAAAATATTTTAATTAAAATAACAAAAAACCATTAACTTTATAAAATGTTTACAAAATACAAAAAATTAATTTAATTTAATTTCAAATCGAACGGTACTTTGGTGAACGAAATCCGTTCAAGGATAACCGAGAAAATACACTTTTAATGTTAGAATACAGGGCCCGTGCGCCACCGCGGAGCGGCCGTGGCTAAGAAGCGGAGTTCAGCTGGCACAACGCGGGTTCCTTGTCACGGTCATAATTTTATCTCTATGAACAATTTTTTACAAACTGTCAGACGATAGTCTTTGCAGATTAATGTAATATTCTTTGTACATACGTTAAACCATACCAGGGAATGTCATATTCATAGAACATCGCTTATACAACTCTACAATTTCTGAGACCTTCCAAGTAGCTAGATTACAGGACACATCACCGTCCCAGACCCGTATGTATACTGGGACTGTATATTATACTGATACTGAGACTAATAATAACTGGGGGGAAAGGATTGCACTGTGACCTATAAGTTCTATAGTGCCCCCCAAACTAGTCTCCAGTTCTTGCTTAGAGAACTCCCTATTTCGAATGAAAATAGAAAGTTTCCGAAGAAGAACGAAGAAGAAAAATAGTAATAGTTTCTGAATCCGAATTCCCTGTTATTATTAATATAATGGTTTCTGCAATGACAGCACAATAATAGGCATCATTAGGACAATAAGCTTTATCATTTCTATAACATGCTGATAATAGAAATCCTGACATGGGTTCCATCTGTTGGATAATCTACAATCAATGGTCTTTATTCAAAAGATCATGAGAAGTTCAAACTACCTACTGAATAACTACAAAAATGTATAGGACCAAATCTCCATTATCTAGAGGATTAAATTCCTAATGTTATGAAAAGTATTTTAAGTATCTAGTTTTGTGTAATTTCTCATTGCATATATTGACTATGACTTTCATACCTTTTACATCGGTTTTTACACCTATGAAGTGGTTATGTTACATAATTTTACACTGGTTTAAAAAATGTCATTTTGTAAGGTAAATACTATACAAATTAGGGCTACTAGTTTAGGTCTACTAGATCTTAAGTTTATGTGGGAAGGAAAAGTATAGATGTGAAAGAGGATGGCACTCTCTTAAAGTAAAAATCTGGCTATTAAAAAAAAGGAGAGAAATCAGAGTACAAAAATATTGGATATTTTTCTGGTTCATTCTCAAAAACGTCCAGCTATTATAAGTTTCTGAAGAATGAGGAAATTATTTTGAGTATATCTCAGCAGTGATTCCAATAAGCTGGGTCTTAAATCAGAAGCCTGACTTATTAGTGCTCAGATAGCGTGATCTCTACTGGCAACTTATCCCAAGGGCTCTACGGATTGTACAAACTGCTCAAACTCGCTGATATCACTCCAGAGGTAATTACAGGATGTTGTATTGTTTTACACTTATACAATAATGTAATACAGGCAGCTAATTGCTTGTTGAAACATATAAACAAACAATCACTGTATTTAGAATTTCTCAACCGATAGGCTACTTTATTTAACCTTTTTATTCCTTTTGAATTAAAAATTAAATTTTACCAAACAACTATTTTATTTTGCAACAGAACAATATTTTAAATAAACATTTCTCTACAAGAAAGAGCTGTATAGAAAAGGCTGGTCTACGAGGCAAAGAATCAACTGAGATTTGTCATGCCCCAGCAGTAATTTATCTACAAAACAGTTCAGAAACAAATTAACTGTTTACCAATTTGCTTCATTTTAAATACGTATAATGTATAAATATTTAAACTTTTATCATATACTAGCTGACCCGGCGAACTTCGTAACGCCTCACAGTAAACACATGTTAACTTTAAGATTGGCCATGTTCTAAAATCCAATAGCATTACGGCTTCATTGTGAAAGGTTATTCTGGGTCGCGGTATAGTGAATAACAATACTGAAACGACAAAACATATTAATATCATTCCCACAAAACAAATAAATCTGAGTGGATTAATTCACAATTTTCAAATCCAATCCAAACCCAAACGAAACCTAACTGTAATACGGCTTTTATAGGAAAGATATACAACAGCTGATTATTATAATAAACGTAATAATATAAACATTTTAATTATCATATAAACACATGACTTTAATTAATCAGACAGAAAATAAAAATATAAATACATAATCCCCTAAAACCGTTAACTATTAACGTGGTGATTAAAGCTGTTCATTTTTTACAGTACACATTTACTTCATAGTTTAACATTAATGAATGATTCAGATGGCATTGGATAGTAAAGCATACGGTATTGCTAATGGAAAGTAAACCAATCAGCTGTAGCTAAGAAATCAAATGTTTTCATTGTAGACAATTTGTAAACAAACTTACTCTCCATAAGGTTAACATTAGAAATTTAAAACGCCATAAAATGGAAACTTATGGGGTTTTCGAAAAAGATTTTTCACTAAAACCTTCCCGGACACATATAGAGCAACTTCCTAAAATTTCATGGCGATCGGATGAGTAGTTTGGCAACGCATAAAGGACATACAGACAGACAGACATACATTCAATTTTATATATAGAGATGACATGAACACATTGAATGACATCTTTAATAAACCTTTAAAAAATTAGTTTTAATTCGTTATTTGGGTATTCTCATGTTTTTATCAATTTTACTACACAATCTCCGTAAGTCCAATGTTAATTTGTTTACTTTCAAAGCAGTTTAAGAGACGGTTTGCCCTGGATGTGGGACCTTAATTATTGTGGGAACTATTTACCCAGATTTTTTTTTATTTGGAGGAATTGTATAGACTCATTTCTTGTATCTTTTTACGCAAATATACATTCATTACTGATTGTACTATAGTACAGCTTATGATGAGTGTAAGATAACTTTGGTGCTATCTTGTAAATTTATTAGTAGTATACAGTTTTACAAATCTATAAATTTAGATGTATTGAACCTGAAGTGAATACCGCTTTAGTTTTTTATTTAGGGTACTCTTGTTTAGCTAATTGAAACATTATTTCTAATCAAATATGAGGCATATCCTGATATGTGATACCTATAACTCCATAAATATAAATACATTTGTTTATTCTACATAATTATCTTGAAAATTATACAGCAAAGCTGAAATGCACTAGATAGGTGGATTAATAGATGTGTATTTCCACAAAAAATGATCGTATCATGCACAATTTTAAGCAAAATTATAATTCCCTCAGTGACACCATGTTACAGTACCATAATAAAAACTTTTTGTTGATAGCTAATGCCAGGGCTGACCAATATCCTCAAATAAACATTTAAACGTGTAAATATTTGTGCTCATAATAAAAAGTACGTGGAGACAGATCTGTGCTCGGATAGACAATTTTAAGGAAATAAATATAATACTAATAATACAAATAGTTGAATAATTATTGTTTTTCTTATGTCGGCAACAGAACATAGACTAATAAATGTTGTTAGTTGCTTTCTTGAAATAAAAATCAAAAATGGTAGTGGTTTATTGAACAATTAACGCAAACATATTTTCTACTAACATGCATAACTCTAAACAAAGATTTATCGGCCTCGGTCGGGGATCGATCTCACACCTGTCCGCCTCGTTGGCAATGAGCTAAGACGAGCCTGCGATGTGACTCAATATGTTTTACCCAGGCGTTATTATTGGAGCTATTATAATTATTCGTACGACTTTTAATAAACTGTGGTCAACGGATTGTGTTAGATACGGATTGAAGATTAAAAAGTAAAAGGGAAATTTAATTTACATCAATTTGTTTGTTAAAGTGGCTTCAAGCAATACAATGAATAAGTTTTCTACCAAAACACAATAGATTTTGGAAATACGTTTCTCTGCTTTTATTTAGCACAGTGTTTTTACAAATTGTTTACTAATTTTGTAATTTTTCGTTGATTACATACATATACAAAATAAATATGTATGCAAAACCTCTATTTGCATCTTACAAAGAGCATATTGTTAGCCATCTTCACTCAACAACTGTCAAACGGTTATAAACAGATGTTTTGATTTGTGTTGTTGTACATTTGATTCTCCATAAGCATAATGTTAATTTTTAGATTTTAAACTTAGTATTACAAGATAACCGGAATTTTCATTGACATTAGACTTATCTAGAACTTTCTAGATAAGTCTAATAATTCTACTCGGAAATTAGTTATTTCCAATATTTAAAGAAATTCTTTAGAACCCTTTTCGAGATCCTTGTGCAAATATATATAGAAACCTTGCTCATATTATAGTATTTGATAAAAACACAGCCGATGAAATACAAAATATAACAAATCAATTGAAATAAACAAATCATAAGGACGAAATCCAATACTATAATACGAGCAAGGTTTGTATATATATATATATATATATATATCCAATACTATAATACGAGCAAGGTTTGTATATATATATATATATATATATATATATATTTGCACACGGATCTCGAAAACGGCACCGAGGAATTTCTTTAAATTTTGGAAATAACTAATTTCCGAGTAGAAAATAAGTTCTAGATAGGTCTAATGTCCAGGAAAATTCGTGTTTTCTTGTAATATTAAGTTTAAAATCTAAAAATTTAACATTACGCTTATGGAGAATAAAATGTAAACAATACAAACCAAAACAGCTGTTTATAACCGTTTGACAGTTCTTGATTGAAGACTGCGGGGAACAATATAGAGGTTATGCATTAATATTTATTTTATGAATTAAATAAATGCAAAATTATCAGGTTACTAAACAATTTGTAAAAACTAAAGGATAACATAGCTGTGCGAAATAAAAGCAGAAAAAATTATTTCCAAAATCTTCCGTGTTTTGATAGAAAACGTATTCGTTTTATTGCTTGAAGCCACTGTAACAAACCAATTAATTGATGTAAATTAAATTTCTCTTTTGCTTTTCAATCCTCATTCCGTTTATAACAAAAATCAGTTGATCACAGGCTAATAATAACGGTATGGATAATTAAACAGTAAATGATCGGCTTTGGCTAAAAGACGTTAAACGGCATCGCTCAATTGACTAACGTCGTAGCCGAGTTGTAGCGTGTCGGCCTCAAGAACTATAGGCCGCGAGTTCCATACCCACCAGGGGCGATACTTTTTGTCCAGTGCTATATTAATTATGGTGTATTAAATCGGTTTTATTTAAACCACATAAATGTTTTCATTGAGTAATAAATGTGTTTTAATTTTTCTAATTAATTTTTATAATACATATATTATTCTAAACGAGCAAAGCTCGGTCACCAGGTACTATATATATATATATATATATATATATATATATATATATATATATATTTGCACACGGATCTCGAAAACGGCACCGAGGAATTTCTTTAAATTTTGGAAATAACTAATTTCCGAGTAGAAAATAAGTTCTAGATAGGTCTAATGTCCAGGAAAATTCGTGTTTTACTGTAATATTAAGTTTAAAATCTAAAAATTTAACATTACGCTTATGGAGAATAAAATGTAAACAATACAAACCAAAACAGCTGTTTATAACCGTTTGACAGTTCTTGATTGAAGACTGCGGGGAACAATATAGAGGTTATGCATTAATATTTATTTTATGAATTAAATAAATGCAAAATTATCAGGTTACTAAACAATTTGTAAAAACTTAAGGATAACATAGCTTTGCGAAATAAAAGCAGAAAAAAAATATTTCCAAAATCTTCCGTGTTTTGATAGAAAACGTATTCGTTGTATTCCTTGAAGCCACTGTAACAAACCAATTAATTGATGTAAATTAAATTTCTCTTTTGCTTTTCAATCCTCATTCCGTTTATAACAAAATCAGTTGATCACAGGCTAATAATAACGGTATGGATAATTAAACAGTAAATGATCGGCTTTGGCTAAAAGACGTTAAACGGCATCGCTCAATTGACTAACGTCGTAGCCGAGTTGTAGCGTGTCGGCCTCAAGAACTATAGGCCGCGAGTTAGTTCCATACCCACCAGGGACGATACTTTTTGTTCAGTGCTATATTAATTATAGTGTATTAAATCGGTTTTATTTCAACCACATAAATGTTTTCATTGGGCAGTAAATTTGTTTTAATTATGCTAATTAACTTGTAAAAACATGTCTTATTCTATCCGAGCAAAGCTCGGTCACCAGGTACTTATAGTAAATTCAGAACGTCTTAAAGGCAATGTCTTTATTAGAGGTTCTATATGAAAATCAATAGACTTGAAGTCGCCCAGTATAAAATTGTATAAACAAATTTTAATAATAAAACTTGGATAAGATTTGTGTATAAAATTTGAAATAATTATCTTATATGTATAAAATTTTAAAATGTCTATGTATTCTATCCTCAGGAAGTAAATTGAATACCTCAGGTCCAAGAATGAAATTATTTTGTAAGATAAGTTTTTCAAGTTTTGGAACAGGCATGAGAGTGTTTTTTAAATTTCTACTATAAAAGGGGCTGTTTTGAGGGAGATTTCCACTTCTGTAATAAAACATTTTTTGAAAATATATAATCAAACAAATATCTTAACGGTAGAATTTTCTCATAGTCTATGGAATTTTAAAACTTCCTTTTTTGCTAAAAAAGGAAAACATTACAAAATGCTTTTGATGGAGCTAAATCTACATTATATTTGAATAATATGTATCAGCCCAGCAGATATACCAATCTACTTTGAACAAAAGAGAACCCACGTATAAAAAACTGACCAAACATTATTAAAAAACATACAGCTTAGTTAGTACATAGCATTATTATTTCGTACCTTACTGTTTTTTGTTCCTTTTTGCTTTGGAGCAATTGCAAAATATTTTCAGAACACATATTGTTTGGTAAATACAATATTATTACAAGAAATAAATATAAAAACACCGATTTAAAGTTGCTTTGAATTTTGTTGTGTGAGTTTTCCAATTTATTTCACTATCAATAATTCTGAAATACTTTATATTATTTACTTTCTGCATTTTTTCACATTCAGTTAATCTGGGAAACAATTTTTCCTAAATCTGTTATAAATGATTTTAGGAAATTTTATGTCCCTCCTCAAGCTAAAATCTATTTAGTTTTTTTTATTAGCGAATTTCCCATAGGGAAGAAGCTATTACCGTAGGTGTCATGGTAAGACTTAAGCCCGGGACCATGTTATTTTTTCATCTTTAGGTGCACATCTTTAGGAGTCCAAAAACAAGAGTCGTTAAAATTTATATATACATATATGTATGTATATATATATATATATATATATATATATATAATATATAAATATATATATTGTATCAATCATTCTATCAACTCAAAACTATTTGCTCTATGCAAATTGACTTTTTTCAGAAAAATTGAATTAATTTGTTTTTTTATGTTCCAAAAAAAAACAATCGAAAGCAAGTTTGAGAGTATATATACAAACCTTGCTCGTAATATAATATAGGATTTTGCACAACAAAGATCATGGTGTATAGATGAAGATCATGATGGAACCTCAAACCGAGTCCAGAGGGACCTGAGTTGTTTTTTCACTATACAATCCAGTAATTCTGACCATTGTCTCCATCCATACAAATAGCTTTTAAATCAATTGTATGAAATTCCTCTTATTCACCTATTAAACAATTTGGAGAGAAAAATATTGTGATCCCCAGAGAACAAAGCTTTTTCATATCTAAAAATAAACCACCAACATGATTGATTCGAATTGATCCCATTATATAAATTCAACTTAAAAGCGCTCAAAGGATGATTTGTATCAATCATTCTATCAACTCAAAACTATTTGCTCTAAAAATTGACTTTTTTCAGAAAAATTATTAATTTGGTTTTCATTATGTTCTTAAAAAATGAAAACAGTGAAAGCAAAGTTTGAGAGTAAAGGTAAAACAGTCTGTGTAGTTGCTTGATTTAGTTTTTGCAGTTTTTATTTCCTTGGAAATGGGAATCACACCAGCATCCTTCAGGATTTTTGGAAAACTTCTGCATTGAAAATCAAACTTACTGTGTACTGTAACTTATAACCTCCGCAATACTTGGGATGACAGTTTCTATTAAAAAGAATTAAAACATTCACTGCTGCTAAGACCATAAATTCCAAAATGCAATGTCACTTCGAATAAACTCTGTTGCTCAGCTGCTCAATATTTCGCCCTAATATTGTGTAGCCACCTTTTTGATTCTGTTAAATGACAGAGGTGACCCTGGTTCCCATGTCGTCCCTTTATCAGTAGTGGAGGAGGGGAAGAGGGAGTGCACCAAGTACATCCTCCCAGTTTAATTTGTTATTTAAATAAATATAATATTAATAAATTAGGCCTTGTTTTAATTGTTCAAACAAATCCCAATACTCCTTTCATCGAATGAAGTTTTAACGTGTACACACTACCCGTCGGTAAAGCACGTAGGAATACATGGTGGAGTTCCCGGACGGAGAGTGGGACCATATGGATGGACCCATATAAAGATCATACTTATAACTATCATTCTTTATTTGTATCATCAAAACATATGTTTTTATGGAATAATATTTTTCAGGCATAGGGTGACTTCACAAAATTTTTTGTTACAGTCAATGTGTTAATGCCATCACTGATATGAACAAGAAGAAATGAGAAGCATCGAAAATTGAAATTTGTCTTGATAAAATTAACGTGTGTACCAAAAACAACAATATTTCCATAGATATAAAAAGTAAATCATAGTTCTTGTATAGCATTATATTGACATGGGATGATTTTATATCACTATAATTTTAATTGACTGTAAAGACTCTATCTGACCATTTATTATTATTTAACTTGTTACTTATCACCATTCTCCATTAAGTGTACAATAATACGGTTGGTAAATATTTCTCTGAAATACAGATTGATTGATGTTTCTTCCTGTCGGTTTTAAGTTTGATTGGTCCATGTCAGAGAGTGCAGTAAGGGTGAAGTACAATCTCAAGTTGGCTAAAGCAGTTACAATACTATGAGCTACCGCAAACATGTTGGCTAATGAGTTTCATTGCTTTAGTGTGGCATCCTGGTTAACAGGTGGGAGAGTTATAATATCCTGCTACAGTAGATCTTCTCTTGACCAAAACTGTGATTCTTATAATATTAATGTGCTGGCCTTAAGCGAGTGCTCTGAATATCTCAAGAGTGGCTTGAAGGCATAATAAAATCGTTGCATACATAATTTTATCCTCCACCATTGCAAAAAGTATTCATCGAATACAATTCATTGAAAAACGTCATTAAAACGTTTTCCATAAATGAATTCACACTATTTTCACTTTTACACTTTAAAACTGGTCATATGTATTTTCGTATGCAGGTTTAGATTTCGCAGGTAGTTGGTTGTTAATTACAACAATTTATCTCTTCCGGAGTTCTATTGAACTCCCCACTGCTTCAATCACTCATTTTGTGAATGGTTGAAAACTCATTTTTTAGGTTAACCACTAAAACGCGCTATCTTTATGGATAAAGCAGCTGATTTTGCATTTCATTATATCCGTAATCAAATTACAAATGCTGAACTCTGATTGGTCTAGAACCTGTATCGTATGAAAAATTGTATCGTTATGCACTCATAATGCAACGGTTTTCAATTTCCTTTTAGTAACGAGCCTCTTAATGATGTTACATTCAGTACGTTTATTGGTGCTTTTTGCAATGGTCGTAGATAGAATACAGAAGATTTTATCCACCCTATTTTAGGCTCATCAAATAAAAATAGCCTAGTGATTCAAGATTCCAACCTCAGATACACATTCAATAGCATTCTTATTGGCTAAGTTTTTATGTTTTTTTTATTTTTATATATTATGTTTTTTTAACTAAGTACTTTTTCTGTATACAAACAATATTATTTAAAATATTTTTTTAACTATCATTATATTTAATAACACAGTTAATCATTTTAAATACACAGTAAAAATAGTTCGGTTTTTATATAACTACAAAACTAAATTCTATAAATTCCCTGTAGGATAATAATTAATTATAACTGATAATTCTATTTAATTTTAATTCAGAGTAAAATTGTAAGGAGTCCAATTAATTAGTCCATTCAAAGAAAGTTTTGATTATAGACCTCTACGTGAGATGAATATGGATAAATTTTATAAAAATACCAAAACATATCTCATCCCTACAGCCAAAAAACTCAAGAATTTTTTTAAATAACTACCGGTAAGTGATAATATTTATTTTTTAATGATTAATTCATGTTTAATATATTCTCTTTAGATATTTTATTTGTGTATTGTCTAAATTTCAAATAATTTATGTTAGAATCAGCTATGGGATTAGATCATGCCAAAAACTAAAATTAAAACCCAGAAGAACAAATAATTATTCTGACTAAATATCATTGGAACTTTTTCATTAATAATGAATTGTTTATTTAATATTTTTCTCTTTTGAACATAATCTAGCTCATAAAATGTTTAAAAATATGCTTGAGTGAATCTAATAGCAAAGATTGTGTTGGCTGTAGTTATGAGGTTATACCAAATGAATAGGAAAGCTTGAGCACAGCAATAGTTGTGAGGTTAAAAACAAATGAATAGACAAAAGCTTAAGCACAGCACGCTATCTGGATAGATAGAGTGAATCACAGCAGAGGGGGTAAGTTATTGAGCAATATCCGCTGTGAGAGGGAGGGGTTTGTTGATAACACTTATCACTCCCTTCCCATCCCTTCTACATGTCGTTGCTATCTCAACGCATTGTTGTGCAGAGTTTCAGGGATCATTTAGCTTATCAACTGTGGGAGCCTAATTGTGTGAGTGCTTTACTTGGGCAATGCATGTAGTAAAACAATGTAGTCCCTAAAAACTTCCTACTCCATATTCTATACATTTGGCTCCAGAGCAGTCAATTTATAAAATGTTTCCCTACATTATTCATTTAGTACATTATTTCTCTTGGACTCATTTTAAAAGACACCGACACAAGTCTACAACATGGTAGGAAAGAGCTTAGCAAAATGTTCTCATCCTGGAAACTGATAAAACTATTAGTAGTCCTACAGTATTTTTACAAAAGCCTGTCTTAAGGTATTTTAACTCGATTAAAAAATTCCCATAGAGCTTTATAGAGATTCAAATAAATTGTATTTACTTCCTTATGAAAAATAGCTTAGATTATGTATATGTCTGAAGGGAATGTGTTAAAACTGTTCTTATAACCATATGACGTCACTTCCATAGCACTTTTTTTAACTGAATATTTTATTTACAATCTGTTTTTAAGTACAAAACAATAAGTAAATATTATAAAAGAACAAAAGGAGCATTAACGTGAATTTTCTTTTCTAGTGCCTGCCACTTCTGCCAGTAAAAAAACGTTAGTCTATTTATAGCAGAACAATTAATTTGATGCGAATATACTTCATGTCAGAAATCCAAGCGGCAAGATGGAACGTCTTTTCAATCTGAAAGTGAAGTCTTGCACTGTCTAGCAAGTGAACCGCAAGATAAAATCAGTACAATGAAAATAAATCAATACCCAGCTTTATTATTTAGCATTACTTTACAATTAAATAGATCAGAACATTTATATCATTATTATAATTAGTTATACGTTAAAATAACTTTTATATATATTATGATAAAACCAATGACCAATTGAAACTAATATTAATTTGACATCTGTATGTTTTTATTTCTATCAAATCTAAACTACAAAGACAGCTGATTATTACCAGTAGGTAATAATCAGGTGGTTCATTGATGATTGAAAGCAAAATGCGACTAATATCACGTAAAAAGTGGGGGTTTAACCCTCCAAGTGCTATGCTATAAATTTTGTTATTTTAATGCAACTCTCCATAAAATACCAAGCATACACAAAAAAACCACAAAACATGCCCCCCCTTATTACCACTAACCATAAAAGCAAAATAGGTGTCCACTTCAATCCCAATTAAGCCTACAAATAAATGCATTCCACCCAAGCCGGTCTCCGTTTATTTAAGGTGGGCCCTCAACTCCACTATACCACACATTAAATTGCAAGCCAAATTGGGATTGCTCATAGTCGGGATTCTATCCCTCGTCCCTCCGAATTGGCAAAATACTAATAGGTCTGTAAGTCGAATGATGGGGAGGTTTACCAGGTTTTGGGATTAGAACGATGACGGCTCTTTTGAACTGAGAAGGTACATACTCCACACGAAGCATAGCGTTAAAATAAAATGGAAAAAACATAATTCCTCTTAATTGTAATTAATTGTTTTCTTCCCTGTTATTAAATCGTAACCAGGAACTTTATTAGGATTTAAACTGTTTTTTACGGATTGAATTAATTTTTAAGGGAAGGTCAAGTTGTAGAGGAGAATCTAAAAATCGTGTATTTCCTCCTCATCGTTTGCCAAGCTTGGATTTGGTTTGAAAACAACTGGCTTCTCTTAATTCCTTTTGCCCACCTTTCATCACATTTTAAAATTGGCAATATTGAAATTTTTGGTTGTTTCATAATTTTTTCGCTTTCCAAAGTGAGTAATTAGTGGTTTCCGATGCTCATAAAGATTGGGTGTAGTCCTCAAACCACTGATTTTTAATTTTATATAACAGCCTTGTTAAATTCTGAGCTGCTCTATTAAAATATGCCTTATCATTTTTATTCCTCCTATTTTTCCATATCCTTCTTAGCCTCCTTTTTCCGCTATTTTTCTCTTAATGTAGATAGAGTAGCACAATCCCGCTTTTTACAATTTAAATTTTGTAATACAGGTCTACCTACACGGACACCTGTATTACAAAGTTCTGTCACTGAGTGTAGACTCAGTGACAGAACCTTAATTGACATTGAACGACGCAGGCTACA
This sequence comes from Nephotettix cincticeps, assembly GCA_023375725.1. Lineage (NCBI taxonomy): Eukaryota > Metazoa > Arthropoda > Insecta > Hemiptera > Cicadellidae > Nephotettix > Nephotettix cincticeps. Next base: position 110,881,000 of record CM041786.1, on the reverse strand, counting down.
AAGTGATCTGCAGCGTCTTCCAAACTGTCGATACTCTTCAGCATAAACTTGCAATTTTAGCCATTTCATCTATTCAATTTCGAAATTGATCCCAATCAGTGTGTTTATTGTTATTTGTTGACTTTTAAATACGTGTGTGCTTAAAGTTAGTATAGCTGGCGAATGGTCTAAGAAAATCTAAGAATAAGTTTTCTATGGAAAACTGTTACATTTTCCATCTTACAAATCGCCAACAACCACCCCCCCCCCCCAGAGATAAGATACTGTATATCCATGTCAAAAGTTCCGAAAATAATAAAAACAAACCAACACTGATTGTTCACATACTTTAAATGTAACGTAGTTGTTTATCACAATATATTATAACCCTCTAGAAAATCCAATACTATAATATGATCAAGGTTGTATATATATGTATATGTATTACATATACATATATACATAAGACATATATATACACTATATATGTGGCTGTGGTTTCATGAAGAAAAAGAAGCTTTTGAAAAAATGATGCCAAAGAAGTGTCTGCTTGTTTGAGCTTCTTCCTTTGCTAGTTTTTCTTGTTGATATATTTAGGTTAGGTTGATAATTTACATTCACAATTCTTTCTTGTATTGAAGGTATAAGTATCAGAAACAATTTAATGCTTCAATATAGCGTCAACTTTTAATTTATATTGACCATGTTCGTAGATTAAATTGTATGTTAAATATTTATTAGTTCTCTAATGAGTTCCTTACTTTATGTCGTGCCTATAATTACCCTGTCAACTTTGTGGCTTTACTTTTTAACACAAATCTCACCTGAAGTCTCAAATAGTTCTGTAAGTGAAAATTTGTATATTAATAATTTAATTCATTATAATATTGTATAAATTTCAATATAGTATATAGTGTTGTTTTCTCACTTATAGGCCTAGTTCCAACCACTGAATGGATTAGCCCAGGCTCTTGATATAAAAAAAATGTAGTCTTAAACATCTTCATCATCTTTAGGGCCTTCTAATAGCTATTTGGCTAGCATGCATGAGCAATGTGAATTATGTGGGGTTTCTCTCTATTCATCGGTCCATAAGTATTAGGCCTATATTGATACCGTAGTGTAACAGGAATATGATCATTGTACAAGCTGATGAAGAATCATCTTATAGGCTAAAATATAATTGAAATTTTATTTAATTATTGCATCTCTATAAAGTGAGGTAATATTCTGTTATTTGACCAAGTTTGTTACTTTAATACAAAAGTATGTAGGTCTAGAGGCAAGGTGCAGTGGGTAGTTGCAATTTATAAACCTGCAGTGACGGGCAGCGCCAAACTACTAACCGGACTCCGGGCTGCTACCACTAGCTCGCTGAAATGTCAAATCACAGTCTTCAATGTCCTGTGCATAGTACAAAGCGCTAAAAAGGTTATATTTAAATCTGTTTATAATGCAAATTCATATCATCATTGATGATAAACATCAGTTAAGAAGGTTTCCTAATTACCTATGTGTACATCTATATATAACAATAATTTAATATTAAATCAGTATTAATCAGTCAATTTTTCACTATGGAAAACCAGTGTGGGAACGCTGTTCCCATATGACTACACCACTGGCTACGTGAAGAAAATTGTTAGTTTTGATTCTTATTATGATTTTATGCAAATTATTAAGACAGACCCTAGATTCAAAAAATACCCTATAACGTGCTAATAACTAAAGAAAATAGTAAAATGAAACTCTACTTTCATTATTCTATCAGAATAAACTATACATAATTTTATAGTTTCATGGTAAATATTTCAGTTTTAAAAGATTGCACCCGTAAACAGTATAATGCTGAGGTCCCCTATGCATCTTTCAGAAGTATTGATGAATACAAGAGCTTCAGGATATATTTGTATGTATTTATAAAGATATTTATTTTTTTACTCGTTACACGTTTCTGTAAGGCAAAATAGTCACAGATGTGTATATTTAATGAACTGCCATTTGCAGAAAATAGCTGTGATTTTACTGACTACAAAACAGTAGGCCTACTAATGATTAGCCTACTTATGCTATTCTCTCTACTAGGTTAATACGCAAGACCAAAAATTTTGTAGGAAAATAATTAAATTTAAAAGTAAGTTTAACCAAACTGCTATTAATGTTAAAATGTATTCTATTAGTAAATCAAAACATGAAATTCTGTTTAGGCTATATGAACACTGACAAAATGCCCTTCAGTTGTAGCCTATTGATCTTCTTTTAGCCCATAGAATTAATCTATTGAAGATTTACTTTATGTGAGCCCAGCAAACCTAAGAGGACTAAGGACCTCTTGATCTGCAACGAACTTATTTTAGCATCCTCACAAATAAGAAATAAGGCCTATTATTTTTAATGGAGCTGGTTCATGTTAATTAACCTACACATCTCAAACACTAATAATGTATTATATTTGTTTATTTTAGGATATTGATTGACTAAATTTGTTTTCATTCTGCCATAAAAGTGTTTTTAATGGCCTTAAGTTGGAGTAATTTTATAGACTGTGTAAACCATTTTTTATCAATATCAAACTTGATTGATGATGGATGGTTGATACATAAAAAAGAAATCGGTGAAAAATTGCCTGAAAATTGTTATTTAATGAAAAAAGAAGTCAAGGCTACAAGTTCAAGACATTTATTAAGTGAAAACAGTGAATGTGAGTTAGAAGAAAATTGGAACTTTGATTCCTTAAGTGCAGAACTTACCAGCAACATAACTACAGTTAATTTGGCATGGGAATACCATATATTGTACAGTCCAAGTTATAGTGTACCAGTATTATATTTCAATGTGAACACTACTGCTGGAAAAAACCTTCATCTAGAAGAAGTTTGGGCAATCCTCAATGTAACTAAAGAGGTTTTATCAGAAAAATGGAGTTTTGTTTCCCAACAAGAACATCCTATTTTACTTAAGCCTTTCTTTGTCTTACATCCATGTAAGAGTTTTGAGATACTGAAAGTCAGTAAAGAGTCTAAAGTGAATCCATTAGTGACTTGGTTGAGCAGTATAGCTCATATTGTACACCTGAAAGTTTCACATGAGTATGGAAATAATTGGAGTTAAACTTGGATTATTAGGTGTGTGTTATTTAATATATTATGGCCCCATTTTGTGATGTAATCATTTGAATTAAATACTGTGTATAGTTCCCGCATTTCAAATATTATTTATATGCTATCTTTATCACATGGGTATTGAACATTAAAATTATTCTAAAATCAAAGTATTGATTTCTTGAAATTCTGTAGTTATAGGTCTTATAACAACAATTATTAAGAAAAGATTTTGTGAAAAAAAATTTCTATGAAAATGTATTCTTCCGATACATTCATTATCATTTATTTAAAGAAAAATTCAAAGTCCATGCAAATAATTTGTGATAAAGTTTAATAAGTTCTTACCAAACCATAGTCAGAAAGAAATGTGTAACTGAATTAAGTTAAATAGACCCTCGTCGCAGCAGACCTGCATGCTCAGTGAATTTCCAAATCAATAATATCAATATCTGCTGATAAATAAAAGAGTTTAATTCTACTCCAGCCCTATTCATTATTAGCATAATTTATTATGCTACTCATTGACTTACCGGTAATCTTTTTTTCATTTTTTAAGACTTTAGTTTTCTAAAAGTAGTCTTATTAGTCCTCTATACTAATAATTGTCTAATGTTAAAGGATTTATAAAGTAATTAATTCGTTACTATATATTTCAAAACCAAATTTACTACTTGAAAGTACGAATTATTGTATTTATGTATATCATTCTGCTGAATTTGGTCATGTCATGAATACTGGTGCAAGGTCTTTTAGTTTGATTTTATTTTAACAAATTCTTTTTGTCTTAAATATAATATAGCAAATAAATTATTAGGACCACTTTTGGGCTTATATCTCAAACAAGTTGATAAATGCAATTAATTGAGAAGAATTGTCGTTTTATATGTAAATATGTTTTATATGTACATTAATTTTGTTTACATTCGAAGTAGAAAAGTATTGGTATTTTTCAGGGCAAGCTCAGTTTTCCTACAAGCCTCATAGAATTGAAAGACTTGGCAACTTTATTGAGTTTCTACTATAAACAGAACAGTTACTATGTCATTGTACTGTTTTGCAGCGCATATTTATACAAACAAGCTTTCATCATTCCTGGATCTGTTTTCATGGTGAGTTTTCCAATTTCTCTAATCAACATAAAATCCTAACTGTCATTATGTAGTACATACTTTATCTTTTGGGCTTTCTGTTGTTTAATTTTGGGTAGGCTAGTTTGCTCATTTTATTACCCTCCCAGACTACAATAGCTAAGTGCTTGATTTACAGTAAACATCGTAGGAAGTCTTCTTGTTCTTTCTATGGCTAAGACCTCTAATAATTGTTCTAATGTTGAAGGATTTATAAAGTAATTAATTCATTACTATATCTTTCAAAACCAAATTTACTACTTGAAAGTACACAATTATTGTACTTATGTATATAATTCTTCTGAATTTGGTCATGTCATGATTTGGCTAAAGGTTTAGGCCCTAAACATGTTTTTAACAAAAATTAATTAAATAGATAAATTAATATGATAACCTTAACCTAGTATGGAAAGGAATAACCTAGAGTAGTAGAGTAGTATCCCTTGAATAGTTTTTTTTTCTAGAATGTCCTGGCTGGTGCTCTGTTTGGAGTGTTGAAAGGCTTCCCTCTCTGCTGTATGCTCACTGCTTCAGGAGCTACAGCTTGCTACCTTATGTCTCGAGCGTTTGGATCCTCTCTCCTCCATAGATATTTTCCTGCTCAGATAAAGTTTCTTCGTGAAAAGGTAGAATTATATTTCTTATGATCTTCCTTGTAGTTTATAAACTCACATAATTTGTTTCTTACGTTAACAGTTCTATATAAAAAAACTTATGTATACGAAAACACAAACATAAAAGTTCATGAAAATATATGGAGGAAGTCAGTATTAATTGACTGTCAAACTAAATTATGTCAAGGCCATTGCAAAGTCAAAATTACGTTAAGTAAAAAATGGATTAACGGTTTTTAGCTGGTTAGTCGGTTAGCTGGAGCTAAAGTAATTTTTTTGATGCATTATGCTCTCATGAGCATTGTTGTGCTCAAACCTTGATGTGATGAACCTTGTGAACCATTGTAACAAAGACCAGTGCTGTCCAGCTAAATACTACAAAAATAGCTAAGCATACTTGTCCACGTAAATCTTAACTATTTATGTTGTAATTTATAACTGTATGTATTATAGAAAAAATAAGACTAATTTTCAAATTTCACTACAATACCCATAACTGAGTAGTTCTTTGGACTAATATAAAAAATTCATATTTTAAGAATAGCTAATCGATGGTTGATAATAAGTACAAGTTATGATAGGTAAACCAGAATGCGGACCAACTGGTGTACTATCTGTTGTTCCTGCGGTTGTTCCCCATGTCTCCTAACTGGCTCATCAATCTCCTTTCTCCTATTGTGGGCGTCCCGCTGCACATATTCTTTTTAACTGTTTTAATCGGTGAGTCCTTGTTTCAATATGCTTGTTTTAACATTATTAATTCTATTAGAATGGTAAGGTAATGTAAGGACATCCCGTAGCAATGCAGATGCTATTTAAAAACAACAAAATATCCATACAAAAATATCCTAAATTTAAAACAAAGAAAGAATTTCAGTAAAAGAGCAATGTTCATGCTTAAAATAATATCTGTGTATGGATTGTGTGTATAGTAAAACTCCTCATAACCAGCCTCGGTTTACCCGGTCCTTGGAATATCCAGCCACTTCCTACAAGAGATATCAAAATTTATTTCTCATGGCTTGAGAATGCTCTAAGCCACCACTACTCAACGGCTCTCATTTGGTTAAGCGGTTTGGCTCTCAAGTTAAGCTACTGTTCTAATTTAAAGGTCAGATTTCACGAAAATCACCGACCTAACCTAAAAAGGTTATCCAAACAAGTTTCAGTACTGTACTCTAGTTTGTGATTAGTGATTGTGTTAAACTGATGGTGCTACACTGGGAAGGACATCTGTATTTTTTTTCATTCATCTACGGCAAACATTTTTTTAGCTAAAATAATCAAACTCCTCTATTCATTGTTCGTAAAGGTCAAACATGGAATGCTGGATGAGCGGGCATAGACGAGCCGCAAGATGATGCAATGGTTTTGTAAATCTGCCACTGTGGGTTTAGTTTTCAACCGATTGTAAATATCATGATTTGTGAAATGTTTACCTATCCATCAGATATTTTGAAATTCTGATATTTTTTAAAATACATTACCAGGCGATTGGTATAAATAATGATTTAAATTCTAATTTCAGTAATTTTTTAATAGGAAATTGATTTTTTAATTTGAATATGTAAATAGCAATGAAGCTTAAAATAGCTCAGAAGCTTATGAATAAAAAAACCTTTACACTTAGAAAAAAATTTATCGCTTTTCTACAAATTCACTGATACAAAACATCACCCAACCAGAACTCATCCTTTTTTTTGCCATTGCTGAATACAAAAAACAATACTTGCTGAATACATTTTGTCTAAGTTTTCCATATAAAGCTACTAAAATTATAAAATTTTTATGATTTATAGTCATAATTGACTTATTTTATGTATACAAATATTTTGTTTCTTTATTTTAAGATATAGCCTACATTTCAATTCTGTTTCAAGGTCAACAAGTAATTTTTTTGATAAAGATATACTGTTTGTTAGATAATAATATAAAAAATAATTATTGTGCTCTTAAAAATATTTATAGCAATTCCTTAAATAAATATGGTTCAATTAATACTTAAAAGCCACCATGAAATCCAATGAAATCCACGTTAGCAACAGCGCCTCCGCTTGGTTATGCGACGCCGGCACGACAAGCAGAAAAGTTTTTTTTATATTATGTCTTTTTCAAATGCTAAATAGAGAATCATTGTAATAAACAAATCTAAATTAGGAATAAGACAAAAATTGAATATAATTGCCCTTTTTAAAAATATTTATCCAACATATATCACACATCCAATGTGTAAATTATACTATACTTACAAATTATTAAGTAATTACAATTTTTCATTTAATTTTATGGTTTAATTAATATTTTTCTTGAATCATAGAAGTTAAATTGTTTTTAAACTAATATTTTATATCACTACATTATTAGTCTTAAATTTTATGGGTGAAATACAGTTACATTAACATTATGAAGCACTTAACTATTGTAAGATAAAAATAAATGATTTTAACGACAATTTTGAATTGTTATTTCATTACCAAAATACCTATCAATCATGACAAATAATTTTAGTGTGTTTAGTTAAGGGTTATTCCATAAAAACGTACAAAAACGACAAGATATCAGAGCGTGTCCATAGTGACAGATAGGGCTATAGCGCCGCCGTTTGACAAGATATCAGAGCGTGTCCATAGTGACAGGGCTATAGCGCCGCTGTTTGCCGCATGTGGGTCGGAGAAGGACCGAGCTTCAGCCAGGTCATTTTCATAGCGTTGAGTCAGCGTTCCATATTTATAGTTCTATGGTAAGGTTCTTTCCTCATAAACACTAGACTATTTTTTTTGTTTACTTGTTCATTGCAGCCCAATGTCATGACAGTTCATTGGCACCCAAATTTACTCCGAACTTTCTGAAGAGTTTCGTGTATGTGATACTGCTGCAGTGTCATTTTAAATTTTGATTTTTTTTACAGTAGTGTACAAAAAAATGAGTTTGGCAAATCAGAGACGTAACGTGGTGACAGTCAAACAAAACCTTAACGTGATTGAACGTATTGATAAAGGTGAATCTGTAACATATATAATGAACTAAATATGAGAAAAAGCACAGTTAATGACTTGCATCAAAATTGACTTTTGAAGAAAGATAAAGAGTGAAAAGTTTTCATCCGGATGATGATAGCCTACTTGAGAAAACCTTATAGCTATGAGATAGTTGATGAGGCTTTGGATTGATTTTATAAACATGTGTATTTTTCTAATATCCGTGAATGCAGTTTAAAGTTAAAGACAAATTAACTACGTCTTATCACAGTTCTCATATTGGTTTGTCTGCATGTGAGATCAGCTGATTATTACAACTGTTTCTTATTTTTGTTCTGAAGAGAATTTTGCTGTTTGAACTGTTTAACATGGTTAAGGTGATAAAAAAATGTCATTTGATTTTGATGTAGGAATAAAGTATTATTTTATTTGATTCTTAACTTAAACGAGTGTCTGATTTAACAACAAGCTATTTCGGCTACATAACTTTTTTGATCATGGCAACTAACTTAAGCAGTATGACGGAAGTGGAGATTTCAGTGAGTGGCTAAAAAAGTTGGAATTGGTATACAAACTACAAAAAGTTAAAGATTTGCAAACGGTCCTTCCTTTATTTCTGTCAGGAGGAAAATATCAAAAGTGACTATGGAGCTCTCACCAATGCGTTGCTACAGGCCTTTTCAGCAGACAGCTTCCAAGCTTACGCAGAGTTTACTGTTAGGCGTCTGCTCCCTTGTGAGATACTTTAGATGTTTAGGCCTAAACTTCCGATCTAAAGATGCTGGCTAGATTAGTAGATCCTTTTGTATCAGGTTAACCCTAGAACACAAAGGCTCCCTGAGCCAAGCGTTGTTACAAAGGCGTAGTCTCTCAGACTACCTTTTTTGAAAATAAATAAAAAATACTTTTAATGACAGGGAAATTTTTTAAATTATAAAAACATTTAAAGTGAACATTGAATTAATGTTTTATTAGAGTTTAATCTCCAAATTTTAATTGTTCTGGCACTGGCAGCAGATTGTCCCTTGGTGTTCGCCACACATGACATTTGCGCAACGTCCTGAAAAATGTTTAGTCATGCGCCGTAATCTTGGAGGTAAGAAGGCACAAACCTTCCTACCTTCTTGGACTGGTTGTGGAGCTTCATTTGGCACAATTACATTTAAAATATAAGCAATAGATTGCCGGACGAGAGCTCGTGGAAAAATTGTGGCCTGAAGCCAGTACGTCAGGAACTCTATCTGCGTTTCTCTAAAAAATGTTGCCGACTTAGGGGCTTACACGATTTTCTACATATAATACGTATATATAATTTAAAGTGATGTTTATGATGTTATAAACACGCATAGGGGCCACCTCCTTGTTTTACGACAGCAGGAAGTGTTATTGCACATTTGGTTCAATTCAAATAAATATTTACACTATATACAACATATATTTCCAATATAATGTTTAACTAACACCAAAACACGCGAAAAAGCGAAGGTATACATTACTTTGCAACAAGACATCACGATCTGTACACGTTGCGAGTCTGCCGCGAACTGTGCGTTGTTACAAAGGCATAGTCAACCTGACGACGCGAACTTAAAATCTTGTTAAACAAGGGACGAAAGCGAACACCAACCAGACCCTTTTAATATTAGGCCAATACCGACAGCTACACGGAGTTTTGTGAATTTTAGTGGAGTGGAAGTGGGTAAGGGGTAAAAATGACACCTTGCGCGTCGTCTCTCAGACGACGCCTTTGTGTTCTAGGGTTAATGGATTAAGAGCGCACTAGTACATGGGATACCAGCGAATATACAACAGCCCCGTCGCAGCAGACCTGCATACTCAGCGAATTTCCAAATCAATAATATATATCAAGTTTCATCAATAAATATATGAGTTACTTATTTGCCTATTCTCCATAAGATTAACATGGAAAAGAGTATGCAGGTTAGCTGCCATGATAAATACATAAACTATGATTTTTAAGCATAAATAGATGGATCTCAACCACTTGAAGCTAGATATAAAGTTTTATCCAAATATATTGATTGATAAGTGAAATATTATTTTTTCCTTATTCTTCATAAGATTAACATTGGAGCCCCAAAATACAACGTACTGTGTTTAGATTTTTTAATATCTCTAACCATTGGAGATAGAGAAAAACTTTAAGGAAGTAAATTGTGTAGTTTTTTAAGCTGATTTTAATGGTTGAAGATAAAATTTAAAAACTTTTTAAATTACATATGAAAAACACAAAAAACCCAATTTTTGAGTACAAATTCTCCCCCCAAACTACCCGTTCCGATTGACCGATATGTCTGGTTTACGAACTCATCCGAGCAAATGAGGAATACAAGTCTCTACCAAATTTGGTCTCGATCGGACCATTTTTACGAGAGGTATCGTGTTCACAGACACATCTATATATATATAAATTTTAATGGCTATTGTTTTTGGTCTCTTGGTTTTGAAATATAAAATTTGAAATTTTTAAAATTTACATGGGTAAAACGCAAAAAACCAATTTTTGGGGTTCAAAACCCCCCAAACTACCCATTCAGATTGACCGATATGTCTGGTTTACGAACTCGTCCAAGCAAATGTAGGAATACATGTCTCTACCAAATTATGTCTCGATCGGACCATTTTTCTGAGAGTTATCGTGTTCATAGACATATATATAAAAAATTTTAACGACTATTGTTTTTGGTCTCTGGGCACCTTAAGAAGACAAAATAACATGGTCCCAGGCTTAACTCTTGCCATGAGACCTACGGTAATAGGTTCTTCCCTATGGGAAATTCGCTAAAATCAATTGAAAGCTGCTTGTTCAAAGTATGGGGTTGTCAGATGTAATGGTTTGAGCTTGGAGTCTTTTGGGCAGTGAGTTGAACTTTGGAGCAGTTGCACACTCAAACTTGAATGATTTTAAACTTAATAGACAGGGACAAAATAAATGTTTAAAATGCTTTATTTGTAACAAGGAGGATCATTTAGCACGCTCGTGTCCCTCCGAAAACGTGAAGCTTCAAGTGTCACCTGTTACCGGTGTGGGAGAATAGGACACTATGCCACAACATTTTCAATCAAGGGCTCCAAAAACGTATAAATAGGGCTACCTTATGTTGTGCAGGTAGTCCAAATTTGTCAGCGTGTCTTCCTATACTGACAGTGAGCGTTTTGGGTGTTGAATGTTGTGCCTTGATGGACTCTGGTTGTTCAAGAAGTATTGTGTCACCTAGTTCGGTAAAGTATGGGGTAGGATTGAAACCAGTTAGCCAAAGGATTATATTGAAGAATGGAGAATCAGTTGATTGTTACTTGTCCTGTGATATACAACTTTGGATTAGAGGTATTCGGTAAAATTTGAGTTGTTTGGTTGCTAGAGTATGCCAAAGTATCAGATCAAAAATATCAGAGCTCTTAGGGATGGATGTAGTGTCCGCAATGGGAGGAGTTAGTATTAGTGGAGATGGTGTTGTTAAGTTCAAGGAAATAGGCATCGGAGCAGTTCCTGAGGCTGAGAAGGAGTTGTGCGTGGAAAATATCTCTGAGAATGGTGGTAGCAAGCTGGTTGTTGTTAATGATTGTGACTTTAATGCAAAGTTTGCTTATGGATCGTTGAATGGAATTGGAAATGTGGCAGCGAAAAACCCTAAGATAAATATATGCAATTCCAGAGGATACAAAGGAAGCGTTTAACACTGAAGTGTGAGATTGGATCAAGGATATCCAACCTTATGATGGGAGTTTGCCGGATAAAGTACGGGGAGTAAGGACAAAGTACGACCCGTTTCGGATTATAGAGAGCTAAATCAATATGTCAAGTCATACATATACTGAATTGTCAAAGTGTAGGTGTTTTAGGTTAGATGTACAACAGTGGTTGTTTCTTTTGGGACTATGTTTTTGGCCAAAGTGCATACTAAAACTGTGATCATGAGTGGTTGTAAAAAGAAGAAGGTTGTTTTATCCGAATCGGGACCCCGCCACATTAATCCAGACAACTGGACTTTACTATATAAAAAAATTTCAGCTCAAAAAACTGGTTTTTATAATCTATGAAAATGTTTGAATTAATTAATAATACATAGCATAACAACTTTATATCCTGAACATTCGCTTGAAAAAATTACTCACCAGCCATCATTTAATTTAGGAAGGGTTAAATGTGAAGGAGGAGTAATGTTTGCAAAGGAAAACCTTTATATGAGTAGTCTATATAAGGATTCTGAAATTCATCACTTAATTATTTATTTAATATTGGAGGAACATTGATATTTTTAAATTTTTTTGTATCTAAGAACATATGAAGAAGAGGTTTTCATCAATAACTATAATAATATCCAATATAATTTTAATCGTCTTCAAAATTATAAAAAATGTAACTATAAATAACAATATTATGTGAAAGAATATACAGAAGCACTTAGTACTGTATGAATTAACTAAAAAATATATCTCTCTGGCATTCAATAATATTTCATTTTGACATGGTCAGCCCCTTAACAGTTTTTACCGACATATGTCGTCCGCTTAAAAGTGCTAAAAAAAGGCCTCTGACACAGTAAAAATACGTTCTGTGTTGATATTTGTTGTAAAATATCGCTGTAGTCCATTAGTTCACCTCTAATTCACATTAATTTTTTAAACTGTTTCCTTATACCTTTTTGGTTTTTAAGAGATGTTACAGACACCTCAACACTGAAGTAGCTGACTGTGCAGCTGTTCGTTTCATTTCGCGACGGCTTTATTAGCATCATATTTATTGGTTTTATGAAGTATTAGTTTATTATGGTTTAATAACTGCTAATGATTAGTTTTATAATTGCAGTATAGTTTATTTTCTCATTATAATCTATTCCTAAATTCGTCCATTATGGTAAGTTTTATTGTTTTTGAGACCAAAACAATGTAAGTTTGACTCAAATTTTACCACATTAAATAGGTTTGTTTTTTCTTTTTTTAACTCACTATTCTTAACACACACAATAAGTATTTTGAATAAAAAGGTATGCACATTTGAGATAATTAAGATAACCGTTAAGAAGTTAACAATATCAGTCCTGTCAAGATTTGTAGATGAATAAGTTCAACCCTTTATTCTGTACGATGTAACCTATTATTTTTATATCATACTTATGTTGATGTTGGTCAACTTTTACTGACAAAATATTGATTAGTTATCCACTTTATTATTTTTGTACTGTTTTCCTTATAAGGGATGATTCCAAACATAAAAATTGCTGGTTCCATGTCATATTTTCAAATGTTTAAAAGTTGTTTTTTTTAACTTCAATACACAAATTCAACTCAATCAAAATAATTCTTAATTAGCACTATTCAGCTTGGCAAAAGAATTGATTTTTATGATTCTATAAATTTTTATGATAAATGCCAACTGTTGCAGGCCTGATGCCTTACAATTTCCTGTGCGTTCAAGCTGGCGGAATGTTGGCAACACTGAGGTCGATGGATGATGTGTTGAGCTTCACCACGTTGCTGCAGCTGGCAGTTATGGCTGTTGTTGCCCTCGGACCCAGCTTCATTCTGAAGAGGAAAAAATCTTTTAGAGAGTCATTCAATACACCTTCATCGTCTGAGATTAAAAAGAAATCATAGTGTGGTTTCATAAGGATCTTTTGTGTTGATAGTTGATACCACGTGTGATCATGAAGTGAGACAAGTATATTATACTTGACTTTTACTTTTTACTTATTTTAAGTGAGGACTACAAATATATTTTGCAAAATGTATTTCTCTACTTACACTTGTATGTACTGGTATTGTTACCTTTTTGTGATAGTTTTTTTTTAATACCAATTGAATAGTTTCCAGCATAATTTTGAATAAAAATTTAAAAATTCTTTCAATGTACCTTATTTTGGTATTACTTCTTTGCTGAGCAATAAGGATTAAATCATGTAATTGTGTTTTGAGGTTATGATTTTTCTAGAACAAAAATCCTCTTGTCTTATGGTACAAATGGCTTAACCCTTCCCAAACTACGCCCTAAATGAATGTAGACCTCATATAAGAAGTTACTAGGAGACCGAGCTTTGCTCGGATAGAATAAAACATGCATTACATAGGTTAATTAGCTAAATTAAAACATATTTATTTTGTACTTAATATAAATACAGTTTATATGATTTAAATAAAACTGATTAAATACACCTTAGTTAATAAATAAATGTTTTACATTTTAACTTCAATGACAATTAGGTTGTTGTATGATAGCATTAGATTTACCAGCTTATACGAACTTTGAAAAAAAAAATTTGCCTCCGGTCGGGGATCAATCTCATTACCTTCCGCATGTCAATTCTCTCTCTGAGCTGTGTCGTGCGATAAACGCATTGTAGTCGTTTGGGGCATTTAGTCAACCCCAATTATTGGAGCTGATCATCATAAATATCCATATGAATTAGGGTTGGGTCGATTCCAAACATCGATTCTTAATTCCACCGACTACTCAGGGTTGGAATCGGAATCGAAAATGATCGCCAAAAGTCGATTCCGACTCTTCGATTCAAAGCGTTCGTTGTTCCACCGCAGAAAAATTGCGAAAGAAAGAATTATGTTCGTTTTCCTCGTCACGATGTCGTGATAAGATACAATCGATATTGTTTTGTTGAAACTCGGATTAGGAAACCAATCGATGCCCTATCGACTTAAAATTATCTTTCAGTTTATTGTCGTAGCCGCGTAAAAAAAAACAAATATTTCATTTCAAAGCAATCGGATATACGGCTTCGAAAGGAAAGTAACCAGTACCCAGTAAAATTCAATTAAACTTTTTATTTCAGTTTACATTGTCTATACGAAATATCTTAGCTCGAACACAAAAGTGCAAACTACGAATGACGTAAATTCGTATCCTCATTAAAATAATGCAAGAACGTCATTGGTCGGTTCAAGGTTGCAACATACCTCGTAACTATTCTTATTTCAGTTACTCATAAACTTCAATACAATATTGAATCTCGATATTGAATATCGTCGTCGATGACCAATTATCAAAAATGAAGTAAATTTGTATCCTTTTTTGCATCTTCGAATATTCTTAGAAAATTTTCCGCAAATATACTGAATTTTATTCTTCATTTTGTTCCTTCTCTAGTTATACAACTGCACTTCTAATCACTTTAGAATTTAATTTGAGTTGTATGAGAAATGCCAATATTATGAAACATTTGTAAACCAACTTGTACATTCAGGATAATCCTACCACCAGGAAGTTAATCATCCCAATATCAGTTGAGTACTTCACAGCTCCACAGAGATAAGGACTGGTCAGAGTTCAAGCTTAGAGATCAGAGATGATAATCAACCATTGTTATCCCTAAACCTGCTTTTCCAAATAGTTTTACAAGAAAGTTTATGTGATTTTCTCACCTTCCATACTTAATTTGTCTTGATAACTTTGGATCTTACACAAAATCAAATTACTGTACTTGTATCTACAAGATTATATAAATTTATAAAATAACAAGGTTGAAAAAGGTTATAAAAACTTTTAGTGGAAAACTTATTATTTCTCACAAAAAACTCTTAAAATCAAGGAGCACATACAACACTGCACTGCTGTCTCAGTGTCTTCCCCCTCTACTCTCTTAAACTCACTATGGCACAAATCCCAAGCACTTAATCAGTTATTAGGCCCATAAATATTTTCATATTATTATTATTGTTATTATTATTACTAACCATTGGCTACTGGAAAAATGTACACTTTAGAAGCATGCCGGTACTGAATTATATGAGCATTTATCAGGGTTTAAGCTTAATACTTAATAAACACATGAAAAATGAATATTTACTCCCCATATCTAGCCATAATCTAGCTGAATGTTTTCTAATGAGGTACTACACATATTTAAATTGTTTCACTTCCTATTTACACTGCTTAAAAAATTTGTTGTTCTGAAACAGAAGACCTGAAGTAAATTAGGATCTAAATGTCATTCTCAACATTTTGAGATAACAAGGTTTTTTCTCCAACAGAATGCATGGGCGCATACGGCCCCACACATTCTGTTGGTCACCATAGCAACTACTAGAAACAGGTGGTGCACTTAGATCAGAATACACCCTAAACTGATAGATCACTTTTCCGGTTATAACTCAAAAAATTCAAAAATGGCACTTAGATCAAAATTTACTTCAGGTCTTTAACTGTTACCACTCTCCGATTCAACTGTTAAAGGTTAGGCCTACTTTCTATATTCTATATCACCTGCACAGCTGGAAACCCTCAACTCATCACTCACTATCTTTTCTTGCCGAATCACCACTTTCATATAAAATCTTTCCAACAAAATCAGAATAAACCTCAGAAACAAGGAATATATTATTTATTACCTTTGTTAGTTGCCTATGTTCTTGAGTTTGTCATTGTATTTGATGATGCCACAAAGGTGGCGTTTTAACTGTTGGCTGTGTGGTGTGAGAATACCACCACACAGCCACTAGTAACTAACTAACTAGTTAGGGTAGGGGTGGGGTTTTCCAAGTTTTACGTGTGGTGATGCCGGTTTTCATTAGGGGTCTGCGGTGCACCGAAAAAATCGGTACGGTACGGTTCCAGCCTTGTACCGAATTTTTTCGGTACAAGTTCGGTACGGTACAAATAAGGAAAAATTAAGTCACTATCCAGTCTAGGTTGCCATCAAATATAACTATAAAACATCTCCTGCCGAAAACATTGAATGAAACCCGACCGTTAGGGGAGCGCGCTGGTCTAGGGGTTAGAACGCGGGGCTTTGGTGCCCAAGGTCCCGGGTTCAAATCCCGTCAATCACCAATGGCTTTTCGCTATGTGATAATGCCGCAACCCACACAGGGGTGCGCAAAAAGCCGCTACGGCTGAAGTGCCTTGGGAGAAATCCGCCCCTTTCAGTAAAAAAAAAAAAAAAAAAAAAAACCCCCGACCGTTAAAGGCTTTATACTCTACAAGTAATATAGAATTACAACACTGCCCAGATGTACGACAAATACTGAACGTAAGACTGACTCATAGAGTGTTGGTGAATGATCAATGAAAATAAAACAATTTCACAGGGACTTCAGGAAAATCGGGCAACCAGCCATCTCCCTGCCGGCTCTAAATTATTGTGCATTCCCGGCTTATTATCGTATCCACGTGTAGCAGCTTATGCCATCAGGGAACCGTTCCTCCTTTTGACGCAACAAAATAGTCGTACCAGTATGAAGCTTGTATAAGTCGTGTTTCAAATAGCGATGGGAATACTTGTGATTTTTCAATCACGATGAAAATCTTTTAAACTGTGATTCATGATTCTTTAAATTGATTCGTTGTTTTTCCTCTGACAGCCTGTTGACGGTGTTAAATGACCAGTACAGAACTGTGATTTGCCGTATTGATCTCGCTCTTTTAGGATTTTCACTCAAATAAAATAAAAAATCATAATGTTAAGGATATAATTGAATAAAGGAAATAAATAATTTATATTTTTTTAACAATATGTTTTGTATTTCCTCATTAGTGGAACCCCTCAAATCCGAACTAATTGGGACTGAAGCCTGTTCTTCCAGGGAAATAAATACTACGCACTTATTTCGTCACTGTATTCGTGCGATAACCGACGGGTTATACAGGCTGTGCGTTCATAAGGGCAGTGACCTTGGCGGGTCGAGCCTGTGCTAAAAATAAACCATTCTCCCCCTACCCTTACTAACAGGGATGCGTATCGCGCCTGTCTACTGTCTGTGTCTAGTTTAGTGAGCGTTTACCTGTTGATAATTGCATATCTATAACAACCGACGTGGCTTGGAATTACGGTCGTGTGAAGATTTTCTTCAATTCAACAGTTAAAGCATTGATTTTATAATTACAAAGTATATAAATTCAATGGTTAAAGATAACAGACTTTAAGGGAAAACCCCTGACTTTGTTAAACCTTGAAAAATAAGCTTATGTCATTAAATTTTTTTTTTATTTCCATGTATTTCTTTTTTTGATTTCCCGAGAACATGTTCAGGTATGAGGGGTTCCACTGTAATTTTAAAATATTAACCACTTTATACTAAAATTACTATTTCAGTCTAAAGAGTCCTTTGACATTTTATGAAAATGTTTGATTTAATTTGAACAATTATTGTGATTGGTTGAATTAAAAATAATAAACCAGGACAATATAAAACATAGGTCTTGGCTAGGGGGTATTGACTCAGTATATTTTCTGTATTTTTTTTTTTTTAAATACATTATAGTTTTTTATTTTGTTTGTTCATCTTTAGTTTTATATAGACTTGAGAAGATTATTTCCTCTTATTAATTAGTTACAACATAAATTATAATGTTTAAATAATTATTAATATTTTTAATGTGATATGCTTTTTTAAAGAATGGATTTAAAAATCTATTACAGTTTGAAAATTAGTACAGTAAAATATTTCTTTTGACATTGTATATCTTTTTTTAAATTCCTTTCTCAATATTTTCACTAATTAAGTTCTGGAAAATACTTATGAATAAAAGGGTGAGATAAGTCAATGTTACTAGCGGCATTATTCTTGTGTACCGTACCGTACTGAATTTGTACCGAGAACCGAGGTACAACAATTTGTACCGTACCGACCTCATAATTTCCTGTACCGCAGACCCCTAGTTTTCATAGGAATTTACACTGTTGTCAGATAGGGCAAGAAACTCCAATACACCAACAAACTCAAGAACATAGACAACTAACAAAAATAATATATAATTACTGTTCTTGAAACTGGAAAACATAAATAAAGGAATGTATTGCTGCGAAATGACCATGTTATTGTCAAACTGCATATTGCAAGATGCTGCAATATTGTTAATATAACAATCGAGAGTCAAATACCGTAATACAAAAGTCAAAGACCGTTAAATACAAGAATAAATCAACAGTTACATCAATGACAGAAACTGCCCGTCTTCCATGGTTACGCACTGGCAATCCTGTGACGGGTAGTGCCTGTCTATCGTAGCCAATGGGTTAATAACAGGGCACTGGACGGCTGTGAAGACTAAATTGGTAAAAATACTGCAGTCTACAGAGCTTGAGGTTGTGGGTTGCAAATCCCACCTGAGGAAATATGTAACAAAAATGCACCTAAAGTCCTTGGTGATTTATCCGGCCATACGAGGTAATTGAATGCCGTGACTGCCACAGAGCTGTTGTTATCATTATTATTTATTGTAATTATATAAGTAGCCTATCACTATGATAATTTGATTTAAAATATCCCATAGCAAATTTGTCAAAACATAAATTAATATGACATGAAATCTGGCACCTTTACATGGCCTTCATCTGAGCCATCAGCTCGTCAAGGCTGACACCAGTGTCCGCGACGGTGTTTGCGTTGTCAGTCCGTGCTGCCTGCGGCACACTGTATGCAGCCCTCACACCCTCTACCAACCCTTCCAATGCAGGAGCATCCTCCTGTAACTGATCTGCTGGTGTCTCATCCACTAGGCATATGCCTGTACAAAACAAACAAAACCAAGATATCAAATTGTGTTTTTACAGTCTGAGGTTATATGCAGTAGGTATCTCATTTAATTTTCAATAAATCAATATTATTGCATAAATCAGGTGTAACTTCATTATTTTTATAACAGGTTAAAATATTGTAGTATTGTGTAAGGTAACCCCAACCAGCCAAAGGTGAGATGCAGTAAAAAAGTCAGTCAGGGAAGAACCAAAATACCCCCGTCGCAGCAGACCTGCGTACTCAGCAAATTTCCAAATCAATCATATGATATATGACAAGTTTTATAAATATCTGTCGATAAATATGAGAGTTAGTTATCTGCCTATTCTCCTTAAGAACATAGATTAGATCTAATCTAATCTATAGCAAAGAGTATGCAGGTTTGTTGTTGTGAGGAACACTGAAAGTAGGTATTTCTAGCATAAACCATTTTTATTTTGACCCTTTATATCAAGTTTCATCCACATCTGTCCACAAATAAAAGAGTTTACGTCTCTACATGATTAACATGGGAAAAGAGTATGTAGGTTAGCTGCCATGATAAATACATAAACTATGATTAAGCAGTAATGGATAGATCTCAACCACATGAAGCCAAATATCAAGTTTCACACAAAAATATTGGTTAATAAATGAAACATTAATTTTTTCTTATCCCCCATAAGATTAACATTGGAGCCCCTAATTACAATGTACTGTGATTAGATTTTTTAATATCTCGGTAACTGTTGGAGATAGAGAAAACCCTTAAGGAACTAAATTGCGTATTTTTTGAGCTTATACTAATGGTGGAATATAAAATTTGAAATTTTTAAAAATTACATGGGTAAAACGCAAAAAAACAATTTTTGGGGTTCAAAACCCCCCAAACTTCAGATTGAACGATATGTCTGGTTTACGAACTCGTCCAAGCAAATGTAGGAATACATGTCTCTACCAAATTAGGTCTCGAACGGACCATTTTTCCGAGAGTTATCGTGTTAACAGACATATATATAAAAAAATTTTAACGACTATTTTTTTTGGTCTCTGGGCACCTAAATACGAAAAAATAACATGGTCGAGGGCTTAAGTCTTACCATGAAACCTATGGTAATAGCTTTTTCCCTATGAGAAATTCGCTAATAATTTCGCTAAATGTTTTATCAGATGTCTGAGAACAGCTTTAATACAATGTCTCCTGTACTTGGAAAGATGAAAAATAAGGCTAGCCAAATAGCTAGCCTTGTGACCTGTAAATACAGCTCGGGAGGTGTAGCATAACCAGAGGCAGGCGAGAGAGGAAGAGCAAGAAGTGGTGTGGTGGGAACGTAGCTCAGTAGAGGGGAATGGATACGGCACTACTAGCCTATTATATGTAATGTAATGCAGACAGTTGAATATTCTGCTGGATAACTTAATGTCTTACATTACACTATTGCTCATTCATTTCTTTATACTAAAAATTTATTTTTTGTTTATAGTTCAAAATAACACTTTAGTTAGTTGTAATATTGTATAGTTAAACATGTTTACGGCTTTAATTATTTTCTCACTCATGAAATTAAAGTTACAGTATTTTTATAAATTATGAATAACCCTTTAAAAAAGTCAAAGATGCTATTAGACTGTGGGTGGATTAGACTTTTCTACTGATTACACCCAAATCAAAATTATCCAGGTCACTTTTTTACACCTTTTTTTTGGGAGAGCTAAAAGAAAAACGTGATTCATTACATAATTTCTCCTGTTTTAATAATTTCCTAAGAGAGCTTTCGGAGATTCCAGTAGCTTGAACACCTCGCTGCTGAACCAGTTTTGAGTTTATCGGAGCATTTGCTTCTGTTTCGCCTTTCTTAAACCGATAAACATTTGTTATTGCTTCTTTGGTGTGGCTGTGAATCACTTTCCTGCCACCTACTATACTTTTTACACCACCATTCATTGCGGTGGTCAAATAAGTCAGTTTAAAAATATGGAACCAGAAGTGGTTAATGTTTTTAGATCGGCATGTAGATAGGAAGATGGCAGCATAGTACTGAGCCTCTCCCTCCCCCACCACTCGAATCCACTCTATAGCCACTGTGCATGCTAAGCCCAACGGTCAGGCTATACCTCTCAAGCTATAACTGAAGATGATCAGTTCAGAAAACACATAGATAGTTCTTAACCTTTGTGTTGACACTCTGCCATCCATGCAGAAGAAACAGCCTCCCCAATAATCTAGAATGTGAGGCACTTGGAGCCAGAAGGAGAGGGCTCTTTGGAGCCTCTTAAATTCATCTGAATTCACTGATATTTTCAACCTACTACTAGAGGTCCGATCTCTTTGGCAGGCAATGTTAGGGCCCTGGAGCAGTACAATAAAAGTACAGGCTCTGACATGACAATACCGGGCCAATGATCACTAAAAAATCTGTAGGGGGATTTTTATTTGACTAATTCCTTTAAAAAAATCCCAAATTTTACAACTCTAATGAGAGAATAATCTTTAGGCCTTCATACTATTTTCATCTTAACAAATATAAATCCCAAAACAGCAGTTTGTTTCCTACTGAGTGCCACACACACCCCACTCATTATCCTCGTGCACGACAGGCTTGACCTCCTTGGCAGCAGGAGTGGTGATGGTGGTGTCGGCAGGAGGCCTTGCGGTCTGCTGAGCTCGACAGTGACTGTCATCACATCCGGGGTTAGGCTTTAGCTTCATCTGAGGGAAGAAGTCTGTCAGAGCGTTGTAACCAAGGTACCAAGACACTTCTCCAAACTTCAGCAGGTACCTAGAACAGGCTCATGTTACAAAGGAAGAGGAAAACTTATTTCTTTTTTTCTATTAGTTTCTTAAATTAGAGACAAACAAAGAGAGAACATATAAGTCGTAGTTTTTTGTTGGCAAATTCAATGAGTCTATCACTGTGTGTAGTGAAATAACGTAAAAATGGCTGCAAAGATCAGTTTTAAATGCAAAATTTAATTTCTTTATTTTACATTACGGGATGAGTTTAAAAATAAAAATAAATAGCATTTATTAAGCTATCTTTTATTCAGGGGTGCCCACCCCCCCCAAGCTTCATGAAGCACCCCCCCAAACTTAGAACCAGCCCCCCCCCCATGTAAGTTGGCACCCGATACCATAAACAAAGGTGTAAATAATACTCGTAAGCACCCTTTATTTTATCTAAAACTAAAAGAAGATTTATAAAGGTATTAAAACCCATAGGGTTTTAATACCTTTTTAAATAGGGTTCCATCTTGCTTTGTCGCTGCATTTAAACTCAATAACTTTATATTTCACTTCCAACTGTTGTTTGACCTTATAAGGATGTTTATTTTTACAGTGTTCGTTCCATTTGTCATGCCTAACGGTAGCATTGCAAAACAACTCTAAACATTTATATTTAAAAAGTTTTGGCTTTTGGGGCAATTTAATAGTGTAAAAACAATACAAAATTTGACAAACTTACTATCACAACTCAGTGGTAATATCAGTTTTGAGATGGAAAGGGTAACAAACACAAAGACGTAAGGGCAACGATCAAATAACCTAGTCGCGCAGCTTGTGTCTGTCGTCTGACCACCTTCACGACTCCCGAAGATAACCAGGTACTACCGAAACTCGCCGGACCTTCCGCTGCCGCCACAATCATGGACGATATTCGAGCACTGTCATTGCCATTTATACATTTTCAGAAGGAAAAAAACTATGTTTAAATTAATACTACGTTCATTATTATTTACGTTCTATCTAGTGATGTAATATATTTTTGAATGTCATCACGTTAAACACTGTTAAAATCCGTTTTACCCCCCCTTCAAAAAAAATTTTTGGAACCCCCCCAAGAATTTCAATGACGCAGTCTGCGTCATAGACCCCCCCTGTGGGCACCCCTGTTTTATTGATTTGTTATTAAAATTTTCATAAATTCAAAAGGGGCTTGATTGACCTATGATAAACTATAAGTTATAACATTGTTAGTTTTCCAAAATCTTAAACTGTCATGTTGTTTGTGATTTAAATATGACTCAAATAAAAGTTTTGCCACATAAGATTAATTATAATTATGTAAACACGAGAAATCTCTTTAGCAAAATCTTTTTACAATTTAGAACCAAGAATGCAGTTGAAATTTTTTAATTCAATCAGAGTCTATTAAGGTAGCTTTTTAATACAACACTGTAATAGATAATAAATTTTTTTAAATAAGCCTATTTAAATTGAAAACCAATATTCTAAATGGTTTATATTAATGCTACAAAAGGCATTTTTCCACAAAGCACAAAAACAGGAATAAGAATCTTTTCTTACTCCAGATTTTACGAATCAGTTTGAGATTCAGAGGCAGCGATGAAACTTCCTGCTTTTATGACATTTAGGGCTGGTTGACGAGCTCGGGGTTATCTTAAGTCCGAGCGCAAAATCTAGTTATAACTGGTTTTTTGAGCCGCGGCTAAAAAATCGGCTTCACGAGCTCGGGGTTAGCTACACCCGAGCGCAAACGGTTAGACTCCAGGCAATTATGGCAGGGATAAACCCGGGCTTAAAAAATTCGCTTGACGGTCCAATTATAGATAACCCCGGACTAAAAAAGATAAACTGTCGGCTTCACGAGTCAAGTTCTAGCGCAAAGAGCTTGGTCTCGGCTAAAAAGAACATGGTTTTAGACTCGGACTTAACCCCAGGGGCCAGGGTTAACGGGACATCATGTCGGGATTATCTCATTTGCTCGTTTATTGTTTTTTAAAATTAAAAATAATGTTAAATTCGAAATCCTCATTAAATTTTGAACAATTTTACTCCCTTAAAATTTTTTAATTTTATTTTAGTTTTTCATTACCGATTGTTAAAAAAGTGCTAAACATAGGTAAATTTAAATAATAATTACCTAGTACAGTAAACTTTTAAATAACAAGGTAAATTAATACTTTTACTCATAGTTTAAACAGATATCTAAGAAAAACTCCACCAGGAATCCAAAGCATCGTAATTTTGTGCAGAAAAGAATGGGATAAAAACGACAAATATTAAATCTGAAATGGTACGATGGCAATAAGGGCAGGCTATCTGCTGTTAAATATTCCTATTTACTTCCCTCGGGGAAATAGGTTGTGGGTTTATGCTTTTATTTATTAACCCTAGAAGTGGCAAGTTTTTTACTCTTAACTGTAACATAAAAATAATTACTAATATCTTCTTAAAATATCAAAGTTTAAACAAAAAAAGCTTAAAACATGCCCCCCCTTATAACCACTAACCACAAAAGCAAAACAGGTGTCCACTGCAATCCAAATTAAGCCTACAAATGCCGTCAACTTCCACCCAAGCCGGTCACCGTTTATTTAAGGTGGGCCCTCCACTCCGCTACACCACACATTTGCAAGCCAAATTGGGATTGCTCATGGTCGGGATTCAAACCCTAGCACTTCCGAATGGCTAGAACGTTACGCTCGTCAGCGTAGCGCGTTAGCCGCCTCGGCCATCAGTGCCTAGGAGAAGAAAGCGCTTACCTGGTTATAGACCTGCCCGGTGGCAGGCTCGTGTACTACGAGAGCAGTTTCGGTTGTTGGCCCCCAGAGTGAAACACGGTCGCGTAGGCGATAGTGTCTAACAAATCCACTAAACTGACGACAGATGCCTCCACCTGCCAATTCTTATTGAATATATAAATGCGTCGTAAATTACGACTTTGCCATTTCTAGGGTTAAAACCCCACCCTGCAATGCCATCCCATTGTTTTGGTTTTGGGACATTTCGCGAAAGAAAAGAGTTGCCAGGCAGATATAGTGCATGTGGCCCTTGCCAACCTTCCCAGCGAAAATTCCCTGCCATTCCCCGCTGTTAACCCAGGACTAGCGTTGGTCTCGGCTAAGCTTGCTCTCGACCAAATGCATTTTAATCTCTGTCTCGTCAACCCGATTTTTAGTCCGAGGTTAAATTTGGACGAGACCAACGATAACCCCGGACTACGAAACCCCGAGCTCGTGAACCGGCCCTTACATTGTCTTTAAAGTGAATTACTGCTTGGTTAAAAATTTTTATAGTTTACACGTTCATAATTCGTTATACTCATAAAACAAATGCAAATATATATATATATATATAAAATATTTGCACACGGATCTCGAAAACCGTTCTAACGAATTTCTTTAAATTTTGGAAATAACTAATTTCTGAGTGAAAATAAGTTCTAGATAGGTCTAATGTCCAAGAAAATTCCAGTTTTCTTGTAATATTAAGTTTAAAATCTAAAAAATTAATATTACGCTTATGGAGAATCAAACAATACACATCAAAACATCTGTTTATAACCGTTTGACAGTTTTTGATTGAAGATGGTGGTGAACAATACCAACTGGAAAGTTTTGAAATCAAAACTTATAACAAAGAATACAAAAATTAGACTTTACAAAACGTTGGTAAGACCAGTTGTAACATATGGGTCGGAATCATGGGTTTTAACCTCTGAAGATATAAAAGCTCTGCGAATCTATGAAAGGAAAATGTATCGAAGGATGTGCGGCCCAGTAAAAGATGGAGAGGTTTGGAGAGTCCGACATAATCACGAAATAAATCAAATAATTGGGTCGGAAGATATTGTTAGATTTATTAAATCATCCAGAATACGTTGGATTGGCCATGTAGAGAGGATGAATGAAGATAGGCTACAGAAAAGAATATTGAACAGTAACATAATAGGAGTGAGAAAGAGGGGAAGACCTAGAAGAAGATGGCAGCAAGACGTAGAAGAAGATCTAAGAAAATTAAATGTAAGAAGATGGAAGGAAAGAGCAAGAGATAGAAATGTTTGGAGGCACATTGTGAATGAGGCCAATGTTTTCCTTGAGTAATAAATGTGTTTTAATTATGCTAATTAACTTGTATAATACATGTCTTGTTCTATCTGAGCAAAGCTCGGTCACCAGGTACTTATTTAAATAGACTAAGCAAAATTCCCATAATAACATTTGTATAGTAATCTTTCTAGAATATATTTCATATATGGAATTTATCTACAAAGTCTGTAGTCTAGAACTAAATATCAATAAGGCTTACTTGAGAGTATTCTGCACTAGGAATCCAGCTACAACTCCCATTGTGGTCGGTAAACTGGCAGCGCAGACTCCGTCTTTCTTTAGGGTTCGTTCATCTATATTAGATGCAACAATCAGTGGAGGAGCGCACTGTAAAATTTTTCAAAACTGAAGTTTCATGAACCTTAATTTGCACTTAAGAGAGAATTCAATGAAGGTGTATAGTATATTAATTAATATACCGTTGAAACAAATGAAGATTGTATTTTGACTTATTATTTTTACACTGAGGCAGTGTAGAAGTAAATAATACAGTCCTAGTCTAAGAGTGGTAGGGACAACATGTTCCTTAAATAAGCAGGTCTTATTAATTCAAATAAAGCAGTACTGCACAACGTTTATCAAATGTGGTGCTAAGTATAGTTATTCAGTATAGAAAAAGTCAAATTGGTGTAAAAGAACTGTAAATTTTTAATTAACTGGTATTTTTCAAAAAACTTTACACTGATCATCTACAAAAATAATACCCCCGTCGCAGCAGACCTGCGTACTCAGCGAATTTCCAAATCAATAATATAATAATAATAATAATATATGACAAGTTTTATAAAAGTCTGTCCATAAACATGAGAATTATTTGCCTATTCTCCATAAGATTAACATGGGAAAAGAGTATGCAGGTTTGCTGCCATGATAAACACATTAACTAAGATTTTTAAACATAAACGGATGGGTATCAACAGCATGAAGGTAAATACCAAGTTTAATCCAAAAATATTGATTGATATGGGAAATATTAATTTTTACTTACCCTCCATAAATAAGATTAATATTGAAGCCCGAAAATACAGAGTACTGTGTTTAGATTTTTTAATATCTCGGTAACCGTTGGAGATAGAGAGAAACTTAATTCTGCAGTTTTTTATGCTGATTCTAATGGTGAAAGATAAAATTTGAAATTTTTTAAAAATACATGGGAAAAACGCAAAAAACCCATTTTTGGGGTACAAAACCCCCCCAAACTACCCCTTCCGATTGACAGATATGTCTGGATTACGAACTTGTCCGAGCAAATGTAGGAATACGCTTTTCTACCAAATTTGGTCTCGATCGGACCATTTTTCCGTGAGTTATCGTGTTCACAGACACACACACACACACACACACACACACATATATATATATATATATATATATATATATATATTATATATATATATATATATATATATATATATATATATATATATATATATAAATTTTAACGACTATTGATTTTGGTCTCTGGGCACCTAAAGAAGAAAAAATAACATGGTCCTGGGCTTAAGTCTTGCCATGAGACCTACGGTAATAGGTTCTTCCCTATGGGAAATTCGATAATAAAAGATATGTTCACATACAGTTGAGTTCAGGTTTTAATTTTTCTTCTCTAGAAATTTCACTTCATTGTTTTATTAGCCATATACCTTTATTTTGTACCTCTGCCATGTAGATCTAATATCTCAGCAGTATATTTTCAAAATAAACTAGATAAGAAAACAAGACTAAACCAAGTAACCATTTAACCATTTATTGTTGTAAGGGATGCAAATCTCCAGTAACAATGTTTTCTCTTAAAAAAGTCTCAAACAATGAGTTTTTATAAGGGTGGAATATAAGAATTATGGCTGTGCAGCAGATATGACTGTTAGCTGGTTGATGCTAACATTTTTCAGTGACCAACTTGGTATAAGCAAAGGGTGACTACATTACTCTCATAACCTATTTCCAACATTGAATGCATTCGAAGTAACAAACAGAAACAAAGAATAACTAAATGATGAAAGATTAGACCCTCTCCTCATTGGTGCAAGATCAGATCAAAGTAAACCATGCAGACCGTACTTGAAAACCGGACAAAATTAACTTAATACTAACCGCAAAGCAGGCACTTTCCCCAGGAACAATGAGTTGAATATGTCCAGACACAGCATTTTCTGAGACACCAGACTCAAACCAGGGCTGTCCAAGCTCATTACAGGCCGTGTTGATCGCCATTCTGGCCTCAAAGTTATCCACACAGCTAAGCACCAGGTCTACAGGTCCTTCAGTGAGACTGCCATGGCTATAATTAGCAAATTGCAAACTATCCATTATTCTTATACAG
The DNA here is from genome assembly GCA_023375725.1 of Nephotettix cincticeps. Classification (NCBI taxonomy): domain Eukaryota; kingdom Metazoa; phylum Arthropoda; class Insecta; order Hemiptera; family Cicadellidae; genus Nephotettix; species Nephotettix cincticeps. Next base: position 110,852,554 of record CM041786.1, on the reverse strand, counting down.
ATACTACACATTTAACCAGATATAAACATACACTAATATAACCTGATCAATTCTTAACTAATATCTGAGTAATGTTTATTATTTCAATAATAGTATTAATAATTACTAAGACTTAGCATATTATGTAAGATGACATAAGATATAAAATTTTCTAATTATTAAAAATTTATCTCACTATGTCTCCAGAGTTAAATAACTTTTTCATTCTGCGTCATGAGTCACTCATGACTTGTATATAGCTACTTGCGACATGAGTCACCGGTGGCTCATAGTTCCTTCAAACTTTGGCAGGCTCTAGTTTCATAGCAGTTGCACTAGGAGCGCTGCGGGTGGATTTTTAGGTTACTTTGGATATTTCCCATCAGATCGCAGCATCTTACACGAATGAATTGTCATGAGCCACTGGTGACTCATGCCGCAGAGCATTGATAACTTACGACTTTTGATTTCGACCAAAATCTTGAGTTGTTTACAAGACAACAAACAGAAGACTCAAACCATCAGACAGTAAAATAACCATGATCAAAAATTGCGCAAATAATGAACACCGAAAACGCTAAGGAATTATTTTTCTCGCTCGAAAAACTTAATGAGTCACCCGTGACTCATGCCGCAGTAAAAAAATAATATGTAGTAAAAATTAACCACAGTGTGGTGTGAATCACCAGTGACTCATATATAAATATGTATATAAATATATACTACTTATAAAACTGTAAATAACAGCACAAACCCTACTTAAATCACATTACAGGTATGAAAAATACATGTGCCGCAAGGAGGATCAGCCGTGGTGGAAGAGTTGCCGCACGCAGAGCCAGACACTCGTGAGTCACCGGTGACTCAAGCCGCAGTGAATGTGTTAATTAGAAAAAGTTTTATTGCTATAGGACATACGGTACACAACTAATTTGTTTGTGATTTGAATATTTGTTAAGTTATATTATATACTTTACTTTATACCTTATACTAAAATAGGTAGTCATTTCAGTAGGTATTTAAAGTCACCAGAGATAAGGTAACCTCTTTTAAACCTTTTTTACCCTTGCGAAAGACAGATTCTTTGGCTAGTTAACAATAAAAAACTATATTTCCATTTAGTACAAAAACATATACAAGAATAATTCAATAACAATCACTTACAAAAACCATAAGATTTGAAAATAATTGTAAATTCATTTGGAATAGTTGTAACAATTGTATTGGTATAATTGTATAAGAGATGCCATTACGAATGAACAGGAATGACTTATGACTTAAAATCTACTGAAATCAGTGTCATCTCAGATTTTTGCCATTTATGACTTTTTTTGTGTCATTCTTGTGATGAAATAAATAATCACTAATAATTATAAAATACATTATATAGCCCCAAACTGTGTATTTAGACTAATTTACTAGTAACTTATGTCAATCACAGTTCACATACAGGTTTGTCCACTACATGTTTTCCCTGAATAGCATTATCAGGTGTTCATACTGGGTCTTTCTGTCCGTTATATACTCATCATTAGAAAGTGTTTTTAGCCAGAAAAATAACAACATAAATAGTTTAGAAAGATGTGGTGACTACAAAGTAAAATATGGAGATTGTCTAGATTTTAACGTTGGACAAACCGGTGGAACTTTCCTAATGTTTATGAAACATATCCCCGACCCTAAAGTAGTTAAACAGAAATCCACTGCTGCACGGAATTTAATAGATACCAGCCACACCATAGACCACATTAATAATAGCCAGGATTGTTTACATTTTTGTAATATTCCTGTCGCAGCAGACCTGCGTACTCAGCGAATTTCCAAATTAATAACATAATAATGATAACATAATATGACAAATTTTATCATTATCTGTCAATAAATATGAGAATTATTCGCCTACTCTCCATAAGATTAACATGGGAAAGAGTATGCTGCTGTGAGGGAAAGTAGGTGTTTCTAGCGTAAACAATTTATATTTTGACCATTTATATCAAGTTTCATCATCTGTCCACAAAAAAAAGGAGTTTACCTCAACTCTATACGATTAACATGGAAAAAGAGTATGCAGGTTTGCTGCTGAGAGAAACACATGAACTGTGATTTTTTTAGCATAAACGTATAGATTCTAACCACATGAAGCTAAATACAAAGTTTCATCCAAAAATGTTGGTTAGTAAGGGAAATATTAATTTTTCCTTATCCTCCATAAGATTAACATTGGAGCCCCAAAATACAAAGTACTGTGTCTAGATTTTTTAATATCTCGGTGACTGTTGGAGATAGAGAAAACCTTTAAGGAACTAAATTGTGTAGTTTTTTAACTTGATTCTAATTGTGAAAGATAAAATTTGAAATTTTTAAAAATTACATGGGAAAAACACAATAAACCCATTTTTGGGGTACAAAACCCCCCAAACTACCCGTTTCGATGGTCCAATATGTCTGGTTTACGAACTCATCCGAGCAAATGCAGGAATATATGTCTCTACTAAATTTGGTCCCGATCGGACCATTTTTACGAGAGTTACAGACACACACACATATAAATATAAATTTTAACGACTATTGTTTTTGGTCTCTAGGCACCTAAAGAGGGAAAAATAGCATGGTCCCAGGTCTTACCATGAGACCTACAGTAATAGCTTCTTCCCTATGGCTAATAAATTCGCTAATAAAGGAAATAGATTGGATTCTCTAGAACAGTTTGAAGCATAGAGCACAAGCTACTTTTCAGCAGATACTAATTATACCAATGACAACTCAAATACTTAAATTATGATTAGTACTAATGACACAGTGACAGCTACCTCTTCAATGACAGTCACAGAAAACATTTAATTTTTGTGATTAGATTTTAAATATCATTCAATATTTAATACAATAATAGCCTTTAACTAAGGACAAAAGTAGATTAAACTTTGTACCTTAGATAACAAGTCTATGACGGAGTTACTTCAATTCCAGCCAGTTTGTCTCCAGCATTGACTATAATTGCGTAAAAAGTAAGTAAAGTAGTTTTTTTTTAAACTACTTAACTTACAGTTCTGAGACCTGTTTTATTAAATTTTTCACATTCAAATACCATATGGAACAATCAAATCTGTCCCTCATTTTACGTACCTGGAAATTCAGGAAAAGGTTATTTTACCCAAGGCACCAAAATCTGAGAGAATTTCGCGCTAACCATAAGTCACTACTGAAGCATTTCCGGACGTATGTTTATATAGGTTAAAAAACCTATATAAACATTGTTTTTACATATAGACTTAGCTCTCAAAGTTACTGCATATCTTCGTGAATCACCCTATATAAAGCATGTTCCTTTTAGCAAATTTCCCATATGGAAGAAGCTATTACCGTAGGTCTCATGGCGAGACTTAAGCCTGGGACCGTGTTATTTTTTCTTCTTTAGGTGCCCAGAGACCAAAAACAATAGTCGTTAAAATTTTTTATATATATATACTAAAGTTACTGAGTATCTTGACCATTTTTATATTAACGACATGCTTTAAAATCAAATTTTATTTCAACTGAAAAGTTTACTTTTCCAAGGCCAAAGATTAAAGCCCTAACCTGCATATTTTTCATGTTAATCTTTTGGAAAAAAAAATACCTTTATTTTTACAGATATTGAACTTGATAAGTTGTCAAAATAAAAATTGTTTATGCTAAAAATGCCTACTTTTCAGTGTTCCTCTCAGCGGCAAACCTACATACTCTTTCCCATGTTAACCTTATGCAGAATAGGCAAATAACTCTTTATATTTTTATCGACAGATATTGATAAAACTTGACATATAATATTATTACTACATTATAATTTAATCATGAGTCATTGCTGCGACAAAAGAAATTATACTTTAGTTGTCAAAAATTGTTTTAAATTACATAATAGAAAGTAATATATACCTTAGCCATGAATATAAATAACTTGTTATGTTTTTTTAGATTGAAAAAAACTCATTTATAATGTCTATTATGCTAATATTATAACCAATTATTGTAATTTTATATTGTAAATGAATGTCAGTATTTGCAATTACCTTTATAATTTGTAGTTGTAAGTTTTTTATTGACATCATTTATGAATGTCAAAGTTTTGCAGCAGAACTAAAAATTATACACCTATAGTATATTGTCACATCAGGGTTTATGAATGTAAAGTATTTGCATTCAACTTTTTTTTGTAGTTGTGAGTTTTATATTGTCACATCAGGGTTTATGAATGTCAAAGTATTTGCAGCAGCTTCAACCTAAAAATTATACACCAGAGGTTTGCAGTTGTAAGTTTTATATTGTCACATCAGGGTTTATGAATGTCAAAGTATTTGCAGCAGCTTCAACCTAAAAATTATACACCAGAGGTTTGTAATTGTAAGTTTTATATTGTCACATCAGGGTTTATGAATGTCAAAGAATTTGCAGCAGCTTCAACCTAAAAATTATACACCAGAGGTTTGCAGTTGTAAGTTTTATATTGTCACATCAGGGTTTATGAATGTCAAAGTATTTGCAGCAGCTTCAATCTCAAAATTATACACCAGAGGTTTGTAGTTGTAAGTTTTATATTGTCACATCAGGGTTTATGAATGTCAAAGTATTTGCAGCAGCTTCAACCTAAAAATTATACACCAGAGGTTTGTAGTTGTAAGTTTTATATTGTCACATCAGGGTTTATGAATGTCAAAGTATTTGCAGCAGCTTCAACCTAAAAATTATACACCAGAGGTTTGTAGTTGTAAGTTTTATATTGTCACATCAGGGTTTATGAATGTCAAAGTATTTGCAGCAGCTTCAACCTAAAAATTATACACCAGAGGTTTGTAGTTGTAAGTTTTATATTGTCACATCAGGGTTTATGAATGTCAAAGTATTTGCAGCAGCTTCAACCTAAAAATTATACACCAGAGGTTTGTAGTTGTAAGTTTTATATTGTTACATCAGGGTTTATGAATGTCAAAGTATTTGCAGCAGCTTCAACCTAAAAATTATACACCAGAGGTTTGTAGTTGTAAGTTTTATATTGTCACATCAGGGTTTATGAATGTCAAAGTATTTGCAGCAGCTTCAACCTAAAAATTATACACCAGAGGTTTGTAGTTGTAAGTTTTATATTGTTAAATCAGGGTTTATGAATGTCAAAGTATTTGCAGCAGCTTCAACCTAAAAATTATACACCAGAGGTTTGTAGTTGTAAGTTTTATATTGTTACATCAGGTTTTATGAATTTCAAAGTATTTGCAGCAGCTTCAACCTAAAAATTAGACACCAGAGACTTTTACTTCTTAATAGTAGTTGTGAGTTTCTATTGTCACATCGGGTTTTATGAATGTCAAAGTATTTGCAGCAACTTCAACTTAAAAATTATGCTTCAGAGACTTTTACTTTTTAATAGTTTAATATAACAAAACCACAGGTTTATATTGATACTATACTTCCTTAATTCATAGCACCTGTCTCCCGATCGAACAATAAATGGACACAATGTAGACTGATCTGACTTATTTATTTTCTACAGTTACAGTAATTTTTAGAATACCGGATCTTTTTAGAATAATTTCAATATTTGTTATAATTTTCCATTGAAAATAAAACCTTACATTCACTACTGACATATAAAACAAGAGAAGTTATTTAAACAAAAAGATTTTTTTATTATAAGGGTAAGGGTAATAACAGTGTTTATGTTTTCAGTTACTTTTTAGTGAAATTCCCATAGGGAAGAAGCTATTACCGTAGGTTCAAGACCATGTTATTTTTTTTGTCTTTAGGTGCCCAGAGGGCAAAAACAATAGTCGTTAAAATTTATATATAAAGTATATAGACTATATATGTTGTCTGTGAACACGACAACTCTCTTAAAAATGGTCCAATTCGGCCCAAATTTGGTAGAGACGTGTATTCCAAATATGCTCGGACGAGTTCACAAACCAGTCATATCGGTCAATGGGAACAGGTAGTTTGGGGGGGTTTTGTACTCAATAATTGGGTTTTTTTGCGTTTTTGATATGTCATTGAAAAATCTTTAGATTTTATCTTTCACCATTAGAATCAGCTTAAAAAACTACACAATTTAGTTCCTTAAAGTTTTACTCTATCTCTAACGGTAAGGAAAAATTAATATTTCACTTATTAACCAATGTTTTTGGATCAAACTTTATATTCTTCTTTGTATGCTTCATGTGGTTGAGGTTCATCCATTTATGCTTAAAAATCACAGTTTATAAGTTTATTATGGCAGCAAACCTGCTACGCAGGTACGCAGGTCTGCTATGATGGGGTTATTTATAGCCCTTTATCTATCAATTAAAAAATAATTTTCTTTTTTGTGGGTGGCCAGGGCAACAGAAATATAATAGGAACATGCACAGCAAAATCATATTGGCCCTGAATACAAAATTTCGATAGCAAAAAACTTACCTTGGAGAGCCCAGACTGATGAGGCTGGAAGAATAGCCGGTTCATATTGGCAAGTTCAACTTTATCATAATCAAACAGCAGCAACTGAAACATGGAGGTCACATGAGGTGTGGTCATGTTGAACTACAATTGATTGTATTAAAACATTTTTTTTTAATTATTATTCTCAATAACTTAAGATTATCTTAAATAAATAAATGAATACATTAATACTTTATTTTTCAGAATGTACAAATACATTAATACCCCTGTCACAGCAGACCTGCGTACTCAGCGAATTTCCAAATTAATAATATGACAGTAATAGTAAAAGTATGTGACAAGATTGATCAGTCAATACCTGTTGATAAATTAGAGTATTTGCCTATTCTCCGTAACATTAACATGGGGAAGAGTATGCAGGTTTGCTGCTTTGAGGAACAGTAAAAGTAGTAATTTTTACCATAAACTATTTTTATTTTTACCATATACGTAAGTATATGTTTTATCATTATCTGGACATAAATAAAGGAGTTTGCCTATACTCCATAAGATTAACATGAGAGTATGCAGGTTTGCTGCTGAGAGAAACACATGCCAACTCAGCGAATTTCCAAATCAATAATTGCTGTGAGGAACACATAAACTATTATTTTTTAGCATAAACGTATGGATCCCAACCACATGAAGCTAAATACCAAGTTTCATCCAAAATTGTTGATTAGTCAATGAAATATTAATTTTTCCTTATCCTCCATGAGATTAGCATTGGAGCCCCTAAATACAATGTACTGTGTTTAGATTTTTTAATATCTCGGTAACCGTTGGAGATAGAGAAAAAGTTTAAGAAACTAAACTGTGTAGTTTTTGAGCTGATTCGAATGGTAAAAGATAAAATTTTAAAAATTACATGGAAAAACGCAAAAAATCCATTTATGGGGTACAAACCCCCCCCCCCAAACTACCTGCTCCGATTGACCGATATGTCTGGATTACGAACTCGTCCAAGCAAATGTAGGAATACACCCCTCTACCAAATTTGGTCTGCATCGGATCATTTCTATGAGTTATCGTGTTCACAGACACACACACACACATATAAGATTAACACATATAAGATATATATATATATATATATATATATATATATATATATATATATAAAACGACTATTGTTTTTGGTCTCTGGGCACCCAAATACAAAAAAATAACTTGGTCCCGGGCTTAAGTCTTGCCATGAGACCTACAGTAACAGCTTATTCCCTATGGAAAATTCGCTAAAAAATGAATAAAATCATGGATGTATTATAATATACAATTTAAAAATCTTCTTTGTCCAAAAGAAGACCATGGATCATGGGGGTTTCAATTCCATCTAGGAATTGAAACTGCATACCCTACAAAGATTGCAAGGATCACTTTGACAGGAAGGTAATCAATAAATGGTTTGAGTACCATTTATTGATTTATTAAAATTTCAAATTCACTATTGAAAAATATAATTCTTAAAACTGATAATGAACAGATGAATTTCTAAAAATAAAATTTTATGAGCACTTATTAAGATAGCCTTTAATTTTTTAGACATGATCCTTAAAATTAAGTCTTTCATCCAAAGTAACACGTAAATACTTGTATTTTATTGCCTCAACTTTTTATTCCAATTACTACAAAATATATCATATGAAAGAAGACAAGGTTTTCAACAGAATTGTCCCTAAGAGAAAAAGTTATAAATTGAGTGTTTATGCTTAATATCATTCTGTTTTCGGCAAACCAAATTCTCCGTTTATCTAAATCACTTTGCATACTCCAGATAACTTCCCCCATGATTTACTTTTCGGAAGCATATTGCTGTATTATAAGCAAAGCAAGGCAATGGCCCAGAATACTTACCACTACAAAGACTATTAATTGTTTTAATAAGTCCTAAGACTGATTGCTGAGGAACCCCAATTTTGATAGGAAGAGGATCACCAATATAATTCCAAAACTTGACACATGACACATGAGAACGTCCACTTAAATAGCTTTCAAACCAATTTAAATTAATTCCCCTGACACCTGTTTTATAAAGAATACTAAATAAAGACTTATGATCTACAGCATTCACATTTATACTTTAAAAATTTTCATAGCAAAAGGATAAGAGGGTGTCTTACCTTCCATAAATCTAAACTGGATTGCAGAGAAAAAATTATTTGATACAAGAAATTTTAGCAATCTCACCTTCATGATTTTTCCAAATGATTTAAAACTAAAGATAAGAGAGAAATAAGATTATAATTGTTTAAATCATCGGTATTTAATTTTTTATGCAATGTAATAATCAATACAACTTCATGCCAATGCACCAATGCACGAGGATCAAAATTTCAGTTTCAGAACTCAAATTTATTAAATGAGAGCGAGCAGGTGAAACGAATGATCCAATACTTTTAACCACATTTTTGCAGATACGTCATCTAAATCAGGGGATTTATTGCTAGTTAACTTGTTAATAATTCCTTGGACCTCCTCAGTACATGTAGGATAACAAAAGAATGATTTTTAACCATAAGAACGGGAATAGTCTTCACACTCCTTTAAATCAACTCTGTCATACGTGTCAGGGCCTTGCATGAGATCATCAACAATATTTACGAAGAATGTATTAAATTAATCAGCAATTTCATATCTTCTTTTAATAGATTTCTATCATATTTAGAATAGATTCCATTTCAAATCTTCATTTTCATCATCTTTACACTCCCAACCCAAAATAAAATTAATAGTTTTACATTGTTTCTTTTGTATCGCATTTATTTTGTTCAAATAAATTTTTATAGTACAGAGCTATTTGTTCCATCATCTCTTTTTAATTTTCAGGAAAAGTTAAGGAAAAAACGTTGCAACTTTTAATCATTGGGCCTTCTTTTAGATTTTTCATATAGTGAATTCCAGAATTTCTGTCTTGCACATAGTTTAACAGTCATCCACGGTTTCGATATTTTTAGTTGAAGAAGTTTTAATTTTTGGAAAATAAATATGGAAGCTTGAAGGATTTTCAAACTTTTTGGTAAAAGAATGATACACAATGTTAACATCACGCTCAATTAAAAACTGATGACCAATCTAAATTGTTTGAATACCAGATAACTTTTTAAAGTCAATTTTTGGTTATTCTTCAGTATCTGACCCACAACCACCTAATGAAGACAACTGAGGGAAAAATATCTTGCAAACTCTCACTTTATGATCACTTCTGCAAGAATTGCAAACATTATGATTTAAATTGAAATAATCTATGGTTCTAAAAAACACATGATCCAAACAACTATTGTCTCTAGTTGGTGAATTAATCATCTGATCAAGACCATTATCAGCCATTATAGTCTGATAATCATCAACATAATGTGACAGCTTAAGGAGACATAAGTTTATAAAGCCAATGATAAGTAAGTTACGCGCAGATGAATTACTTTACTGAATAAAGTATTTAAATTATCCAATGCTCATCATAATGTCAGTGGGAAACCCATAATCAGTGGGGACCACTGCACCGAGTTTTAGTTTATTATTCTTGCCTACTTAAACAATATTTAACTGATAAGTTGACAGATCACTTGTTAAGTAGATGAGCACCTACTTCATTGTTGAGTTAGTCATTCTTTAAACGAATGATAGTTCTAGTAGGTCTGATTACAATTCTCAGAAGTAGCTAATAAATAAGAGCAATTTCTTGATAGTTATTTCCCTAGCAATTGTTTAAGTTGTCTTGTTCAAGTAATGTTTGCTTCATTTCAAAATATATTTATCAGAAAAAATAATCAAAGAAAAAAGCCACTTGCAGCCTTATAATTCAATTATATTCTCAAGTGTTTCTTATTTATGACACTTGATGTAATAGACTTAAATTCATCTTGATAAAACTATCATGATGAACTGTCATTGTCAAAAGGTTCATTTATGTAAGAGATATAGCTTTAAAAACATAAGGGATACCCAAATTTATACAAATTTCATCATACAATGTGTCATGGAAACATGTAACCACTTACCAATTAATAATGTACACTTAATGACATATTATTATTACCTTTCTGAAATGGCGACCTACCCAGGTATTTTAAGAAAAGTATGAATGACAAATGAGTGTAAGAAAAAGTGTCTCTATGTATGTTTCTATCGTGTGAATATAATGTACAAGCATTTTTTCCAAGATTTGATAGAAGGCAAGTAAATAAATATGTTTGACAAAAGTATTTGAAACTGAGCCTATAGACCAAAAACTATAGTCATTCCTATAAAATATTCAAGGTTTGATTGGTAATAGGTTAGTAGCGTTTCTATCTATTTTGGATCTTGTAGTCTTGTACTAAGGCTGACATGTTCCTTAGACAGGACTGTTAATTAATAGTCCAACAGCCAATAACATCTAGGGAACCTACAGTATAAAGTTCCCACGTTACCACAATTTTGCCTCTGATTAACGAACTGGACTAATTATGATGAAGATCTTTAGAATATAAAATTCCATATTGCTGATGTTAAACCACACCGGGGAATGACACATCTACAGACCATCGTGTATAACTATCTACAATTTGTGACCTCCAAGTACCTGGATTACAGAACACATCACTGTCTATAACTATACTGTGATCAAAAAAGATGAGTAGAATAAAAATGTTACTGATAGGTAGCCAAATAGTTTGGTACACTGACATATACCAAACTATTAGAGGTATCAGCCTTCAGTCCTAACAATAAATAACTACTTAAAATAATAAATAAATAGTAAATTTCTGGAAGTCTTAGGACCTACTGTGCAATTATCTTACAGATTTTCGCATTCCTATCCTACACCAGAAATATTAACTGGAAAGGACCTACAGCTTAATATGGGATACAAACCACGATTTTTCCTCTAAATTTTGAATTGGTCTAATTTATGAGGATATTCTATGCGGTTAAAGGTAGTAGGCTACTCAATAGTGCCAACATACAGAAAATAACATCCAATGACCACTGATCATTACTATCCACAATTTGTGACTTCCAAGTAGCTGGATTACAGGATATACCGTATATTTTTCCCATTGAATTTATTTGATTATGTTACGTAGACCTATCATTGAAAATTTGTTTATTTAACAAGCATTTTCATAATTTACTTTTTCAAAAAAATATTCTGTCCTTATATTTCTCTTCAATGCCCGCACTAGTTAATACACCTTTTGCAGCAGACCTGCCTACTCAATGAATCAATAATTACTGTGAGGAACACATAAACTATTATTTTTTTAGCATAAACGTATGGATCCCAACCTTATAAAGCTAAATACCAAGTTTCATCCAAAACAATTGGTTAAAAAGGGAAATATTAATTTTCCTTATCCTTCACAAGATTAGCATTGGAGCCCCTAAATACAATGTACTGTGTTTAGATTATTTAATGTCTCGGTTCCAACTGACCGATATGTCTGGTTTAAGAACTTGTCCGAGCAAATTTAGGAATACACGTCTACCGAATTTGGTCTCGATGGGACCATTTTTACAAGAGTTATCGTGTTCACAGACACGTATATGAATAAATACTCGTAAATATATATATATATATATATATATATATAAGGAATTTCTTTAAATTTTTGAAATAACTAATTTCTGAGTAGAAAATAAGTTCTAGATAGGTCTAATGTCCAGGATAATTCGTGTTTTACTGTAATATTAAGTTTAAAATCTAAAAATTTAACATTACGCTTATGGAGAATAAAATGTAAACAATACAAACCAAAACAGCTGTTTATAACCGTTTGACAGTTCTTGATTGAAGACTGCATGGAACAATATAGAGGTTATGCATTAATATTTATTTTATGAATTAAATAAATGCAAAATTATCAGGTTACTAAACAATTTGTAAAAACTTAAGGATAACATAGCTGTGCGAAATAAAAGCAGAAAAAAGTATTTCCAAAATTTTCCGTGTTTTGATAGAAAACGTATTCGTTGTATTGCTTGAAGCCACAGTAACATACCAATTAATTGATGTAAATTAAATTTCTTTTTTGATTTTCAATCCTCATTCCGTTTATAACAAAATCAGTTGATCACAGGCTAATAATAACGGTATGGATAAATAAACAGTAAATTATCGGCTTTGGCTAAAAGATGTTAAACGACATCGCTCAATTGACTAACGTCGTAGCCGAGTTGTAGCGTGTCGGCCTCAAGAACTAACTATAGGCCGCGAGTTCCATCCACATAAACGTTTTCATTGAGTAATAAATGTGTTTTAATTTTTCTAATTAATTTTTATAATAAATGTCTTATTCTATATGAGCAAAGCTCGGTCACCAGGTACTATATATATATATATATACATATATATTTGAGTTGGTAAATGAGGGCTACTATTAATATTAAATAATTATGCATAACTTAGTACCCTTTTTTTTTAATTTGATAATGGACTGAGTTCTGAAACATGTTGTGAATTTTTTAAATAAAATAATTTCTCACACAAAAAAAGGGTACTAAGTTATGCATAATTATTTAATACATATATATATATATATATATATATATATATATATATATATATATTTTAACGACTATTTTTTTTGGACTCTGGGCACCTAAAGAAGAAAAAATAACATGGTCCCGGGCTTAACTCTCACCATGAGACCTACGGTAATAGCTTCTTCCCTATGGGAAATTCGCTAATAACATGGTCCCGGGCTTAAGTCTCACCATGAGACCTACGGTAATAGCTTCTTCCCTATGGGAAATTCGCTAAAATTAGCTGAAAATTATGAAATAGATTAATTGTTGTTATTAACAAATTTCCCATAAGGAAGAAGCTATTACTGTAGATTTCATCGCATGGAGTTGGGGGGATTTTGTACTCAAAAATTAGGTTTTTTGCGTTTTTCATATATAATTTAAATTTTTTTTTAAATTATTTTTTACCATTAGTATCAGGTTAAAAAACTACACAATTTATTTCCTCAAAGTTTATCTCTATCTTCAACGGTTACCGAGATATTAAAAAATCTAAACACAGTATGTTGTAGTTTGGGGCAACAATGTTAATCTTATGGAGGATAAAGAAAAATTAATATTTCACTTATTAATAAATATTTTTGGATTAAACTTGGTATTTCCCTTCACGTGGTTGAGATCTATCCATTTATGATTAAAAATCATAGGTAGTGTTTTTATCATGGCAGCTAAACTGCATACCCTTTTCCCATGTTAATCATATAGAGAATAGGAAAACTCCTTTATTTATGGACAAATATGATTCTGAAACTTGGTAAAATTGGTCAAATTAAAAATTATTTATGCTAGAAATGCCTACTTCCAATGTTCCTCACAGCAACAAACCTTCATACTCTTTCCCATGTTAATCTTATGGAGAATAGGCAAATAACTCTCATATTTATTGAAAGATATTGATAAAACTTGTCATATATGATTATTATTATATTATTGATTTGGAAATTCGATGAGTACACAGGTCTGCTGCGATGGGGGTATTCCCCTTAAAGCCGCATTTACACAAGGCGAGTAGGTTACCTGAGCAGGAACCTGAGGCAAGTTACTGTACCGGGGACTTGCCAATGATCCTGTCCACACGACTTGGGTTGTGAGCGAGCCAGTGTTTGATGTGAAATATGACAGAAAGTGTACTTTCTGCATTGTCTTATGATGACATACGATAAATTACCCCTAATTTTGCAATTCTCACTGTTTTGGCCATTTCACCTGAGTAAGTGACTTGTATTGCTTTTATTTTAGATTTAGCTTCAGTCATTCCAAGCCCTTCAAGTTTATAGCGGAAACTATTTCACCGAGGGCTGTTTCGTGTGCATTCTTGTTTTTGTATGGTTTAGAAATTTTGTATGGAGGGATTACCCTCTACATCAGCAACAGCACGCATATCTGGCGGGAAGATCAACAGATACTGCCCTATATGAGCTGACAAAAGTGATCAGGCAAGCACTGGACGGGAAAGAGACCGTTTTATGTGCCTTCCTGGACATAACAGGGGCCTTTGATAACACCTCTCATTTATCAATAGAGGGGGTACTGGAAGGTAGAGGGGTTGACAAGACCACAACCCGTTGGATTAGGAATATGCTGTCCACAAGAACGGTGGAAACACACGTAGGAAATAGAGTTATTCAAATGGGTACAGTGAGGGGGTGCCCTCAGGGTGGGGTATTATCACCCCTCCTTTGGAGTCTGGTAGTCGATGAGCTTCTTGGGAAACTAACCAGGAAGGGCTTGCGATGCATCGGATATGCAGATGATGTGGTCATCATCGCAAGAGGGAGGTTCGAAAACACTCTCTGCGATCTAATTCAGGGGGGGCTTGACTGTACAGAGGCTTGGTGTGAGTCTGTGGGGCTGTCAGTCAACCATAAGAAGACATCACTTGTGCCTTTCACAAGAAAGAGGAGACTTGAGCATCTGAAGACCATCAGGCTTGGGGGGGAGGAGCTTGAGTGGAAATCAGAAGTGAAATTTCTAGGGTTAATACTAGATAAGAAACTTATGTGGAATAGACACATAGAGGAGGTGACAAACAGGGCTAGTAATAACCTGATGACATGCAGGAGATATGCGGGGAAGATGTGGGGTTGTAACCCATATATACTAAGAAGTATGTATACCCTGTTAGTGAGGCCTATCATTACGTATGGGTGCGTTGTCTGGGCTGGTAGAACCAAAGTTGAAACAATAAGGAAAGCCCTGGAGAAAGTACAGAGGCTGGCATGCGTTATCATTACAGGAGCTATGAGATCCTGTCCTACTGCTGCCCTGGAGGTGATCTTGAATCTGACACCCCTACACTTTGTGGTAGAGAGAGCAGCAAGGGAGACCTTGCTTAGAATGGAGAAGACTGGCTTTGACACTTCCTCCACAATTCGCGGGGAGCTATTTCCGCCAGGCCTAAAGGACCTGATGAAACAACCAAGGGATTCCATGGTAAGGAAGTATAACTTTGAAAGGAAATTCCATGTGGAGCTAGGAAATAAACTTAGCTGGGACGGGAAAACCCTTAATTCCCTCGGGAATCAGGTCATCAGGTGGTACACTGATGGCTCCAAGACCGAGGAGGGGACTGGTGTAGGGGTTTTTGGTCCCAGGATCAAATACAACGAATCACTGGGGCGTTCCCCCAGCATATTCCAAGCAGAGGTTAAAGCCATAGAAAGGTGTGCACACTTCAACCTAAGCAGAGGATACATGAAAAGGGAGATTGTGATCCTGTCAGATAGTCAGGCTGCCATTGGAGCCTTGAACTCAGCAGCCTTCAGGTCCAAGATGGTCTGGGACTGTCGGAGCAGTCTAGATTAATTGGGGAAGAACAACAAGTTGTCACTACTTTGGGTACCTGGGCACCAAGGTGTCCAGGGGAATGAAGTAGCAGACAAACTGGCTAGGGTAGGGGCAGCCACCCCCTTTGTTGAACCGGAGCCAGGTTGTGCATTGGAGGACTCCTTTTTCAAAAAGAAATTAAAGGAGGAAGAGAAGGAAGCCAGAGGGAAAGCCTGGACCGTTCATCCGGGATGCCGACAGGCTAAGGAAATGCTTGGAGTGCATAATATAAGAAGGTCTGAGACCATGATCAGGCTTAAGAAAAACGATCTAAGGATACTGACGGGATTTCTAACCGGACACTGTAGGCTCAGAGGTCATCTGAGCAAGATGGGCATTGTCCAAGAGGGTGAACGCCGCTTCTGCCAATCTGGGGAGGAATCACCTAGACACCTATTGGCTGAGTGTGACACGATAGGTCAGAAGAGAGCCAGAAGCTTGGGAACACACCAGGTGGCGGTGGAGGATTTTTCAAAGTTAGAACCCCTCGTTATACTAAACTTTATTAAGGAATTAGGACTAGAGGGGGTTCTCTAGGCAAGAACTAGAGACTAGTCTGGGGGGCACAATAGATCTCATAGGTCGCGGTGCAATCTTTCCCCTAGATTTTATCAAGTATCAAGTATGGTTTAGAAAACTGGTCCCATAAGCAAGGCCGGTCCTTCTAAAGTTACAAAAACTTAATTCTCATATCTTCGGACCATTTAATGGAGCAGATAAATGAGGAGGCATTGAATTAGTACAGTATTACACAATATAAAATGTTAAATATTTAAAAAATGGACATACATCCAACTGCACTGTTTACTGTTAGTCACAAATAAGCTCACTTGCTCTGCTCGACAGACTGAGTTATCCACACGGCATCAGTGCTAGGCAGGCTGTGTAGCATGTCCGTTTTAGAGTGGTGGGGGGCAGGTTTTCTACTCCTCGTGCAAGTCAACCTGCCAAGCAGGTAGACAAGCAACTTGCCTGTGATTTATGAGCTTGGTCGTTCACACTGGGAAGATTACTTGCCTCAGGTTACCTGCTTCAAGTAACCTGCCCGCCTACTGGCCTCGTGTAAACGCGGCTTAGTAGTAAACACATAACTTAGGATCAATGTGATATATTTGCATCTAATTGGAGATTTCATTTTTCCAACACCCATTTGACATGGACTATTCATTTTAACTAGTGTATTGTCATCAAACTGGTTTTGAGAATTAAATATTATTTGTAAATTAAGGTTAAAATAACACAGAAGTTAAGTGCCTCATTGAACAAGTAATTTTCACATTTAATTTATTTTAAACTCGCCACAAAGTAGTCGAATATATTTCATATATATTATCATTAATATATTATAAAAATTTCAGGGTCAATTGTATTCCTTATGAGCTAAGCTTTATTCTGATATGTAACACTACAATACTATCTCGAAAACGAACATTCTAAGGTGTCCTCCTGACCCAAATGCCATGTGTAGGACGCAATAGTATAATATATAAATAACATACAAAAAGAAGAGTAACTATTTTCTTCTTACTACTCTGTGATCTAATAAGGTCCAGCTTAATAAGTATCAACCCTTTAAGGAGTAACGACGTTTTAAAATGTCATAATTTGAGAGCTGTTACTGTTACATAAGGGTGAAAACTCAAAACACACCTCAAAAGAATAAAACTTTTTTCACTAAATTACATTGCAACATGGAGTAAATATAGTTAGAAACGTGTTTTAGGTTCAAAATTTCCTAAAATAAACATTTTAGGACTTTTTCAATATTTAAGCCTTCAATCAAAGTAACTAAAGAAAGCACCGAGTGATGTCTAGCAAATGAATAACTCTCAGCTACTGAGATACAGACGTCAATAATAGGGTGTGTAGAACGCTTTCACTTTTATTAACCGCTGAACCTTCAGTGCTATAAATAACAGGTGTAATAAAACTTCATGCCGCGCCGCCAGTTTTTCCGCCGAAACTTTCCGCTGCGACCACCCCGCCTAAGAAACCCTCCGCAGATTACCCATAACCTACCGAATACACCAATACACATGTTTCGCATATCTACGTGTCTTTAATTATCAATTTATAGCTTAAGAATAAATCTAAGTCAGGTTATATGTATATATATATATATATATATATGTATTAGAACGAATTTCGTCAAATGACGTTTTAAAACGTCGCTACTCCTTTTTGCAGAACCATTAAAAGACATTTAAAAAACCTCAAAACTATTTTGGCGCAAAATACAGTACTCTTTAAAGGGTTAACTTTTTTATAATTTTATTCTTTCCTCCATTATCTCATGAGGCCTATGAATATTCCACAGTAGTTAAGACTTTTAGAAAAATAAAGAAGAAATTAAGTTTGTGCACATAAACCTAGGTGATCTATTAAAAAATCTTTAGTGAGCTCTCAAAAAATGTTGAAAATTACAATGACAATATCCACTTGAGAACACTTTTTCAGCAAGTTAAATGTACGGTAATTAAAACTTACTGACAAACAATGATGATACATGAAAAATTAGTGTCACTTGCAATCCTCTCTAAGTTAAAACATTCTCGGCGGCATGGGAATAACTCCCATGCGTAGCCCTAATGCCATCCTGGTGGGTGTGATCCCTCCAAAGTTGCACTGTGTTACAGAATGATTTCTTTTTAAGTCAGGAAGTTTGAGCTAGAAGTGTGAAACTTTTCACAGAACTGCTCAATAGTATATTGAATATATTTCGCGACCACGGTGGTTTTTTGGCGAGGTTCCAGGATAGCGGAGAGTTTAACAGAAATCCCTGTCGCTGCAAACTTGTTAAAAATGGCCAAAGAATCTTGACCTTACAAAAATCATTAAATAACTTTCTTCAGGTAAATCTTGAAGAATATCGTTCTGAAGATAGGCTATTAATAATTCATTTATGTAAACATTTTGAACCAGTATACACCCTTTTTTGTATTTGTTTTTCAAATTTGAGCTTATAAAAATGCTTTTATCTTAGATACATATACAGTGCTGGCAGCCAGCACGAAAAGGTGATGCGCAATGAAAGAGGCCCCGTGAACTCTTTTGCCCAGGGCACCACCTCCCCTAGGCAAAGATTATATTGCCTTATGACTCTTATTATATTCCATAGCAACTTTATTGTGCCTTGGTGAAATTACCCTATAAAAACGTTCATTACTATATTAGTGTTAACTAAGGGGCCAAGTCTTAACACTTGTAGATAGAGGGCCTGTGAAAGGGATTTGGTACATATTTTCAACTAACCTACCAACAATATGTTTTGGAAAAGCATTCTAACGGAGTTGAAATAGTTTAGCACATACATATATTACATACCTATAGATGAAATATTTTAAGAAAATAACTTTTGAGTGAAAAAGTATGTTTCAATTTATTTAGTTTTTTCATTCTATTTATTGATGCTGGAGAACTTCCAATATTAAACTTTGTGTTTATAGTAGAAGAAATTCTCACCTTTCCTACTCCACAACGAGTAAGCATTTCAGCCGTCACACTGCCAACACCACCAACCCCTACGACAGCCACTGAGAACTCTCGTATCTTTTCATAATTGTCGACTATTCCCATACGCTTCAGGGCCATCAAACGGCTGAAATTAATTGTTAGTCAGATTATCCAAAAATATTTTCTTGTCAACAGATTTCTAGTAAAGAATTTTATTGAGAGATTTAAAATGTCTTTTTTTAATACAATATCTGTAACATTAGAAGCCATAATAAAAGGGTACATGCACAATATTATTTCGGTTATTTCAACCACTTTAACCAAAGATGGTTTTAAATTCATTAGATAAACACCAGCATACTATGACACCAAAGGGGGAGCATAAATACACCAAGGGGGAGTATGACAATTTAGTGACTTTTATCATTTTTACTAAAAACTAACTGAATAATCTGTTGCAATCATAACATGTGGAACTTGGAAGGGCAAAATAAATGTTTAGTTTTTTTTTATCTAAGGCTACCTACAAAATTTTGTTAAATTGGGCCTAGCCAAATACAAAGTGCTTGAGAATAATCGATTTTCACTCATTTTTAACTCTAATCTACACCTCTCTGAGTAAAAGGACAAGTAGCTATAATTGCAAAGTAACTTTCTTAGAAATATGCAGCAATATCTTGAGCACAATATTAATAAATGTGATAGACATTTTCTTGTAATAAAATTATAGGGTGTGGAGACTAATTTTTAAAAAGCACCTGGTGACGGAGCTTTGCTCGATGCTCGTATAGACACGTAATATATAATAATATTATATATAAATAATAAGGCATGTATTATACAAGTTAATTAAAAAAATTCAAACATATTTATTGCTCATTGAAAACATTTATGTGGTTTAAATAAAACCAATTTAATACACCATTATTAATATAGCACTGAACAAAAAGTATCGTCCCTTGATGGGGATGGAACTCGCGATCTTCAATTCATAAAGCCATTCAATTCATTCAATTCTATTCATAATACCTCTGGGCTGTGGCGTCTGCCAAGTGAACGACGCCGTTTAAGGTCTTTTAGCCAAACTCAATTGTTTTAGCCGATCATTTACTGTTTAATTATCCATATAGTTATTAGCCTTATATTATTAGCCTGTGATCAACTGATTTTGTTAGAAAAGGAATGAGGATTGAAAATCAAAAGATAAATTTAATTTACACTAATTAATTGGTTTGTTACAGTGGCTTCAAGCAATACAATGAATACGTTTTCTATTAAAACACAGAAGATTTTGGAAATACTTTTTCTGCTTTTATTTCGCACAGTTACGTTACCCTTTAGTTTTTACAAATTTCTTAGTAACTTGATAATTTTGCATTTATTACATATACCTCATTCCCATATTGTTCCCCACCATCTTCAATAAAGAACTGTCAAACGGTTATAAACAGATGTTTTGATTTGTATTGTTTAAATTTGATTCTCCATAGGCATAACGTTAAATTTTTAGATTTTAAGCTTTATATTACAAGAAAACTAGAATTTTCCTGGACATTAGACCTACCTAGAACTTATTTTATACTCGAAAATTAGTTATTTCCAAAATTTAAAGAAATTCGTTAGAGCTGTTTTCGAGATCAGTCTGTCAATATATACAAACCTTGCTCATATTATAGTATTGGATACATCCAAAATAAAAATAAAAAATGTTTGTGTTTACTTTCCTGAGGGATATAGGTTAGATCATGGATATGTCTAAAGGGAATTAGTTCATCCAAACAGCTGTTCTTATTCTTTTATATTACAAATCCAATACAATAGCTCTGGTAGTTTCTATAGAGACCTGTTAAATATTTTTCATCATATAAATTACCATCACCCTCCCCCACCCAGAGCTAAGACTTATCCATGTCAAAAGTATAACCATATGTTTAAAATACATTACCTGTAAGGGTTAGAATCCACTACCTCAGAAGACATTTCACCAATTTTCTGTCTAGTAGGACGAACATGTTTTGCCTTTTCACTAGCTAATTCAGTTTCTAAACGTTTAACTTTCTCCAACAACTCTTTAATTGAAGACATTTTCCGATATTTTGTTAGTTTCTGAATAAAACTTAAAAACTCATAACCTCAACAAAAATGACAGTTGTGAGGGCGACTGTGAAATCGAGTTGCCAACTAGCCAACATCAACAAGGAAAACGACCATATGTTTTACAGACGACACTTTATAACGTGGCAGACCCAGACTGCTGGCTATTTAGTAGCCAGTAACTAAGTGTTCAAACAAATTTAACTTAATTTAATTTTCTAAGCATAGAAGCAAATTTAACATGGATCTATAGAAGTTAATGATGTTTGATTCTATATTTACATACGTTTAGTCGAAAAATTATTCTCTAAAATACAACTGTAACAATATGAAAATATATATTTTAGTCCTAAAAATAATTACATATATACAATATACAATGTTTACATTCTTCGGCCACCATCATATTTTGGCATCTGTAACTAGTCGTTTGCGTTTTATTAAAACTAATTTAGTATTTTCTATGCATTTTCTAATTTTAATACAAACTGAAAACAGCTTATTGTTCACCAACATACCGTACACAAAATCATAATGGCAGTGACTGTCACTATTTGACAGCGCGGGGTTTTAAATGTATAATTTTCCATTTAATTCCGAATCGAATTCCCAGAGAGAATACATTTCTTCGTTAAATACTTTTCACATGAATTTACGAAGTGAATTTTCAGTTAATAGTCTATCTCGCGCATGACTCCAGCGAAACTATTGTGGTGTCTGCGAGTATGTTATTGGTTCGACTTATCAACACGGCCCGCCAAGTGGGAGAACGGTCACGTGACTAGTCCCCACTCCCGGCGAATACCCGGTGTGTTAAAAGCACGAAGACCCACTACCATTATCACAGTCCGTGGCGTCGTAATCCTGCACTTTATACAGTATCGTAGTCGGTCAACTTTCACATCAAGGTCGCCGTGAGTAAACAATCATGAGCTGGGGTTACAGCGAGAATGACGGTGAGTCATGCCGGTTGGCGTAAATAATTTGTCTAGTCATTTCTATTTAATTTATTCTCACCGTGCATGTTCTCGATAAAAATTGTTGTTTGGAGAACATAATTAATATTGTAAACAGTGATAGTTGGCTATAATGTATAAAGTTTTGTTTCATATACCAGGAAAACAATTAAATAACACAAACAAAATGCGTACATCTGAATAAATGGTTTTCAATAGCATTGTTTTTGCACGTTATTATGATTGAGAATTAGGATTGTTAATTCCTTGCGTTCCGGTAATGGTGTTAAAGTAAAATCTGAACCCCACAGTTCAGTTATTTAAAATACAGTAATATATTTCAGAGTAAAATATTTACAGAATTTCCCAATTGTTGTATATTTTATTTGTTTATTTTACCGGAATTAAGTATTAAACTGCTAATTTTTTACAAACCATGCAAGCAACAATTATTTTCTTGAATTTCTATATAAATATAAACATGTTTTGTTTACTAATTAATTCTAAAATTACAAAATAGCCAAAACGCTAGTTTTCGGTTGTGAACGAGTGGCTACTGAAGTTAGTTTACAGAATAGGAATGTTCCCAAAATTTTGTACATATTACTACAGTAGTTTACTATTGACTTCAATAATCAGAAGGGCAATTGATGACACTATGTATAGCATACATTCTCGCTGGAAACAAAATTAAAAGTACAGTACAGTAAAAATTAATACTCAAGCGCTCAAAGATTATTTAAAACGAATCTTTTAATTAATTCTAATTGAAGACAAGAGATTGATACAGGAGAAGTACTGCTGGAATACTCTGAAGATGAATGTTTTATATTTTAATACTTAATTTCTTTAAGTTTTGATTACGGTCGTAACATGACATTTAACTCAATATGCATGTATTTGTAACACGGTCGTAACATGACATTTAACTTAATATGCATGTATTTGTAAGTCTTAACTAGTTGAAGCTGATAATAGGTTTTCTCAGAACATTACAAATAATAAGGAATTTATATCAGTTTGCTAATCCTCTATAAGAATAAAATAAGGAATGAGTAAGTAGATTCTCCTCGGATTTTGCTGCTCCGAGGAGCAAAAAATAATTTTTTAGCATGCATTAAATCTATATGAAGTTACATACCAAGTTTCGTGGAAATATTTCGAGTAATACATAAGATATAAGTTTTAACCTTTTCCCCGTAAGATTAACATCGGTGCTCCATAACACAACGAACTTTTTCCCATTTTTCATGTTTACCATTTTCTATATCTCCGTAGTCGATTAACATAGAGCAAAGATCTAAAATAATTCAATACATATAGAAATCTATGCAGATCCGTCTATTCGAAGGCGGGATAGAAAGGGGTTTGTATCCCAAAATAAGGAATTTGGGGATTTTTACTGGTAGTTTTATTAAAAATAAAATTTTTACTATTACCATTGAAAACAGTGAAAAAAACAAAATTTAATAAAAAGCATATTTACATGTCTGAACCAAAATTTGACCGAAATTCAAGATTTTATGAGAGTTATTGTGAAACTAGAGTGGGTATACGTAGAACTTTTAGTGACTTTTGAAATTCCATTATTACGAAATAAAAGGGCAGCTGGTTAGCAAGCTTATTAGGTATATTTCATTTCATATATTATATTGGTAACTACGAGTATTTTATATCGTAATACCTTTTTTATGGAATGATCATTAGAATTAACATCGTACTTTAAATGCAATTATTTCTCTTTTGTAAAGTCTTGTTTCAATCTATTATATAAATAATTATTATTTGTGTAAAGGCTTTTCAATCAGTTAACCCTCCAGATAACTAGTTGCTTGTTATTTCTCTTGTTAAGGTGATGGAGTTTGATTTTAAATTCAATTTTGCCATATAATCGTTGCCAATTGATGAAAAATTATTTCTATCCCACAATATGCTATAATATGTGTAAGATAGTTGCGCTCATACTATTAGACCTAGCTGGATCCATTTCATGTAACTCCCTGAGGTCCCGAGGAGCTGACGCAAGCAAAGCTTCGCGAGTTGCGGGGTTTCTCTGGTTGTCGCAACCCTTTTGTCAATACTGTCCACTGACATAACCCATTATCACTTCTTGTCATCAATATACACTATTTCTGTGTCAAACTGTTGATAAGCCAAATTAATGGATCCTATCTTGTTGATCTCATTATCTCCGGACTGTTCACAGGCCCTCTTTGTCGTCGATATGTCACAAGGTTCTCCAAATCTTAGAAATAAATTGAAATTAATTAATGTTTAATTTGATAAGATCGTTTGATATGATGAATGTTATGTATTAATAGCTAAAACAGTTTTACAACAAATGACTCATTAATCAATCTCTAATATAAACGTTAAACTGTCCAATATAAAGAACAGCCTACCCCTTATTTCTTCAGCTGTATTGAAGAAAACAGTATATACATGAGTGTTTTGGAATTATCACTGTCGTTTTTATAAAGGTCCTATTTCATTCAAAACTCAAGAAATTTCAACTTTAAGACTACTTTACTTTATTGTGCCTGCAAACCTTCCTCAGATTCAGTGCAGTGGTCTGCAAGATTTTACAAAAATATACGTTTTTAGCGAATTTCCCATACGGAAGAAGCTATTACCGTAGGTCTAATGGCCAGACTCAAGCCCGGAACCATGTTATTTTTTCTGCAGTGACGGGAGTATTTTTCAATATTAGTTCAAATATTTAAAAATTACACGATGAAAAATTACACGATAGGTCTACTAGTAATATTAAACATAATAATTTCAATTCCATAATAATTTACAGTTAAAACTAAAAGCACGCTTGACACTAGAGCCTACTTCCGAGACTTGCCTCCAGACAGGGGCCGGCAGAGAAGCCTTCTTTAAACTACGTATTATCACAAAGTCGGCTAAACAAGTTGCGTTCCTGTGTCAAGTTTTGTAAATAGGTTTAAGTGATAACAATGTGTTATCGTTGTGACGACAACGTAGTGAGTAGTGTATGAATATGAGTATGAGTGAGTAGATTGAAAGTCTAAGAGAAGTCAAAGATTAATTTTGGGTAAAACATAATCTACGTACATAGATATTTTTATATTTTTTATAATAAGTGATTGTACATTAACGTTATTACTAAATAAATAATTGGAATGACACAATAAAGTCGGAGTTCCTTAAACCAACTTCTTCACACTACACACGCAGCAATGTTTCTATCACTGTCGTAAGCACAACATTGGATTATAATTTTGGGGTTTAGTTTATTGCATATCGTATTTCATATGGAATACAGTATTTAATGGATGTTTACTAATATGATTTTTTTGGACTTTTCCAATAATATTATTATTATTATTATTAATATTCAAATTAAAATCTTTAGCCATAACCAAAACATAGAATATTTTAGTCTGTAAATTATATGGTTTCCAGATTCTGAAATAATACGTTATATAAAAGAGTAATTTACGTCATTGACCATCACCGACCTCAGTTTGTTTCATTTCTACAGTAGAATATTATCTAATCAGCTTCCTGTGTGGTTTTCAGATTTCTTGCGTTTCAAATTTTGATTAATTTGTTTTATTACAATTATTTAATGATTTGATAGTTATCTATTTAGTACTGCAAACCTTTGATTGTATTAGTGCGGTGTTTCAGTTAGGATACGTGATTAACGGAAGCCATTGGAGCCAAGCAAACCAAACCCCGCAGAGTCTCATCTTTTTGACTAGTTTTCCATTTTACTTGTCCTTTATGATTTCTGTCATAAACAAGTCGCTATCTCCAAAAACAATTTAAAACTATATAACACTCAGGTAGGCCTACTAAAAGTGAGAGGGAGTCACTTAAAAGTGTTTTAAAATATTTCAAAAATTGTTTCCAGTTTATGTCCATTATTACAGGCTTGCAAAAATAAAGATTTTGATCATTCTTATATGCTTATTTTCTCTTAAATAATACAGTTTATGGTGTGATGCGTTGTATCAATAACTTTACAAGCCATAAATTCTATAACTTTTACTTTCTCACCCTTTTGTATAAGGAGAAAATATTGTTTTCAAATCTGTTGTCAGCATTTTCAAATTCGAGGTTTGGGTGGATATATCCAACAATATATTTTAGTGTCCCTAAATGGAAAAAGTTGTTTTTAGAGAGATGTATGTTTGTTCGTGTGTGTGTGTGTGTGTGTGTGTGTGTGTGTGTGTGTGTGTGTGTGTGTGTGTGTGTGTGTGTGTGTGTGTGTGTGTGTGTGTGTGTGTGTTGGAGGATGTGCAGAAGCTTATAGAGACGCGACTATTGTTTGGTCTGACTTTCATGAAATTCAGTACATAGGTGTGTACTGAATTTATGTAGTATTTATCGTAGTAGTATGAACTACTACGATATCTCGGGCATTTTTTCATTTTTTGTATTTTTGATTTTGAGAGTATTTTACCCCTAAAAATCCCGCAAAACACGTAAAATGAAAATTTCTTGACTCTAACAATTATGATGGTAGGTAATTGTATGATGCTTAGTACTTAATGAGACAAACAAAATGAAAACACCCACATTTCTCAAAACTTCTCAAAAATTTTAATGTTCAGGCTAAACAATAATTTTATAAAACAACTAATTTACCCGCCGCGCGTTGCTGCAATGTACAAAACCAATTAATTAGGTTTAGGTTCGTTGGAAAACGTGAAGTATAACATTATCATTAATGTCTTTCTGAAATGGTGAACAAATCCTGATTTACATATCACGCATAAAAATTCACATATTCAGGGTTAACTTTAACTCCAACCTTTGAATGTGAAATGAACAAAAATGATAAAATGTTATTAAGTAAAAAATAGTATTGTTAATAATACACAATATCAACCTTGTATACATTTCAGATAGCGAAAGGAAAATAAAAGGAAAGAAAAATATACAACAACCGATTGTTGAAATAAACGTAATATTTATGAAAATTGTAATTATTTTTTATTTGGCCAAAATATATAGAAGTGACTTTTAATCAGACGGAAAATTATAAATGTAAATACGTAATCCTCAAAAACTGTAAAAAATTAACGTGGCAAATAAAACTGTTCATTTTGTACAGTACATATTTAGTTAATAGTTTTACATTAATGGATGATTCTTACGGCATTGAATAGCAAAGCATACTTCCGAACCCGTCAACTAACGAATCTAAACTTTTTTTCGATAACTTGACATATTCTATATACCTGTCATCACGTTCTATCATCAGAGACAACCGTGTGGACACCGGAAACCACAGCGCTTTAAACACTAATCTACCGGATGTAGATGCTTAATGTTCACACCTCGTCGGCCGCATAGACGTGACGCCTCCATCTCCGTCAACTGCCATCACTCCACCAAACTGTTTACGTCGCAACCATACTAACTTGACTCATCTGTCACTTTCAGTTTACTAATTATATTGTGATAGGAGTGATTCTACATTCGCATACCATGTACATCTCTTGCGATAAGCTCTAGATATTTATTCATATTTACTCTCAGATAACCTTCCTAGCATATTTCTAAATTTGTCTTTTGACATGGATATGTCTCTCTACGGGGGGGGCTGTAGGCATTTTGTAAGATGAAAATTTGAAGCGGGTTTCTATAGAAACTACTAGACCTAATTTTTAATATATAAGATTAAAAACAGTCGTTTAGAAGAACTGAGAACATTTCCTTTAGACATATCCATGATCTAACCTATTTTCCACAGGAAAGTAAATACAAGTTTTTTATTAGAATACCAATAAACGATTACATTACCATATTCCTACCTTGGATTGTTCCATTCCGGCCACTTTCTTACCACTGTTGGTCACTATTTGGTCATTACTGATGAAAAATTTCAAATTATTTCTCTTACACATTATTCCTTAACACATTATTGACTTTAAAACTTCATTTCTGAAACATTATTGACTTTAAAACTTCATTTCTGAAACAAAGTTTGAAATTCTCGTGAAATTCGGAGCCATTTTGCTTTTACTTATTTGTGTGTCAGCTTTATATACTGTACTGTATTTCATTTGTTAGATAAGGTTTTTATTTCATTTGTTAACTGTGGGGGATTGTACGCCTTCTGCGTTACCGCTCGTTAAAGTCTTTTCACCAATACAATTCCACACTGTGCTGTATCCCATCATGCAACAATACTTCGTCAACTACTGTCATTGCGCTGCAAATGACCGCATAAAAGCTGCTTACCATAACTGAACTTATCATATTTTTTTAACATTTTTTCTGTTTAGCATATGCGATTAAATACACGTAATAGCCTATTCAAACTGTGTAATCTGGTTCAAATTCGGGATCCAGTCACTGTTGCAATTCAGCTATTAATTAATTCTATCTAACATAACATTGACATTATTTAGTAACGAGACCAGGTTTTGGACTTCCCCCATCAAAACGTCAAAAATGTCACTGGCGTAAATAAAACACTAAAGGAGATAACAAAAAACATATAAAGTACAATATTAAAGTCCCTTAAAATTCCTTAAAACAGTTATGCTGGATTTTTTGTCTGTCCGACATGTTTCTCATTAATCAAAATCATTGTTAAACAGACTAATTTGTGAAATATCACTTACCTAACATACGAATCGTTATATTTTTACATACTTGAGGCTAATAGTATTTTCGTATATTATTTATATCGTATATTATACTATGTATTATATTGTACTGCATATTGTTATACTTACCTAATTTATTGCTTATAGTTGATAACAGCCTTAGTATTTTAATATTTATTCGCCTTCGGAAATTCTAAAAATACGTCTGAAAATACACTTCTAAAAATTTGAAGTTTCACATATAAAAAAACTTTCATTAATTTAATGGTTTTAATGTAATTTATGGGGAAACAATATTGGTTTTATTTAAATTAATTTTAAAGAGCAGAAACTTTGATTATAATCATAAATGATCCCGGTTCACCGTGTTAGGCCCGTAGGTTACAATGTGTAACAAGGCTTATGCATTTGCTCTGGAGCAACTTCCTGTTTAAGGTTGCCATTTTCAGTTGGTCATTTTCTACGCTAATGATTTGCAATCAGACACAGACAACGACCTCGGGGCGATGGTTCGACTCGGTCATATTATGACTATAGAAACTAGACCACCGTTTCAATTGCAATCATCGAGGGTAATTTGAGTTTAAGAATGTAAATTCTCCAACATAAAAGTTTAGATTTATGGTTTTCTATGCCATTTATGAGATTATTTCGAATAATGTTCTTCTTATGTATTCTATTTCTTTTAGGTTTTTCATTTGCGTATACTAATGTAGACCGAAATTATTTTCAATGCCCCAACTCCCGTCCCGTTATAATATTTCATTCTTCAATAAAGTTTTGATAATATGCTTTCTGAAATAATAGGTGGCAAATGCAGAATGTTTTCGTCGACTGATGTGAGTTTACACTGGCGGCTGGCGCCTCTGTCAATAGACTGGAATAGATCGGCCGGTGTTGATCGAGCCACTTCCGATCTACGAGCGATGATAAATCGGTCTATTTAGGGGACAAGCACGGATATTGTTCACGAACAGATAAAATGTGACATCTATTGCTCCTTACAACGGAGGATGAACAAGGGAGCCAATGATTTAGGTTTCTGTAGGCCTATACTACAAAATTCTCGTTTGTATGAAATAGATTTTATGTACTATTTTATGTTACATATTTTATGTTAATTGTATGTTGTGTTATTTGTGTTTTTTAAACTGTTATGAGTATTTAACTTCCAAAATAAAGTAATTTTTAATGTTTGTAAATATTTTAATGATAATTAGTAGCTCCCACTTGGAGCCCATACGAACCCAACGACCAAACCCTAGTGTGATTGTTTGACATACCCGGGGGAAGGTACCAAGATCAAATTATTTTCTATGATGTGTTTACTGTGCTGGGTAGCACATATTTTCTAAACTATAAACAGCACTATATATCATGTAAACCTTTCTATAGCAAACAAAACACCAACAACTAATATCCTAAAATTTAATTTGATAAAATATATCAATTTACCGATTAGACATTGTGGCATGCACTGAAAAAATTAGGATTATAAAAATAAATGTCACATGAATTTTCATTCCCTTAATACCGCTTTTCGAATCTGTTGTATAAGAAACCCTACAGTAACTCTTATGTACAGGAAACCTTTCTAACACTTTAAAGGTTCTTACGTAAAATTATTTATCAATTAATAATTGACAAAAATTAACTATGAACTCATATCAAAATGAACTTATTGTGTATTTACCATAGTAACAATTTTATTTCTTTGCCACTCGAGTTAGATGTGTATGATATTTGCTTCCATGCAAATTTTGAATAATTCAGTTTTATTTTCACCACATATTACTCATACTCCCCAATATTCATTTATAAAGTGACTTTGTGTTTTAAAATTGTAAAGTTGCTAAACATTAACCATCAGCACAGCACCATTGGTCTATGAGGCAGGAACTACCACTGCTAGTAGTGTGGGATAGGTCTAGGGGCCTGGGGACCGTGCAGGCCTTGACTCCATTAGTGAGATGCTAATAGGTCTGCACTGTACTCGGAAATACAGACATTTCTCCTAGAGTAATCCAACTACTGCCTTTTAGCTTGTATTTAATTTTTTCAGGAGTGTTAATTTGAAACACTAATAATAAAATACCCCCGTCGCAGCAGACCTGCGTACTCAGCGAATTTCCAAATCAATAATATAATAACAATAATATATGACAAGTTTTATAAAAATCTGTCAATAAACAAGAATTATTAGTCTATTCTCCATAAGATTGACATGGGAAAGAGTGTGCAGGTTTGCTGCTGTGAGTAACACTGAAAGTAGGTGTTTCTACCATAAATAATTTTTATTTTTAACATTTATACAAACTTTCATGAACATCTGTCCATAAATAAAGGAGTTTGCCTATTCCCTATATGATTAACATGGGAAAAGAATGTTCAGGTTTGCTGCCATGATAAACATATAAACTATGATTTTTAGGCATAAACGGGTGGGTATCAACAACATGAAGGTAAATACCAAGTTTAATCCAAAAATATTGATTGATATGAGAAATATGAATTTTTTCTTATCCTCCATAAGAGTAACATTGGAGCCCCAAAATACAACGTACTGTGTTTAGATTTTTTAATATCTCGGTCCCGTTGGAGATAGAGAAAAACTTTAAGAAATTTAATTGTGCAGCTTTTTAAGCTGATTCTAATGGTGAAAGATAAAATTTGAAATTTTTAAAAATTACATGGGAAAATGAAAAAACCCCATTTTTGGGGTACAAAACACCCCAAACTACCCCTTTGGATTGACCGATATGTCTGAATTACGAACTCGTCATTAAAGATAATATAGATTAGATAGTTGTTTAAGGTTTTATTTTGTTTGTGTTTATAAACATGACACATTTTTTATGTTTTGCCACTCCAACCTTACTACTAACTTCTACGTCGCCTCGTCACTATTAAACATTTATAACAACTTTAATTTAATGCATCATTCTTGTGCGACACAGCGAACTTATCCTGAGCTGTGATCTAACCGATTATCACACAAAACAATCACACTGTCACAAAACAATTTTATTATTATTATTATTATTACAATCATATTTATTCCGGTTCAATATTACAAATATTATTCACAGAAATTTTAACAATATACAACAAGTTACAATGTACAAGTTAACAATTACATGGAAATAGCAGGTTCGTTCCTATTAAAATCACCCAGTAACAAAAAACCTATTAATAAAAAAAAGTATTATATCAGAAAGAATTATATTAAAAGACTGATACAATAACTGAAGAAATCAGGAAACGCCGAGCGAAATTCTACGTACATATATACAGAATGGAGAACACCAGGATAGCAAAGAAACTACTCGACATTATAACAAAGAGTAAATGCAGCACGGAATGGCTAAAGGAGGTTCAGAAGGACATGCAAGAGATCAAGATAGAAAACCTCGATGACCGCAACGAGTGCCGGAATAAAATCATGAATGTGAAGTTCGAGCAAAGAACAACGCAACAAGCTAACAAAAAGTGGACAGAAGAAAGGAAGAGAGAACATTCTGAGAGAATGAAGAGTTTCTGGAAGAGGAAGAGGGAAAACGTTCAAAATTAAAATCATGTATTTAAGTTCAATCGCTCTCCTAATGGGGAAATATCGATTAAATAAATAAATAAAAGTATATACGAGAAACATATAAATTAGATTCAGAAATGAAAAATAAACTAGTTTTAAAAAGCAATTCAAAGTAAAAGAATAATTTAAATTTCCGCTTCATTAATGATATCTTGGGGAAGCAGTTTTATTGAGTCTTCGATTATGTGACACTTGTCCAATATTGAAAGTGACCGCTCCAGGAACAAGTTCCAGAGACCCAACGAATTTATTTGTTGAATATTTTATGAACTCTGAAATGGGAGTTATCTCCAGCTCTTCATAAAGGTGAACATTTCTTGTGAACCACAGGATGTCCTCTGAGACTCTGAGAATTTGGTTTTCAGGACTTGAATTGAATTTACTTTGTGATATGGCTACACCCCATACTGTAGAAGCGTACATGACGAGCGGTCTAATAATGATTTTATATATGGCCATAGTACAATTTGGTTTTAATAAAGACTTTGTGAAAATAATGTGAAAGGTTTGGAGAATCTTGCATAACCTTGATTGATTTTCTTATTTACATGCAAATTCCAGTCAAGCCAGACTCCTAAGTACTTTACAGCTTGATCATCACGATTCCAGGGTATGAATGATCCACGAATGTGAATTTCAAGATGGATCAAGTGTTTTTTAAAGAGAATATTTTTGTTTCGCATGTAATTGAATTTAGTTTAAATTTCCAAGTACAAAAGCATTCAATCAATGCATTAATAGAAGACTGTAGAGCTTGACTAGCTTCATAGATATCAGAAGGTTGACATATCACGGCAGTATTATCTGCGTAAAGTGCCAGGGAAGCTTCTTCTGGAAGAGGAATGTCTGAAATGTATAGGTTCAAAAGGAGGAGACCTAGAATTGATTCTTGTGGTACACCTGCATTTATAGGTCAAGTTGATGATTTGGTGAGATTAATTTTAACAGCAAAAGTTCTTTTGTCAATAAACAAATTAAACTTAACACAGTGAGTCAAAATCATTCATCAAAACATGTAACCTTATCATATTGTAATTTTACATTTTGCACTTAACTTTTATAATATTTACTTATTAAATTTATATATATATATATATACGTATTAGATACAATAGAATAATATATACAAACACACATGTATATATATATATATTTATTTATTTATGTATATACATGTGCGTATGTATATATAAGCTATGTAAAAAACAAAAACAGATTATATAAATAAAATTAGAATCAATGTGCAAAAAACATTGTTTGCTTCTAATAATTATGATATTTTGGTTTTTATACGTAGTATATCCTAAAAGACCGATATGGAGAAGGTTTTCCTTTACTCCAAACCGGCCACGCGCTGTTAAAATAAAACAATGAGTTCTCAAATACCAAGTTTTGAGCAATATCATACATATTTATTCTAGATTTTACAGTGCGCGAGTTAAAAAATTGATTTAATAGAAATAAATTACAACTAGCTCTCAAATTATAATCATTATTAGTTTGTTTACATAGATCATTGATTGTAAACCTATTTCCAAACCATACTATATTAATGTTGTTTTTAATGTATTAAAATGTTTAGTAACGATATAATTATTTTTTTATTTCATATAATTGTAAATTAATATTAAATAAGTGAGCTTATGTCTTGTTTTAGCGAATTTCCCATAGGGAATAAGCTATTACCGTAGGTCTCATGGTGAGACTTAAGCCCGGGACCATGTTATTTTTTCTTCTTTAGGTGCCCAGAGTCCAAAAACAATAGTCGTTAAAATTTATATATGTATATATGTATATATGTATATATGTATATATGTATATATGTATATATTTATATATGTATATATGTATATATGTATATATGTATATATGTATATATGTATATATGTATATATTATATGTGTCTGTGAACACGATAACTCTCGTAAAAATGGCCCAATCAAGACCAAATTTGGTAGAGACGTGTATTCCTACAAGTGCTCGGACGAGTTCGTAAACCAGACATATCGGTCAATGGGAACGGGTAGTTTGGGGGGGTTTTGTACCCCAAAAAGGGGGTTTTTGCGTTTTTCACATGTAATTTTTTAAAATTTCTAATTTTATATTTCACCATTGGAATCAGCTTAAAAAACTACACAATTAAGTTGTTTAAAGTTTTTCTCTATCTCCAATGGTTACCGAGATATTAAAAAATCTAAAGACAGTACATTGTATTATGGGGCTCCAATGTTAATCTTATGGAGGATAGGAAAAAAACTAATATTTCCCATATTAATGAATATTTTTGGATAAAACTTGATATTTAGCTTCATGTGGTTAAGATCTATCCATTTATGCTTAAAAATCATAGTTTATGTGTTTATCATGGCAGCAAACCTGCATACTCTTTTCCCATAATAATCATATAGGGAATAGGCAAACTCCTTTATTTATGGACAGATGTTGATGAAAGTTGGTATAAATGTTAAGAAAAAAATTATTTATGGTAGAAATGCCTAATTTCAGTGTTCCTCACAGCAGCAAACCTGCACACTCTTTGCCATGTTAATCTTATGGAGAATAGGCAAATAATTCTCATGTTTATGGACAGATTTTTTTAAAACTTGTCATATATTATTGATTTGGAAATTCGCCGAGTACGCAGGTCTGCTGCGATTACTTTGCGTTTGTTTGTTTAAATTATATCATCAAACAAATAAAAAAATATTAATAAAATGTAAAAATGTTGAAAATGTAAATAATGTTTTTTATATTTATTTATTCATTTCAGGTTCATATTTTGTCATTTTAATAAGCATAACAACATGTAGTGTTTGCGCTCCTTCACACTATACAATCCGTAGGTTAAACAAAACGGGTTAACTAATAGTTGTAAATAAAGTTTCCTCCTAGAAAATAGGTTAGATTAAGATTTAGATACAAAATGGAATTACGAATGAACTACTGTCATTCAATTGAGCGATATAGTTATTTATGAAGATAGTGATTAAGTATGACGCAAACAGTATTTAGGTTCGATTCTATATCATAGATAACTTAGAACAGGTACGCGACGGTGTTCCTGTACACTCCTCAGATATCCTGTTATCTATAGCCGCGACATTCTTGGAGATTAACAGACGATTCTTTAATATTTGATATTGTTACTGAAGTTCATATTGAGGCAGTGTTTAGTACTGTAATGAGTATTCTCCGAACCATCGTCGGATGTCGATCGCCTTCTACTACCCATTGAGTAAGTTTCGTTTCGATCCCGGTTAGGACCGGTACAAACCGGTTTGATCAGGTCAACCGTGTGTTTATGTATGCATATATGATTAAGACAAAACAAATTGTCTTTGGTGGATCTAATGAGGATACAATATTATTAGTGATTCTCTACACAGTTAATGTTTCGATCTGAGTATTGTGGTTACGGGACAAAAAGTTAAAATAAATTTTTGGACCTAAAAAATTAGATATCTATTAGATACTAAGACATAAATGCTCAAACTTAATAAACCCCATTATTTCTACAATAATATCTGTTTGCGCTGAATCATCGATCAAATACTATAGCTATAAGGTCCTACTCACAGGCGGCGGCGGCCACGTTGCCTCTATTTTTGTCAGTTTGTACAGTAGATTAGTCAGACATTGCAGAGGCAATGGTAGTTTACAGGGGATTATTAAGACGGAAACACTTCTTAGAATACTTTGAACCATCTCGTTCATTAATAGTTAAGCAGTAGATTATTGAAAAATTGTATATAAGTATAGCTTAATCTAATATGACATTTTTAGTGCCATTGTTGAAGAACACTTACACAAAACAAATGAAAATTCGATAAACCACGATTACGATTTGATGGAATCGATGAATTGACCAACTACTGTGTTGTGCTGTGTTCGACGGTGCATCATCAGTACGCGCCGCGCCGCGCCGCGCCGTGCCGCGCCGTGCCGCGCCGTGCCGCCGGTCGTTACCTGCCTGTGAATTGACCAACTACTGTGTTTTGTGCTGTGTTCGACAATGCATCATCAGTACGCGCCGCGCCGCGCCGTGCCGCCGGTCGTTACCTGCCTGTGAATTGACCAACTACTGTGTTGTGCTGTGTTCGACGGTGCATCATCAGTACGCGCCGCGCCGCCGGTCGTTACCTGCCTGTGACTTGACCAACTACTGTGTTGTGCTGTGTTCGACGGTGCATCATCAGTACGCGCCGCGCCGCCGGTCGTTACCTGCCTGTGACTTGACCAACTACTGTGTTGTGCTGTGTTCGACGGTGCATCATCAGTACGCGCCGCGCCGCCGGTCGTTACCTACCTGTGACTTGACCAACTACTGTGTTGTGCTGTGTTCGAGGGTGCATCATCAGTACGCGCCGCGCCGCCGGTCGTTACCTACCTGTGAATTGACCAACTACTGTGTTGTGCTGTGTTCGACGGTGCATCATCAGTACGCGCCGCTCCGCGCCGTGCCGCCGTTACCTGCACGACCATTTGTGCGCTGTACGCCGTGAGTCTACACCGTACGGCGTACGCTGTTCGCACACACCCCGTTATGATGACTAGACATCCTCGCTGCAGCCACCGCGAAATCACACACACACCTACATTCGTTGTTTATAAAGCTATTTCTCTGGTTCAACCGTGTGACTTCATTAGTCTCAACGCTAAGTTTTAAAACAATAATTGTCATAATTAGATAATCATTTGTCTGGAGGATGATTTGGGTACCTTGAAACTAATCATAAATATTCCAGAAGATATTAAAAGTCTTTTATTCTTTACCTTTACTGAATAATCTATTCACCAAATGTTGCTAGATTCAGCAAAACCTGCACTTGTTTCTTCAACACTTACATTACAGTATTTCAAACGTTCTACACTGCAATTCAGGGGGTTCAGGATATACATAAAACCAGCCGATGATTTGAATAGTTATAGCATCACATCCTTGAATACTAATGACCAGAAGACGACGACTTATTCTACCATTACAGTACAGACCTACAACAATCACCTACCTAATCAGTTGAGTCTATTATTGAGTTGAGTTTGCATGATGAGCGCTCACTCTCCGTTAGATTGTGAACCGGTCGTTTTCCGTTTTCAGTCTTGTGCTTAAGGAAAAGTGAAGCAGCGATGTCTTAAATTAGGTCGGGAAATCCGTGGTGGTCCAGCACGACCAACCGAACACACCTCCCAACCGGTTCATTTGACTTCCATTTGTCTTAAGTCACGGATTAATATCGCAATGCGTTGGCACCATTTCATTACGCTATTGAAAGAGTTTTATTGAGTAGTACCTATCAAATTCTCATAAAGTTAATCATTCATTTAATTTTTCATCATGATAAAGACTTGCCTTTCTATTTATGTAAAATTAGCTTATTATTTTAAATTCAAATGGAAAACTGCACATTTTCTCAGTTCTTCTCATGCATATGAGAAATGTTGTAGACGTGGGTATATTTTTTAGTCCAAGACCAAGCCCTCGACGTGTGTTCGAAGTGGGTCTAAAAAGCTTAAAATAGTCTGACGCCATCTGATAAACAGTTCCAAGATAGGCGTCTGAAAGACTAAACGAAGGGTCTCAGTGGGTATTCCCACTAATGTGAAAGTTACTGAAAGTGTAAACTTGTTATCTTTGTGTACAAAACATTCATACTCTATTATATGATGTCGTATTCACCCTTAAATTATTAAAATAGTTTAAGGTTTAGGTTACAAGTTGTTGAACATGCAACATGCCACATTATCTCAAACGTGATGACGCAGCTCCTCACTGGAAGCCTTGCAGGCGTACCACACTGACGTGAGTCATCAGCACCATCAGCATCATCAGCATCGAGCTTATGTAACGTTGCAATAACTGAAGCTTTCATCTCAATCAATTCAGAGATCAATTTAGAGATACCTCTATTGAATGGGAAGAAAAGTTTGAAGGCGTGACCCCAAATTGTATTCTTTATTCTGTGGTACTATACGTACATGTGTATTTAAAAAAAAAACTGTATTTATTTTAATTTTAACCCCCTTACATAATGTAGGTCCCTTATCGATGTAGAATCAAGATAATGTACATACAGGTAGTATATTCATAAAACTAAAATAAAAACATGATACATTTCTTATAACAGATCAAACGAATTTTATTGGAGATCGTTTAGTTATAATCGTGCGTATACAGGCGTTCAGGTAAATTCTGTAAAATGAATTACGATCTAAATGTAGGAGCATGAAGCCCAGTCTACCAGGGACAATTTGTTTCGCAAGTGGGAACAAACAGCTTCATTCACCAGAGTCTGGGACCTTGTCAGCTGCGATGTTGCTGAGTGTAGACCTAGTAGGCAGACAGATAGACAGACAGACAGACAGACAGGTGTGTAGTGTGTTGCGTCGCGTGATAACAACTAGAGGCTTGAGCCTGCAAACGAGGAGCATCAGACATTGGTAAACGTTGCTTGAATACAATATATGTCGTATATGTGTCCGTTTCCGATAAAAAATCAGCCAAGTTGTCCAGATGATTTTTTTTTATTTTATCTCGTTTGTCACTGGTCCCACGGTGTGATTGGAAAGATTCCAATTATAGCGTATTACCGTTGCCTCTGGGTAACGAAAATTTGTGAAGAACATTTGTTTTAGCTTTAAAGCTAAAATATGTAACAATATCATACTCGTATATCTTAATATTTATAAATCTGTACATGTGTTTGTAATTGAACTCCTTCTAAACGGCTGGACCGATTGTGATGAAACATGCAGGCATTATTAAGCAAGATTCGAGGATGGTTTCTGTGAAGTGTGGTGCAAATACTTTCACAGGGCTCCGCCCCGGAGGACATAAAAGGGTGCAGTGTCAGGTTTAATAAATTTATTGTTTTTAAAATTAACAGCTGTGGTTAAATAATTTGAAAGTTTCTACAAATTGTCACTTCTTCATATGTAAACTAACAAATTTATTTTAGTGTAATGTTACTATAGTTGACTTAGACTACTAAAATTGAATTGAAATGGATATACAAAAGGGCTTCCCAGATCCATAGACCCAGAGGGTATAAAGGGCGGGTAACGCTAATGTATGTGTAGTGACGATTATGTCATTTTTAGCCTTTGGAGAGCCTTCATCATAAGAGGAATGTTTTCGAACCTCAAAGTACCTGTAGACCTACAGCTCGCCCGCCTCGTGACAGAACTATCAGAAATTAATCTGCGCCCTTCAGGTCTCAAGATAATGACATGTAATTTCCTTTAAAGCTCGAATCCTCTTTATCAATATTAACTCAATAAGAAAGATAACTGTAAATCCTCAACTAACCATATATTAAAAATTTGTATAATCGATTAACAAACCTGACCCCATCTACTCGATGTGCCAACGTAATCACATGTAGTGAAGTAGGTTCGTTTGTGATTAGCGTACGCTTAAACGTGTTATCTTTTCAATTATAATACTCAGTATCACCAATAAAACGAGTCGATCTAGAAGCTGTTAACAACTTCAATATTTTTGTGGAGTTTTTTTATAGCGAATTTCCCATAGGGAAGAAGCTATTACCGTAGGTCTCATGGCAAGAGTTAAGCCCGAGACCATGTTATTTTTGCTGACCCACATATAGTCGTTTTGTAATATTTTATATATTGTTTGTTATATGTGCTGTGAACACGATAACTCCCGAGAGATCGAGACCAAATTTGTAGAGACGTGTATTCCTACTGTGACGAGTTCGTAAACCCGACATAGCTCGGTCGAACGGTAGGTTTGTACCTGTGTCGTTTTTCACATGTAATTTTCCAATTTTATTCACCAGGTCAGCTTGTCCTGTTTTCCTGTTTTCTCTGTGTTGTGTTACCGAGATATCTCCGTACGTTATTTTTGAGGCTCCAATGTTAATCTTATGGAGGTTTTTTTCACTTATTAACTAATATTTTTGGATGACATAAGCTCATGTGTTGAGATCCATACATTTGTGCTAATTTGTTTTGTGTTTATCATGGAACCTGCATACTCTTTTCCCATGTTCATATGGAGATTAGGCAAACTCCTTTATTTATGGACAGATGTTGTAGTTGTATTGTTAAATTTTTTGATGGTATTCCCCTACTTCAGGTTCCTCACAGCAGCAAACCTACTCACTTTCATTTAATCTTGGAGAATACTCTCAAGTTTCGACAGAGTTTGACCCTTTTCATATTTATTATTTGTTATATTTGTTTGTAAATTTCCCCGCAGGTCGCACAGTATTTTGATATATATGTTATATTGTGTCTGTGCCGATAACTCTCGTAAAGGTCGAGCGAGACCCTGGTGAGACGTGTATTCCTATAAATGCACGAGTTTGACCAGACATATCGGTCTGGAACGGGTTTGGGGTTTGTACCCCTGGTTTTTTGCGTTTTCACATGTTTTTTTTTTCTTATTTTATATTTCACCAGAATCAGCTTCACACAATTAAGCTCCTTGTTTTTCTCTATCTCAACGGTTACCGAATATTCTAAACACAGTACGTATTTTTGAGGCTCCAATGTAATCTTATGAGGTTTTTTTCACTTATTATCTAATATGGAGGCCCTGATATTTAGCTCCCAGTTGAGATCCATACATTTGTGCTATAGTTTATGTGTTTATCATGGCAGCAAACCTGCATACCTCCCATGTTAATCATATGGAGATTGAAACTCCTATTTATGGACAGATGTGATGAAAGTGTATAAATGTTTAAAAATTTGATGGTATAAATGGCTACTTTCAGTGTTCCTCACAGCAGCAAAACTCACTCTTTCCCATTTTAATCTTATGGAGAATAGGCTCTCGTGTTTATCGACAGATTTTGACCAAACTTGTCATATATTATTATTATTATATTATTGATTTGGAAATTCGCTGAGTACGCAGGTCTGCTGCGACGGGGGTATTTTATAGCGTGACTCTTAGCTTGATAAAAGAGCTTGACGCAGGTCGGATTGCACCTGTGTCGTCGTGTGTTGTGTGCTGACCCACATATACCTCCCGGAAGTTGACGCAGGTCAGTTTGTACCTGTGTCGTCGTGTGTTGTGTGCTGACCCGACAATACTTCCCGAGATCGACGTAGGTCAGTTTGTACCTGTGTCGTCGTGTGTTGTGTGCTGACCCGTACATAGCTCCCCGAGGTCGACGCAGGTCAGTTTGTACCTGTGTCGTCGTGTGTAATGAGCTAACCCGTACATAGCTCCCCGAGGTCGACGCAGGTCAGTTTGTACCTGTGTCGTCGTGTGTTGTGTGCTGACCCACATATACCTCCCCGATGTTGACGCAGGACAGTTTGTACTTGTGTCGTCGTGTGTTATGTGCTGACCCGTACAAAGCTCCCCGAGGTCGACGCAGGTCAGTTTGTACCTGTGTCGTCGTGTGTTGTGTGCTGACCCACATATACCTCCCCGATGTTGACGCAGGACAGTTTGTACTTGTGTAGTCGTGTGTTGTGTGCTGACCCGTACTTAGCTCCCCGAGGTCGACGCAGGTCCGTTTGCACTTGTGCCGTCGTGTGTAATGAGCTGACCCGTACATAGTTCCCCGAGGTCGACGCAGGTCAGTTTGTACCTGTGTCGTCGTGTGTTGTGTGCTGACCCACATATACCTCCCCGAGGTCGACGCAGGTCAGTTTGCACCTGTGTCGTCTTTTGTTGCGTGCTGGCCTGTAGTTCCCCGAGGCCGACGCAGG
This sequence comes from Nephotettix cincticeps, assembly GCA_023375725.1. Taxonomy (NCBI): domain Eukaryota; kingdom Metazoa; phylum Arthropoda; class Insecta; order Hemiptera; family Cicadellidae; genus Nephotettix; species Nephotettix cincticeps. Next base: position 110,810,417 of record CM041786.1, on the reverse strand, counting down.
TCAGTTTGCACCTGTGTCGTGGTGTGTTGTGTGCTTGCCTGTAGCTCCCTGAGGTTGACGCAGGTGAGTTTGCAGCTGTGTTGTCTGTGTTGTGTGCTGGCCCGTAGCTCCCTGAGGTTGACGCAGGTGAGTTTGCAGCTGTGTTGTCTGTGTTGTGTGCTGGCCCGTAGCTCCCTGAGGTTGACGCAGGTCAGTTTGAACCTGGACCGTCGTATGCTATGTGCTGGCCTCCATACAGCTCCCCGAGGTTGAAGCATGTCAGTTTAAACCTGGACCGTAATATGCTATGTGCTGGCCTCTATACAGCTCCCCGACGTTGACGCAGGTCAGTTTGCACCTGTGTCGTCGTGTGTTGTGTGCTGGCCTCTATACAGCTCCCCGAAGTTGACGCAGGTCAGTTTGAACCTCGACCGTTGCATGCTATGCGCTGGCCTCCATACAGCTCCCCGAGGTTGACGCATGTCAGTTTAAACCTGGACCGTAATATGCTATGTGCTGGCCTCTATACAGCTCCCCGAAGTTGACGCAGGTCGGTTTACACCTGTGTCGTCGTGTGTTGTGTGCTGGCCAGTATATAGCTCTCTGATGTAGACGTAGGTCTGTTTGCACCCGTGCCGTCTTCTGCTATGTGCTGGACTAGATCTTCACGGTTGACGCAGGTCAGTTTGAACCTCGACCGTTGCATGCTATGTGCTGGCCTCCATACAGCTCCCCGAGGTTGACGCATGTCAGTTTAAACCTGGACCGTAATATGCTATGTGCTGGCCTCTATACAGCTCCCCGAAGTTGACGCAGGTCAGTTTGCACCTGTGTCGTCGTGTGTTGTGTGCTAGCCTCTATACAGCTCCCCGAGGTTGAAGCATGTCAGTTTAAACCTGGACCGTAATATGCTATGTGCTGGCCTGTATACAGCTCCCCGAAGTTGACGCAGGTCAGTTTGCACCTGTGTCGTCGTGTGTTGTGTGCTGGCCTCTATACAGCTCCCCGAAGTTGACGCAGGTCAGTTTGAACCTCGACCGTTGCATGCTATGTGCTGGCCTCCATACAGCTCCCCGAGGTTGACGCATGTCAGTTTGAACCTGGACCGTCTTATGCTATGTGCTGGCCTCTATACAGCTCCCCGAAGTTGACGCAGGTCAGTTTGCACCTGTGTCGTCGTGTGTTGTGTGCTGGCCTCTATACAGCTCCCCGAGGTTGAAGCATGTCAGTTTAAACCTGGACCGTAATATGCTATGTGCTGGCCTCTATACAGCTCCCCGAAGTTGACGCAGGTCAGTTTGCACCTGTGTCGTCGTGTGTTGTGTGCTGGCCTCTATACAGCTCCCCGAGGTTGAAGCATGTCAGTTTAAACCTGGACCGTAATATGCTATGTGCTGGCCTCTATACAGCTCCCCGAAGTTGACGCAGGTCAGTTTGCACCTGTGTCGTCGTGTGTTGTGTGCTGGCCTCTATACAGCTCCCCGAGGTTGACGCAGGTCAGTTTTTACCTGTGTCGTCGTGTGTTGTGTGCTGGCTTGTAGCTCCCTGAGGTTGACGCAGGTCAGTTTGAACCTGAACCGTCATATGCTATGTGCTGGCCTCTATACAGCTCCCAGAAGTTGACGCAGGTCAGTTTGCACCTGTGTCGTCGTGTGTTGTGTGCTGGCCACCATACAGCTCCCCGGGTTTGACGCATGTCAGTTTGAACCTGAACCGTCATATGCTATGTTTTGGCCTCTACACAGCTCCCCGAGGTTGAAGCAGGTCAGTTTGCACCTGTGCCGTCGTGTGTTATGTGCAGGACAGTATTTAGCTCCTCAAGGTTGACGCAGGTCGGTTTTGCACCTGTGCCGTCGTGTGTTATCTGTTGGCTGTATATAGCACCCCGCCGGCGCAGCCACCGTCCTTGTACTTTCCCTGCAATCGTCAGTCGTTGACCCCTGTTGTAGACGCTGTACACGCCACAACGCATAAACAAACACTTCCAGGAGAACACGTGGCCAGCAGAATCAATCGGTCGTGTTGTAGGCCTACCAGCTGAGCACCAGCCAACAATTGGAGCCAATATACGAAGTGTATAGTATAAAAGCACTAACTGTACAACGCCCCCTAAATTCCTCCCAAGACTTGAGAGTTTAATTTGCCTCAAATAACGAAACTTTCTTAGAAACATAACAACGTTCACAATATGTGGACGTACGAAACCTGTATGTGACATGGTAGAGTAGCATATTTACTGTATATTCTATTTCTGATAATGTGCCTTTTATAATCTGTAAATTACTTCATATAACAAGTTGATAACTTTGTTGGTTCTTGTGATACGTATGTGTAGTTGAACGCAGTTAATCTTATAAGTACCTGGTGACCGAGCTTTGCTCGTTTAGAATAATATATGTATTATAAAAATTAATTAGAAAAATTACTGACCCAATATACTCCCCGATGTTTGACGCAGGACAGTTTGTACTTGTGTAGTCGTGTGTTGTGTGCTGACCCGTACATAGCTCCCCGAGGTCGACGCAGGTCAGTTTTGCACTTGTGCCGTCGTGTGTTGTAATGAGCTGACCCGTACATAGTTCCCGAGGTCGACGCAGGTCGGATTGCACCTGTGTCGTCGTGTGTTGTGTGCTGACCCACATATACCTCCCGGAAGTTGACGCAGGTCAGTTTGTACCTGTGTCGTCGTGTGTTGTGTGCTGACCCGACAATACTTCCCGAGATCGACGTAGGTCAGTTTGTACCTGTGTCGTCGTGTGTTGTGTGCTGATACATAGCAGGTCGACGCAGGTACCTGTGTCGTCGTGTGTAATGAGCTAAGTACGTGTCGACGCAGGTCAGTTTGTACCTGTGTCGTCGTGTGTAATGAGCTAACCGTACATAGCTCCGAGGTCGACGCAGGTCAGTTTGTACTGTGTCGTCGAATGAGCTAACCGTACATAGCTCCCGAGGTCGACGCAGGTCAGTTTGTACCTGTGTCGTCGTGTGTAATGAGCTAACCCGTAATAGCTCCCCGAGGTCGACGCAGGTCAGTTTGTACCTGTCGTCGTGTGTTGTGTGCTGAACATGATGTTGACGCAGGACAGTTTGTACTTGTGTAGTCGTGTGTTGTGTGCTGACCGTACATAGCTCCCGAGGTCGACGCAGGTCAGTGTACTTGCCGTCGTGTGTATGAGCTGCTACATAGTTCCCGAGGTCGACGCAGGTCAGTTTGTACCTGTGTCGTCGTGTGTTGTGTGCTGACCCACATATACCTCCCCGATGTTGACGCAGGACAGTTTGTACTTGTGTCGTCGTGTGTTGTGTGCTGACCCACATATACCTCCCCGATGTTGACGCAGGACAGTTTGCACCTGTGTCGTCGTGTGTTGTGTGCTGACCCACATATACCTCCCCGAGGTCGACGCAGGTCAGTTTGTACCTGTGTCGTCGTGTGTTGTGTGCTGACCCACAAATACCTCCCCGAGGTCGACGCAGGTCAGTTTGTACCTGTGTCGTCGTCTTTGTTGCTGCTGGCCTGTAGTTCCCCGAGGTCGACGCAGGTCAGTTTGCACCTGTGTCGTCGTGTGTTGTGTGCTTGCCTGTAGCTCCGAGGTTGACGCAGGTAGTTTGACTGTGTTGTCGTGTGTTGTGTGCTGGCCCGTAGCTCCCTGAGATTGACGCAGGTCAGTTTGCAGCTGTGTTGTCTGTGTTGTGTGCTGGCCCGTAGCTCCCCGAGGTTGACGCAGGTCAGTTTGAACCTGGACCGTCGTATGCTATGTGCTGGCCTCCATACAGCTCCCCGAGGTTGACGCAGGTCAGTTTGAACCTGGATAGTCGTATGCTATGGGCTGGCCTCTATACAGCTCCCCGAAGTTAACGCAGGTCAGTTTGCACCTGCGTCGTCGTGTGTTGTGTGCTGGCCTGTAGCTCCCTGATGTTGACGCAGGTCAGTTTGCACCTGTGTCGTCGTGTGTTGTGTGCTGGCCTCTATACAGCTCCCCGAGGTTGAAGCATGTCAGCCTGGACGTAATATGCTATGTGCTGGCCTCAGTCCCCGAGTTGACGCAGGTCAGTCACACCTGTGTCGTCGTGTGTTGTGTGCTGGCCGTGCTGATGTTGACGTATGTTTGCATGTGCCGTCTTTGCTATGTGCTGGCTAGCAGGTTGACGCAGGTCAGTTTGAACCTCGACCGTTGTGTGTGTGCTGGCCTCCATACAGCTCCCCGAGGTTGACGCATGTCAGTTTAAACCTGGACCGTAATATGCTATGTGCTGGCCTCTATACAGCTCCCCGAAGTTGACGCAGGTCAGTTTGCACCTGTGTCGTCGTGTGTTGTGTGCTGGCCTCTATACAGCTCCCCGAGGTTGAAGCATGTCAGTTTAAACCTGGACCGTAATATGCTATGTGCTGGCCTGTATACAGCTCCCCGAAGTTGACGCAGGTCAGTTTGCACCTGTGTCGTCGTGTGTTGTGTGCTGGCCTGTAGCTCCCTGATGTTGACGCAGGTCAGTTTGCACCTGTGTCGTCGTGTGTTGTGTGCTGGCCTCTATACAGCTCCCCGAGGTTGACGCAGGTCAGTTTGAACCTGGATAGTCGTATGCTATGTGCTGGCCTCTATACAGCTCCCCGAAGTTGACGCAGGTCAGTTTGCACCTGTGTCGTCGTGTGTTGTGTGCTGGCCTCTATACAGCTCCCCGAAGTTGACGCAGGTCAGTTTGAACCTCGACCGTTGCATGCTATGTGCTGGCCTCCATACAGCTCCCCGAGGTTGACGCATGTCAGTTTAAACCTGGACCGTAATATGCTATGTGCTGGCCTCTATACAGCTCCCCGAAGTTGACGCAGGTCAGTTTGCACCTGTGTCGTCGTGTGTTGTGTGCTGGCCTCTATACAGCTCCCCGAGGTTGAAGCATGTCAGTTTAAACCTGGACCGTAATATGCTATGTGCTGGCCTCTATACAGCTCCCCGAAGTTGACGCAGGTCAGTTTGCACCTGTGTCGTCGTGTGTTGTGTGCTGGCCTCTATACAGCTCCCCGAGGTTGAAGCAGGTCAGTTTGAACCTGGACAGTCGTATGCTATGTGCTGGCCTCTATACAGCTCCCCGAGGTTGACGCAGGTCAGTTTTTACCTGTGTCGTCGTGTGTTGTGTGCTGGCTTGTAGCTCCCTGAGGTTGACGCAGGTCAGTTTGAACCTGAACCGTCATATGCTATGTGCTGGCCTCTATACAGCTCCCAGAAGTTGACGCAGGTCAGTTTGCACTTGTGTCGTCGTGTGTTGTGTGCTGGCCACCATACAGCTCCCCGAGGTTGACGCATGTCAGTTTGAACCTGAACCGTCATATGCTATGTTTTGGCCTCTACACAGCTCCCCGAGGTTGAAGCAGGTCAGTTTGCACCTGTGCCGTCGTGTGTTATGTGCAGGACAGTATTTAGCTCCTCAAGGTTGACGCAGGTCGGTTTTGCACCTGTGCCGTCGTGTGTTATCTGTTGGCTGTATATAGCACCCCGCCGGCGCAGCCACCGTCCTTGTACTTTCCCTGCAATCGTCAGTCGTTGACCCCTGTTGTAGACGCTGTACACGCCACAACGCATAAACAAACACTTCCAGGAGAACACGTGGCCAGCAGAATCAATCGGTCGTGTTGTAGGCCTACCAGCTGAGCACCAGCCAACAATTGGAGCCAATATACGAAGTGTATAGTATAAAAGCACTAACTGTACAACGCCCCCTAAATTCCTCCCAAGACTTGAGAGTTTAATTTGCCTCAAATAACGAAACTTTCTTAGAAACATAACAACGTTCACAATATGTGGACGTACGAAACCTGTATGTGACATGGTAGAGTAGCATATTTACTGTATATTCTATTTCTGATAATGTGCCTTTTATAATCTGTAAATTACTTCATATAACAAGTTGATAACTTTGTTGGTTCTTGTGATACGTATGTGTAGTTGAACGCAGTTAATCTTATAATAAATAAAGTGTAAGAAGGTAATAAATAAAGTGAGACTAGAATAACCACGGATATCACTACCGAATTCTGACCCTGTCATTAATAGTTTCTAACTATATATTTAACAAGTAAATAAAGTATGTAAATAAAATTCAACTAAATACCATAGAATGGGTTAGGTAGGGAGGGTATGGTCACACTCACAATAAATACTGGCGTTATCTCGAGAGTGTGCCTTGCACACTGCACGGTTAAATATTACTGACTTAACAGCGAGCAGCAAACAACTGGAGGTCAGACTTATCTGTGTGATAGTGATGAACGTAATTAAACTGCAACAAGCCTCAAGTCAGTTCCGAGAACCAAGCGCTCTGTTTACCGCACAAACCCGCCACCACACCTCTGGAGCGCTGCACGCGTGCATGACTGAGGATTTGGCGTTCTTCTACCACATAACTACTGTATTCATTTATCAAACAAATTTAAATACTAAGAAACGGAAGTTTCTCAAAATTTCCTGCGATTGTTGTTAGTTTGTCTTAGCAAAACTTTTCAATATGTCTGCTTTGAGATATGATATATTTTGTTTTGAATTTAATGAATACAAAACTTGTGAATTGTCTAAGATATGCCACCGTTATTCTTATGGATAATTATGCAGCTCGGAATTATATTCACATCGCACAATAAAACCCACACAAAAATAATTTTCATTACTTGGGGGAGGGAGTGTCCGGATGAGCATCCCTCTACTAAAATAAACTTGCATATTTCCACACCCCGTTAGGGTGTGGAAAGAAATTTTACGAATATTTTTGAAACAATACATTTTTATTAATTTGATAAAAGAGTTTGGGAACATGGTTATTAAATAAATTGTAAGTAATTTTTATAAAAGTTTCTCTTCAGTTATATTTATATTACAAGATTCAACGGAGGAAATTACATGACCGGTACGATTTTTTTATTATGTAGGCCTCAATTGAATCTTATAGTTACCATCTTTGCTCTATTATTAAAGGGACTAACTTTCACTTAGAATAATTAAAAATTAATAAGGTCTATGTATGCACCTTAATGGACCACTGATCCTGATATCTCGGGCGGAAGTGGTTTGCACTACCGGAAGTCAAGGAAATCAGGTTAAGGCGCCACTGACCTCGGGAACATTGTCACTGGTACTCTCTCGGTGTCGGAGATAGCCAACTGCATAAGCTCTGCGTCAAAGGACGACCGGCTCTGGCACAGAGTACACTCAAGGTCACTCAACATATACAGTCTTGCTATTTATAACCAATTTAAACGATGTTTAATTCCCCTTTTTTCAACGTAGGGTTTTCAACGTTTTATATGCATATAAAATAGTTACATTTGCATATTATGTAAAATTCTACAAATTTATTTTCCAATTGCAATTTTATTGTTTATTGAATGTGAACAATTAACACCTCTTGCAATAATGCGTTTTGACAATTATTCGTAGCTCGAATGTAAACAGAACATTTAACTCAGGCCACTATTTTCCCAATCGTGTTAATTGTTGATAATATTGTATTCCCATGTTAATACAATACGATGCTAGATAATAATATCAACAACTGCTAGCGGGCGGTCGTGGCCGTTGCTGATGACGGTTTGTTGTGAGGCTGATTGATTCGTATTGTTGAAGGCTTGACAAAAGGATGCCTGTAATGATTACAATGACTTTCATCTGAGGCCGCGTGTTAGCCTACCGACACGACATGTTGCCTGCAGCCGCTTCTTCCTTAGGCTCTATGTCACGACACGTAGTCTATATGATAGACAAAAGCATGCCTGTAATGATTACAATGACTTTCATCTGAGCCCGCGTGTTAGCCTACCGACACGATATGTTGCCTGCAGCCGCTTCTTCCTTAGGCTCTATGTCACGACACGTAGTCTATATGATAGACAAAAGCATGTCTGTAATGATTACAATGACTTTCATCTGAGATGTTAGCCTACCGACACGATATTTTGCCTGCAGCCGCTTCTTCCTTAGGCTCTATGTCACGACACGTAGTCTATATGATAGACAAAAGCATGCCTGTAATGATTACAATGACTTTCATCTGAGCCCGCGTGTTAGCCTACCGACACGAATTTGCCTGCAGTTCTTCCTTAGGCTCTATGTCACGACACGTAGTCTATATGATAGACAAAAGCATGCCTGTAATGATTACAATGACTTTCATCTGAGCCCGCGTGTTAGCCTACCGACACGATATTTTGCCTGCAGCCGCTTCTTCCTTAGGCTCTATGTCACGACACGTAGTCTATATGATAGACAAAAGGATGCCTGTAATGATTACAATGACTTTCATCTGAGCCCGCGTGTTAGCCTACCGACACGATATTTTGCCTGCAGCCGCTTCTTCCTTAGGCTCTATGTCACGACACGTAGTCTATATGATAGACAAAAGGATGCCTGTAATGATTACAATGACTTTCATCTGAGCCCGCGTGTTAGCCTACCGACACGATAAGTTGTCTGCAGCCGCTTCTTCCTTAGGCTCTATGTCACGACACGTAGTCTATATGATAGACAAAAGGATGCCTGTAATGATTACAATGACTTTCATCTGAGCCCGCGTGTTAGCCTACCGACACGATATTGCTGCAGCCGCTTCTTCCTTAGGCTCTATGTCACGACACGTAGTCTATATGATAGACACAAGGATGCCTGTAATGATTACAATGACTTTCATCTGAGCCCGCGTGTTAGCCTACCGACACGATATGTTGCCTGCAGCCGCTTCTTCCTTAGGCCTTATGTCACGACACGTAGTCTATATGATAGACAGCGTGCCTGTAATGATTACAATGACTTTCATCTGAGCCCGCGTGTTAGCCTACCGACACGATATGTTGCCTGCAGCCGCTTCTTCCTTAGGCTCTATGTCACGACACGTAGTCTATATGATAGACAAAAGCATGCCTGTAATGATTACAATGACTTTCATCTGAGCCCGCGTGTTAGCCTACCGACACGATATTTTGCCTGCAGCCGCTTCTTCCTTAGGCTCTATGTCACGACACGTAGTCTATATGATAGACAAAAGCATGCCTGTAATGATTACAATGACTTTCATCTGAGCCCGCGTGTTAGCCTACCGACACGATTTTGCCTGCAGCGCTTCTTCCTTAGGCTCTATGTCACGACACGTAGTCTATATGATAGACAAAAGGATGCCTGTAATGATTACAATGACTTTCATCTGAGCCCGCGTGTTAGCCTACCGACACGATAAGTTGTCTGCAGCCGCTTCTTCCTTAGGCTCTATGTCACGACACGTAGTCTATATGATAGACAAAAGGATGCCTGTAATGATTACAATGACTTTCATCTGAGCCCGCGTGTTAGCCTACCGACACGATATGTTGCCTGCAGCCGCTTCTTCCTTAGGCCCTATGTCACGACACGTAGTCTATATGATAGACAAAAGGATGCCTGTAATGATTACAATGACTTTCATCTGAGCCCGCGTGTTAGCCTACCGACACGATATGTTGCCTGCAGCCGCTTCTTCCTTAGGCCCTATGTCACGACACGTAGTCTATATGATAGACAAAAGGATGCCTGTAATGATTACAATGACTTTCATCTGAGCCCGCGTGTTAGCCTACCGACACGATAAGTTGTCTGCAGCCGCTTCTTCCTTAGGCTCTATGTCACGACACGTAGTCTATATGATAGACACAAGGATGCCTGTAATGATTACAATGACTTTCATCTGAGCCCGCGTGTTAGCCTACCGACACGATATGTTGCCTGCAGCCGCTTCTTCCTTAGGCTCTATGTCACGACACGTAGTCTATATGATAGACAAAAGGATGCCTGTAATGATTACAATGACTTTCATCTGAGCCCGCGTGTTAGCCTACCGACACGATATTTTGCCTGCAGCCGCTTCTTCCTTAGGCTCTATGTCACGACACGTAGTCTATATGATAGACAAAAGCATGCCTGTAATGATTACAATGACTTTCATCTGAGCCCGCGTGTTAGCCTACCGACACGATAAGTTGCCTGCAGCCGCTTCTTCCTTAGGCTCTATGTCACGACACGTAGTCTTTAAGATAGACGAAAGGATGCCTGTAATGATTACAATGACTTTCATCTGAGACCACGTGTTAGCCTACCGACACGATATGTTGCCTGCAGCCGCTTCTTCCTTAGGCCCTATGTCACGACACGTAGTCTATATGATAGACAAAAGGATGCCTGTAATGATTACAATGACTTTCATCTGAGCCCGCGTGTTAGCCTACCGACACGATATGTTGCCTGCAGCCGCTTCTTCCTTAGGCCCTATGTCACGACACGTAGTCTATATGATAGACAAAAGGATGCCTGTAATGATTACAATGACTTTCATCTGAGCCCGCGTGTTAGCCTACCGACACGATAAGTTGCCTGCAGCCGCTTCTTCCTTAGGCTCTATGTCACGACACGTAGTCTATATGATAGACAAAAGGATGCCTGTAATGATTACAATGACTTTCATCTGAGCCCGCGTGTTAGCCTATACCGACACGATAAGTTGCCTGCAGCCGCTTCTTCCTTAGGCTCTATGTCACGACACGTAGTCTATATGATAGACAAAAGGATGCCTGTAATGATTACAATGACTTTCATCTGAGCCCGCGTGTTAGCCTACCGACACGATATGTTGCCTGCAGCCGCTTCTTCCTTAGGCCCTATGTCACGACACGTAGTCTATATGATAGACAAAAGGATGCCTGTAATGATTACAATGACTTTCATCTGAGCCCGCGTGTTAGCCTACCGACACGATATGTTGCCTGCAGCCGCTTCTTCCTTAGGCCCTATGTCACGACACGTAGTCTATATGATAGACAAAAGGATGCCTGTAATGATTACAATGACTTTCATCTGAGCCCGCGTGTTAGCCTACCGACACGATATGTTGCCTGCAGCCGCTTCTTCCTTAGGCTCTATGTCACGACACGTAGTCTTTAAGATAGACGAAAGGATGCCTGTAATGATTACAATGACTTTCATCTGAGACCACGTGTTAGCCCACCGACACGATAAGTTGTCTGCAGTTGATTCTTCATTTAACCCTTTGGCACGGCACGTAGCCTTTATATGTGCTACAGGTTTAAGTAGTTTAGTGTAACTAATTATTGAAATTTTTATTTTATTACTGTACTTATCTACGGTTATTTAATTACTGTATAAATAAAACTAATACTTATTAAATTAACAAAACTACGACATTTCCCTCAAAGTGTTTGGACGGTAAAGTAACAAGTTAGTTAGAGTCTGCATCAGTGGCGAACTATTTCGTTTTAGCTCCACATGAACATTGCTAATTTTGTGACAGCATTCCTGGTTACTCGATAGTTCTAAAAATATGGTAATGTGTGTTATTAAAATTAAACATAATTAAGTAATTAATAAGGAATTACATTATTAATTTTGTACTTGATTTTCCGGTAAACTATAATTGCCACGCAATAGTATCCAACAATCAACAAGTAATTATTTTATGGTAAATAATAAAAAGAGAAAATGTTATTCCCTAGATAAACACTTTACCTTACAATTGACACTATCTTTACCTTCAACCAGCTTTATACTACAACTGCAAGTGATCAGTAATCCTGTCACAAACATTGTTCTTTTGGGACAAAAATACAAGATGGTGGAATCACTAAAGACTCTTAAGATTGCATTTAAAACTATTTAACAATTACCTTTAATGCCAAAGATAGCTTTCACGTCAAAAGACAAGAGACAGCGAAATAGGAGCACGCAATTGAAATACCGTAGTTAAAATCTTGCGCTTGCAACGAGTTATGTGGTTGAATCAACATTAAACTCTAGTATCATTGAGGGCGGAAGGATTATTGTTAATTTATCGTCAAACCATTCGTATACTATATGGGTAAACAGCTACGAGTGGCAGAGATAAAGGCGTCCACGGAGCGACGTCGAGCGTACAAGTTACCTCTAATCCATTCTTGGAAGGACTGGGACTGGAGTGTGAGTATCATACTGAACCATGGGGTTGCTAATGAAAGGACATCCGCTTCATTCATTCAGAAACTTTAGTCCCATGTTTTCTTACTAAACCATTTGGTGTTCTGAAACCAGAACACATACCAATACTGTTCAACCGTTTGGATATTTTTACTCTAATTTTTTTTAAAGATACCGTTGTATTAGTTTTTATATTTAATTTTGTGTAAGCTATTTTTACCTTAAAAAGCTCATCTCAGGTTATAGGCCCTATATGCATGAAGATTAAGATTTCTGAAATTATTTTCCTGAAAACCCCGAGGCTTTATATTTATTACAGTATTGATCTAACGTCGTTATTAAAATTGCGTATTTTTATTATAAATACGTTCTGTCTTCCCTCGAAGAGTCATCCGTTTGGGTAGTAAACTAACAAATGGATGATTTATTTTTAAAGATCTGATAATTGCTTTAAGCTTAACTATTTACTTGCTACGTAGAATCTCTGGTTACTAGTGTTTATTTCACACTAAGCAGTCCAATTTATTATAACCTAAACTGCACGTAATGTTATATATTGCTGGATTTTTGTTGTTCCTGAATCAAAAAGGCAGAATTTACAAAACACGAATTCCCACTGATAAGACAATTATTGTTTATTACTAGGCCTATTGTCAGTGGAACGAGATTATAGAATGCAACGGCTCCTTACTAACCTTGCTCCCAGTCCCAGGAACCTGTTTCATAGCGATTCCAGTGAATTGGCTCCACCAGGAACCATTCTGATGTCATTTGATCTCTTTCTTTCATCAACTTCATTCGGTCAAGTACAACTCAAGAGTTCAACTCTCGGGAACCTCTCTGGAAAAATCTCATTCAGAGCTAACTCATCCTAAAAGTCACATAATTATATCCTAAGAATAAATTAAAATTATATGGTTTTACTGTATATAAATTGAAAAGTGAACTGCTGAATATTTGCTCACTCTCTACGGAATATTATTTTCTGTAGTGGAAGGGATCAAATCTCCAAATAACGACTAATCCTCGTGCTTGTTGTGCAGAGTTCGCACAAGAGGAAAGTATATAAAAAATATAACATTCAGGCCTGGCCGCTGAGTTTAGATTATAATCCGGTGAACCTGTGATGAATTGCTTGTACAGGAAATTCACCGAGTAATCAAGCTGGCTGCTAAGGGGGTTTACATAATAGTAGCAGGGAATAGACAGCTTAATTATCTGAGTTCCCTGGCTGGTCGCTGGTCAGTGCATGCAATCAGTGTATGCAAAGCACGTGTGGGCCCCGTACAGCCTGGTACAGCCGTACAGCCTGGTACAGCCGTACAGCAGCCGTGCCCACACACACACACACACACACACACGCGCGCGCGACTCTTGTCATCATATTTATAACTTCCACCTGCCCAGTGCTTACTGTCCACCCTGACGATCAAATTTTCTGGCCGCCTAAGATTTAATATTTATCTAACACAACATAGTTTGGTCACATATTTATCAAATAACTGTTTAGAACGATTGAACAAATCAGATAATTATACCAAAAAATGTAAGTCTAAAGACTAATACTGACGAAATTCTGCAAAATAATTTTTTTATAAACACAATGGTTGGATGGAAGATTTAACCATTTTTATAAATCGGAAAATATATTTATCGTTTACATAGTACAGTTCTGTTTAACGATCTCGAGTTTCTTTAAACATACTATGCAATTCTTATTCGGTAGTATGTTTAAATGTATGAAAAATGTTTGAACTAGAGTGGATTTATTTTCAAATCTTACAAATTAAAACATCACATGTGTTTGATTTGGATTTTAGAAACCCAATTTAAACTAATTTCTAACATAATTGAAAAGCCCTGGATTGTACAGAACATAAAATGCATATGGATCACCGCATATATATATATATATATATATATATATATATATATATATATATGTGTGTGTGTGTGTGTGTGTGTGTGTGTGTGTGTATGTTATCTATTGATCGTTCACTTATTAGGGCTACTAATATAATTGTTTAACCTTAAATAAACATTGTGACCATGGGGTAATCCCCGGTAATTATTTATTTCGTAAATATATATAATTAGAATATACTGTGTATTATGGCTTTAAGTACAACCTTAGCCCGTACATTATTTTACTACTATGATATTATGATAATTTACAGACAATACAAGAAAATACGATTGTCTGACGTGGTTACTACTGTATCTCAAAGACTTTGAGAGCTTGTATCGAATCAACTCATCACTAACAGTTCGTGTGTTAACGGAAGGATGTTTGATTATCCTGTATATTGCACACATTACTCATTACATTAAATTTCTTCAAAAAATAATAAAAAAGCTATAGTTATAACTCTTCCTGTACCTTCTTCCTACACATGACATAAAACCTACTAGCGTAAGTGTGGAAACACGTCTTTAGGCCCTTTAGTGCTAGTGATGCTGGACAAGCCAATGAAGACTCGGAAACTGCTGTTTAGAGGTCACCGAGATAAAAGGTCTGGCGGTCTACGAAGAACCGGTTATTTTCAATGACCCGAAGACGCCCTACACACTGATGCGGTCAACGCTGTACGCGGTACGCTAGCTGCAATCGCAAGGACCCCTGTGCTGCAAATTGTCGTGTCGCCGTGCATTGTGTCAGTGCATAAACTTCGGAAAGCTGCTACCTGGAATCTAAAGGATATATTGTTTCTACCCAAATTAAAATTTTTCAATTTTTTGAAAATAATCTAGGACACACATTTAGTAGAAAGTGCCTGTGGACGATTCCAATTAAAATGAACACGTGGTTTAAAACTGCTATGAAAATCTGAAAACATACATAAACGATATAGAATATTCATGCATATCGATTTGTTCTTGCTCCAAGACATTCTGTGTTGAACATCTAATTTATGGCTTTCGACTTTCAAGCGCTTTCTAACGAAACAAAAATAAAATAATAGAAAGCCCAAACGTGATACGATGTACATTTAACATAAGGTCAATTGCATCCTAAATTATTCTGACTTGATGTAGCCTATAGTATTATCAAAGAGGCTGCGAATGTGGTTTTTATCCTTGGTATGATATCATTAGAACCCAATTAGTTCAATAAGCTGATTCTCTGGTTTTGTCATGGTTCACGCTCATGATATTAGCAAGGTTACCTCTTGCTCTTATCATCTCAACGCTAAAGGGGTCGTTGACTTTGTTTTACGTTTATCTTAACTTTTCTTTTTTATTAATTATTGATGGTTCTTTTTTACTGATCTGCACCAATCATTTATGGTTATTAATCATTATTATCTTGCCAATTTATTTTCGTAAGAGAGTTTTTAATTAGAATTAAAGTTATTTTGGTGAAGATATTGAACTTGTCCGGGGGCTTAATTATCATTTGTTATGACCTAAGATCTGACCTTTACACGATTACTTTAATATGAGGTATTTTAACGTTGTTAATTACATAAATTCATATTTTCTTGCTTGAATCGTCATAATTAATTGTTTATTATTAAAATAGTTCAGAGGTCTCGGTTTTGGATTATTGTGTAAAAACCATATTGATCAGATTATTGAAATGACGACCATACCACAGAGTAGGTACTTTAAGCCAAGTATGAATGAGGATTGAGAGTAAGATGATTGTGGCGCGATCTTATAGTGTTTGTTACTGATAAGGGCTGACATGTGCCTTAGACAGGACTGTTAATTAATAGGCCAACGGTCGATGGCAAATAAGCGAGTGGAATCCGAACCACGGCCTCTGAATTACTAACTGTTATAGTTATGAAGATCGTCTTTGTGGATTAAGTAGTATTACAATAGTGCGGACGTTAATCCACACAAGAGAACCCTACACCCACCCACCACCATCGCTTATAACTATCCACAATTCGTGACCTCCAAGTAGCTGGATTACAGGACGACGCCATCATCCCAGTCGTGTATGTTTAGACTATGCAATAAAATAATTAGTAACAATTGTTTGATTTGTCATTCACACGATACCTTCTGGGTAGGAGACATTGCTAACCTCGAGCCAGTGATAAGGTACAGGGGGAGAGGGTGTGTTCCCTAGAACGATGTAGGCCTGCTCGTATACCTCCTACACCCACCCATGCGGCTCCGTATCATTTTCATCGTAGTCATGTTAATAACGAAAATATGTTTACAGCTTACTGCAACAGAAATTCTTCCAATTTAATCTATCCTCTGGGGAAAATTAATTTTAAATGAGGCTCTTCCAGGAACGATTAAACAGCAACGCTCTCGCCCGGCCACAGCGGCACCCAGACGCAACGTCGCTGAACCTCTCATTGTAGCACTTTACCTGAAAAAATTGTGACTAACTATTTTTAGTCAGCAGAGAATCAATTAGAGCACACGCAATGTTAGCAAATGTTGTTTGCACATGTATCTTTCACAATTTTAATAATCCCATAATGTTACCTGTTAATAATCCAAAAACAGGCCACTATTAGCAGCGACAAGACAGAAGTCAGTCGCTCTCTTTTAAAACTGCGAAATTTCTCTAAAAATTCACAAAAATATACTAAATAAAATGTTATAATTTTTTAATATTTTCTCAGTTTTTAAACCATTAACAGATATTTTTCAAGTAGGAAGAGCTATTAAAACCTAACCTCATATATCGGACTTGCAGGCTCTGGCAAAGGTAACAAAAATGCTAATACATATAATAATAGTAAAACGTAATAAAAAATATTACTGTAATCCCTTAGGATTTACCAAGGGTTGTCCATAAATATTTCTAAATGATTTGTTTAGTTCTATATGATGAGATTTCAATTACCTATGGCTTTGCCAAGGGTTGTCCCTAGATATTTCTAAATGATTTGTTTAGGCCTATATGATGAGGTTTCAATTCCCTATGGCTTTACCAAGGGTTGTCCCTAGATATTTCTAAATGATTTGTTTAGGCCTATATGATGAGGTTTCAATTCCCTATGGCTTTACCGAGGGTTGTCCCTAGATATTTATAAATGATTTGTTTAGGCCTATATGATGAGGTTTCAATTCCCTATGGCTTTACCAAGGGTTGTCCCTAGATATTTCTAAATGATTTGTTTAGGCCTATATGGTGAGGTTTCAATTTATAGTTTATCAACATACTCTCTCGTTGTCTCACTCAGTGAGTAGGCCTCCACAGTAGCCCACATTTATGTTTGAAATGTTTGTTCGTTCATGTTTTTATTATGCGATACGCCAACCAACTCCCCTGTACCTACAATTAATTATACCCTCTTCAGTATACATTCTTCATGAATGTTCATTGTCAGTTTATCCTTGGCAAGCCCAGCGGTTATCTCCGGGTCATGCTTCGTTGCCGTTTACCTGCCGGTGCCAAGCGCACGTCAAGCGCCCCAAGCATTGCCGCTGCACGCATCCAGTGAAACAATAATAATAATAATACAACTATAAATAATAATAATAACAATATAATTCATTCAATTTCATCGGTTCCATAAATTATGAATATTCGTCAATCTTTGGATGTTGATACCAGTAATACGAGTATTTCATCTTGTATTATTCAAAAATACAGTACCTACAGTCTGCACTTTAGCAGTAAAACTGATCAAATCTTTTGCGATAAAAATTTGGTATTTGTAATAATTTTTACTGGAGAAAATATAAACCCATTCAAATTTCAACGTAGTCCAGAACTATAATAAGGTGAGCTAGTCCAGTATTGTACACACGTGATGGGATACGACTCAACCTCAACTATGTCGTAATAATCCTTATAGATTGCCTTTAAAGCTAGACGATCTAGTATTAACTATCAAATCTCAATTACATAAAAAACTCTTATTTAATTATAAAAGCGTAAAATTTCTACAGACCATCTCCGTCAACTCGCCCTACAAACAAACACTACTCAGTTGCTCTGTTCGTTCACCTGACAAAACCTCCCGCGGATTTTCTCAACCGCGCGACGCCAGTTTTTCCTCAGCACAAAGGATCACAGAATGGTTTTTGCTTTCGTCACGTCACGATATTCAACATTTACTGGCCACCAAAGCGCTCCATGCTTGCAAAATCAGGAATTTCAATTCGCTTTTGCTCATCTTTATAGCAAATCCCAAGGTTAATAAAAAATGTTATGGTCTATTCCACGATGAAGGTCGAATACAATAATGATTTAGTTTTTATGAACTTATTATTACGTTTATGCATTGTAAACCTCCCGACGCTACTACGTAAGGAGTATAATCTACGAAATATACCTGAGAAGCAACTAAGAAACCAAAGAAAGAGACTTCTCATTCATACTTGGCTTAAAATAAAAACCTGCGTAGATAGTATTTCATTAAATAATATGAATAATACACTTGTATACCTATCAATTCTATATAATATTCCCTTGAATGAGCACAATGAACGCAATTCCTCTTTCTTCTTATATTTAAAGCAGATGCGACGCACATTTGCTGAGCAAGAATTTACAGTTTCTTTGAGAGATTACTCTCGGATGAGGTATCCGAAGCAACATCAACAGATGGACCATCGGACTATCGGCGGGCTATTGTAGCGGTCTGTAGGCCTATGGCTCCGGAACTAACGTCGTAGATGAATTAACCATTTGACCTCATAGATGTCGAGCGAGCCTTCAAACCAAAGATGAATGAAACCGGCGGGCTCTAGTTCCGACAAGCGGCCTTAGGTTGGGCGGCGCGGCCATGAGAGGACCCGCCCAGGCCTGCGCAACCACACAAACTGTCGCACCCGTCCATCTAAAAACTACACATTTAAAACTAATGTTACGTTTTACGTCTAAGTGAATTGCACATTTCAACGAAATGTGCAATTCATTTCATTCTCTTAAAAATTAACTTTACCGTTTTCTGTTGGCAATTCCTAGGTTTATTATATCCAAATATCAATATAATGATCGAATGAATAAATATTGATCTTCGAAGATGGCTGAAAGTTTCTAGATATCACTCCTTTGGTAAATATGGAGTAACCGGTCTTGACAAAACTGTTCACAACAAACACAGATACAGACATCGTCCACACAACAATTATTATACAGTAATTCAGTTTTCCTTTTTCAAAAATCTATTAGGTGATTGAAGGATTGGGAACAGGCTATTTAAACTTAGAACTATAAAAACTTCACCCTAAGAAAATGAAACCAATTTACGAAAAACATTTACTATACTGCAGTTATCTTAAATTTAAACAATCCATACTTTTCAGTTTATTTCAAGAAACTGAGTACAATATGTGCTCCACTTACTTTAGAGATTGTAATACACAGATTGTTACGTAAGGTTAATTTGAATTTTCGATCTGTTTTCCAGCTCCAATACATAACCACCCCTCGCCAGAGTTGGAATCTTGTGCAGCAAAATTGTTTTATTCATTAGTAAATTTCCTATGGAAAAATGAGCTATTCACATGGCCTTTCCGAGTATAGGTTAAGTGAGAAAAGATTAAAATGTATGTATCGATTATTATTGGAAATATTGTAATACTTTGTGAAGGCAAAGTGAAAACAAAAAACATTTTTACTAAATTGATCCCGAGGACCAACGTAATGTTTTCAACCAAATTCAACAACTACCAGATACAGAGTTTTCCATAAACTGAGGATAACAATAACAGGTCGATGTGAACTTGCTACTTTATTGTGTGTTAATCAGATTAGATTAGATTGTAATTAGAATGTTACTGGCGTTGATTAACATCAACGCCAGTAACATTTTTAACATGACATAACATAACATTCTTTTCTATTAGCCAAGAGGAGTGACGAAATAATGCACCACTCCGGACTACCGAATGCATTTAAATTATTTACTTTTCACGCGTCGACACGTAACCCTTGCAGTAATGTATCTATTAGCTCACGGGGACTATCCATGTTCCCAAATATTGTAGACATGTTACATTTCATAGGATTAGACAGCCCCATTACAGTAGGTAAATCTCGCCTATCTTTAGCGGTTTATACAACATATCAGTATAAATGATGTATAAAATTTGATCAGAAACGTATTATTTTGCTATATAAACTATTTTACGGGTTCCAAACAATTTCTCCATATTTAAGCATTCTACCTTTCTTTGAAAGACAGTTTTCTTTAAGACCTTTATCGGGCCTAGTCTAATCCTTGTGATTTTTTAAGAAATATTTAAAAAAACTATACATTTTAATGAATAAAATATTTAATTTGAAATATACGATATTGATATCAATATTCTTGTATATGTATGTTTTATGTTGAGTACTGTATTTCAATGTTATTTATCAGAATAATAACGCCATTGTGTAAATAGGTACACGGTAAATCAGGAATAATTGAAACAATCGTTTTTACAATATGATATTTTTCCTCTGCTGAAATCACATCCTTGTTGTTCCCACAAACAATAGTAATATTCACCCTATCTACTGCACTTTTGACATGGATATCTCTTAGCTCTTGGGGATATTGGCAATCCGTCAGACCAAAATTTGTGACGGTTACGTCATATGCTTAATGACGTCATAAGGACAGCTGTTTTGATGAACTGAAAACATTCCCTTTGTAAATATCAAATGATCTAACATATTTCCCACCTGGAAGTAAATACAATAATTTTGACATGGATATGTCATTTCTGGGGGGGGGGTAGACTATTAGCAATTTGCGCTACCAAATTTTTAAGCAGTGACGTCATTTGGTTAGTGACGTCATAGTTTGGTTATAAGCACAGCTGTTTGAAAGAACTGAAAACATTCCCTTTACACATATCCATGATCTGACCTATTTCACAGAGAGAAGTAAATACAAACATTTTTATATTCAACTTGTACCCTTTAAAAGAATACGGTATAATGAGAACAGAACAAAGTTTAAAAAAACAACACACTCCATTAACGTTCGTACGTTTTTGTTTGAGAGTAGGCCTACAAATTACATGTAGGCGAATCTGCATGTGCTGAAACACACCTGCTGATTCCTTCGGTGACGGTGTGTGAACGTAATGTTTCCCGACCTCTAATCATGGCGTGATGTCACGCGGACGCAGTTCGGTTACTGTTTCAATTAGTTAATTGAAATGTCCAGATGGCAGATAACGCTCGGGCTTGGGGACGTGGACGTGGAGTGTGTTATCAGCTAACTAACCTCATCTGTTACATACTGAAACACTTCGTTCACGACTTGGGCACAATAAGCCTACAAGTTTAGCAGGATGTTTGACTCTCGATGAAAAACGTTGACTCTCTTTTGGATCTCGACAATCACACTGTTACACTGTTACACAATGTTAAAATACCAATAGGTAATGTTAGAAACTAACATGAACATCAATTTCAAAACCGATCTAATAATTCTAATTCAAACCAACCGTTAAAATTCCATTCCATTCTAATTTTAAATTATTGTATTTTAATTATTAAATTAGTACCTAGGCTAACACAATCCGTTAAAGGTACCTTTATTCTTTACATAGTTTTTAAACTAGTAATTTAAGGTGAATTGCTTAGTACAAAAATAATTCCAATAAGCATTTCTTTATTTGGAGACCGTACAAAGGGCCCAACGCTTCTGTCGCAACGTCTGCACTAGAGCGCAGCTGCTTCGTCGGTGTCTGATTTCTTTGACACATCACAGCTGATCTCCGCTGTGTCAGTCGCTAATCAGCTGTGGTTGATCAGCTGCTTACGCACTCCAGTCCTGCTGGATGCGTTACGAAACTGGGCTGTACTACTATGAGAAAGCTGTATAACTTTACACGTTTTTACGATTCAAAATTTGTTTGTCTCATATAATTAACTACATCTATATGTAAATAATTGCAATTTTAAGTGTTTTCTTTTTCAAGGAAGACATTTGCTCCCGGGAAACGTTTAAATGACTTTGTAGTGGAGAAAAACGTTCCTTAAAATTTGTTTACCTCGATTGTACTAATTTTTAAAGTAGCTATATAAAATCTTATTTTTAACTAATGGACTTTTGCTTTAGTTTTTTACTCTTAATAGTTTCTTATTTTGGTGGTCTCACATATGATTTTCAATTGTCATATTATGGCTTCCTAAAAAACAAAAGGTTAATAACTTTAGCAGTCAACGTAAGTTATAGTTATAAAATTTCACGTCTCACAACTTCTGGTTTGGAAGTGTAACAAAAAATTCAAATATAAATTGTCAACCTAAGGCTAGTGTTACAAGTTAGTTAACGACATGGCTTTCATAACCAAGTATTGTAAATGTAACAAAATACGCCTCGAACGTTCCGCTGTTGTAGTTACTGTGTCTTGGTTGACACCTTCTCATAGAGGAGAGCTGCACTGGGCTCTTTGATGAGGTCTGACCAATCAAGCAGTCTTCCTTCATCTTGTACTCTGATAACACTAATCTATCAGTATGTTAAAGTTTTTGTCGCTTCGATAATACCTGGCTCTGTATTTTATTGCAAATATAATCTATCCTGTGGTTGCAAAAAACCTCGCTCACTGTCTTATCACTAATTCTCCCACTTCCCAATTACCTAGGAGGCTGAAATTTGGTATACTGGTTGGTATACTGGTGGTTGACGAATAGCTTTTGTGACGATTTCCCTATAAATCTGTACCCTACAAGCATTCAAAGTTCCCATCTTAACCTAATGGAGATATAATTTTGTTTGGATTACAACATATAATAAATCTCAAAGTATATTATTGTATAAAAAGCATTTAGTCTTAGATTTATAAATAGTTACACAGCTATATTCTTACAACTACATCAGCGTGGCCTCTCTGTTCGGGTCATGCTTGTTTACTCCACATTAATTAAATCATTACAGTATGCTCCCCACCAACAATGTTGCCAGATGCGGCAAATATAACAGCTGTTTAGTTTAACATTCTAGTAAACACACCTGATTCATCGCAAGTATAATCAGCCGAATGGGAACAACTACCTGTGAAATACATACATGTAAAGAAGACAGAGGTAGATCAACATTAACATCCATAAATAAGGTGAAGTACATAAAATAACCTACTAATATTAAAACTAAATTTTTCTTTTAAACTAATAATAAATTCAAATTAATGCAAATGAATAAATGAATTGAAATGCAAATTGTAAATCAGTAGGCGTACCAGATACGAGTTCAACATACCTTTATTCAGTGATTGGTGACCTTGACCTTGGTACAATGTCACCCAGGTATCCGGCAACTTAACGTGACCTTGTGTCTGTCGCGAATAAGATGAGAGGAACATCAACTACTGTAAAGCTAATGTTCTAATGTTCTGATAATCGGCAAAGCTCTGTGAGAATCTGAATAAGCCTACCGTCCCATGCGTATAGGGTCAAAAATATGCCATTTGACTATTTTCGGTCATACAAACAATAATGAGCATTTCTTCAAAATGTAAATAAACTAAATTACGGTTGTGGTAAAACCATTGCACAGTTATTCAGTTTTCCAAAAAAGCACTGTTTGGGCTAATCTTTTCAAGTATAGACTCATATAACCATATATGTGGTGGGTGATAAAAACCTACAACAGTAAAACGTATAAGTTTATAAAACCAGTAAAGTTTATAAAACCATCACTCCAATACACTCACAGTTACTATACTCCTATTACTTTACCTTGAAATATTAACTGACGGGAAGTTTTAAGTCTTCATTCGTGGTAAAAAGGAACTCATTCACTTTAAGAATAAATGGTTTATCGATTTGACGGACTACATATCAAATGTATTAGTGCCAATACCCCTCGTTTTACAACATGTGATTACTGAACATTTGTTTGTTTATAGCACTTGCTTACAACATATTGTTAACATTATTCCTAGCTCGATCTTTAATTAGTTTGAACAGGATTGAACGGCCCTTAATGTTATGAAATTTTAATTGCAAACATTACATTATTTAAGGAGACACAATCCACCTAACCCTCCAGCCTTTTCGTTAAATTGCTAAGAAAAGGAAATCGAGTGTTTCAGAGGTTTAGAATAATCCTGTTTTTTATCGCATTAAGTTTGTTGGAAGAAATTATAAAACGATATTTGCTATAGAAATTAAAATTGATGTTCGCAGTTCGATGTATAAGCCTATGCTAGCGCGACTGGAGTTCGAAGTCCAATGTATAGGCATACGCTAGCACCACTAGTGTTCGTAGTTCGATGTATAGGCCTACGCTAGCACGACTGGTGTTCGCAGTCCGATGTATAGGCCTACGCTAGCACGACTGGTGTTCGAAGTCCAATGTATAGGCATACGCACCACTAGTATTCGTAGTTCGATGTATAGGCCTACGCTAGCACGACTGGTGTTCGCAGTCCGATGTATAGGCCTACGCTAGCGCGACTGGTGTTAGAAGTCCAATGTATAGGCATACGCTAGCACCACTAGTGTTCGTAGTTCGATGTATAGGTCTACGCTAGCACGACTGGTGTTCGCAGTCAGATGTATAGGCATACGCTAGCACCACTAGTGTTCGTAGTTCGATGTACCTATAGGCCTACGCTAGCACGACTGGTGTTCGCAGTCCGATGTATAGGCCAACGCTAGCGCGGCTGGTGTTCGCAGTTCGATGTATAACCCTATGCTAGCGCGACTGGTGTTCAAAGTCCAATGTATAGGCATACGCTAGCACCACTAATGTTCGTAGTTCGATGTATATGCCTACGGTAGCACGACTGGTGTTCGCAGTCCGATGTATAGGCCTACGCTAGCACGACTGGTGTTCGCAGTCCGATGTATAGGCCTACGCTAGCACTACTAGTGTTCGTTGTTCGATGTATAGACCTACGCTAGCACGACCGTTGTGCGGAGTTCGATATATAGGCCTACACTAGCACGACTGGTGTTCGCAGTTCGATGTATAGGCCTACACTAGCGCGACTTGTATTCGCAGTTCGATACAAAGGCCTACGCTAGCGCGGCTGATGTGCGCAGTTAGATATGTAAAGGCCTACGCTAGCGCGACTGGTGTTCGCAGGTCGATGTATAGGCTTACGCTAGCGCAGCTGATGTGCGGAGTTCGATGTATAGGACTACGCTAGCGCAACTGGTGTTCGCAGTTCGATGT
Organism: Nephotettix cincticeps; assembly: GCA_023375725.1. Taxonomy (NCBI): domain Eukaryota; kingdom Metazoa; phylum Arthropoda; class Insecta; order Hemiptera; family Cicadellidae; genus Nephotettix; species Nephotettix cincticeps. The sequence continues at coordinate 110,785,414 of CM041786.1, read as the reverse complement.
ATAGGCCTACGCTAGCGCGGCTGGTTTTCGCAGTTCCATGTATAGGCCTACGCTAGCGCGACTAGTGTTCGCAGTTTGATGCCAGCGCAGGTGATGTGCGTAGTTCGATGTATAGGACTACGCTAGCGCGTCTGATGTGCTCAGTTTAATGTATAGGCCTACGTTAGCGCAGCTGTGTAATGTAGGGCTACCGCGCACACAGCTTCGTCCCTCGCCCTCAAGACAGACGGGCGACCCTTGATGGAGGAAGAGGAACCCTGATTGGTAACTTCCCTCATACGTTGATTGCGTCCTGTCTGATACTGATACAGATGTGTAATGTAGGGCTACCGCGCACACAGCCTCGTCCCTCGCCCTCAAGACAGACGGGCGACCCTTGATGGAGGAAGAGGAACCCTGATTGGTAACTTCCCTCATACGTTGATTGCGTCCTGTCTGATACTGATACAGATGTGTAATGTAGGGCTACCGCGCACACAGCCTCGTCCCTCGCCCTCAAGACAGACGGGCGACCCTTGATGGAGGAAGAGGAACCCTGATTGGTAACTTCCCTCATACGTTGATTGCGTCCTGTCTGATACTGATACAGATGTGTAATGTAGGGCTACCGCGCACACAGCCTCGTCCCTCGCCCTCAAGACAGACGGGCGACCCTTGATGGAGGAAGAGGAACCCTGATTGGTAACTTCCCTCATACGTTGATTGCGTCCTGTCTGATACTGATACAGATGTGTAATGTAGGGCTACCGCGCACACAGCCTCGTCCCTCGCCCTCAAGACAGACGGGCGACCCTTGATGGAGGAAGAGGAACCCTGATTGGTAACTTCCCTCATACGTTGATTGCGTCCTGTCTGATACTGATAAAAATCGTAACCCAAGTCTTATTGTTTTGCAACCTATACCGTCAATGATGTCAATGATGACCCTAGAAAATAAGTAAGTTCATATTTTCTAGGGTTGATGATCCACGTTATTTTGTAACATCACAAAATTAATTGAGATTTCCGTTTAACATTAAGCACTATATTTTTTATATTATGTACTAAAATTTATACCACGCATAGATGCGTGAAGATGGATTATGTGTGCATTTGAGGGTTTTACCATAGCGCCTTTCAAATCGAAAGGGCTCTCGACAATTCCATGTTACTATTGTTGTATTGATTGATATAACGATATGTTACACCATATTTTTGATTTCAAAAATCAACCCTTAAACATTTAATTTTGACATGAATATGTCTGAGCAATGGTTGCCAACACCCTCCCCGTGTTGGAAATCCGTCAGATCAAAATTAAAACGGTGACGTCATGTGGTTAGTGATATAAGGTCAGCTGTTAGAAGAAACTGAATCATTCTTTTTAGACATATCCATTATCTAAGCTATTTCCCAAAGGAAAGTAAATACCATATGTTTTATTCATTCCATCTTCCTAACATTCCTAATTAAGGAATCACGGCAATTCCTCATCCAGTCTCAGCTTATGAATTAAGAATTATTGTTACCTACTATAGACCAAATTAATTGTTCGTTTTAAGGTCCATATTTACACATATTATTTTTTTAAATAATTTTAAATTAAAAACATTCACACATATTCTTTCACATAAGTAACGTTGCAGAAAAGTGCATACCCAAATCTAAACTTTATGGGTGGACAAATAGTACCAGAAATATATCATGAGCATTCATTGTATCACAGGAAACGAAACTATAATAGTTTCTTTGTCTGTGATAATGGTCTATGCAGAAACAAAATCGGTGTTATGTGATAAAGACAAAATAACTAGCATATCGTAAGCCGTTATCACTGCACCGTTATATGAATAAAATAGCGATTGGTAATCGTCTGATAAGAGCTGATATCACTGGTGTCATTAGAGATGGCCGTGATCCGACATTTTATTAGACCCGAACTTGAACATAAACAAGGCAATATTCGACCTGCGCATGAGCAATAATCAGTTGGCCTACAACATTAGTCTCGCTAAATGCAACTCGTTAACACTTCGGTCAACACAGCTCGGTGCTGTGCTGTTTTAGTAGCTCAAGGACATTTTTATCAGCCAGTAAGATTATGTTTTATGTATTACACACACAAAATCTCTAACGCTGTGATAAGAATTGTTGTTTGAAGGTGTAAACGTCTCACCAGGTGAAAAAGTGTTATAATATATATATATATATATATATATAATATAGTATATAATATATATATATATATATATATATATATATGTTTTTGAATCTGAAGATAATGCTACAGTTTTATATATGTATATATGAGCTATATAGTAAAAATGCATAGGGTCTGTAGAGAATATTTCTAATCCAGAGCCGATATATCTTCCATCTTTCAAAATAACTATATCCGCCTGTAGAATTAAGTAACGAAATCAGCCGGTTAAGTTAAAATTGAAACATGGTATATAAAATCATCCATATTTATTTTTTCAAAAATATGATGGTATATATTTGTATGTAATATTTATAGTGGTTTAATACAATTCAAAAGTATGTAGGTACTCGTAAATAACTAAATAATGATGTTTTATTTTATGCCAAAGAGTCAAAGAACAACAACTAAAAAACTTTCTTGTACTATGCACATGCTAAGAATTATTATTACAATGTTTCCTATGCTTGTTTATCTACTTCAATAAGGTTATATTCATAAAAATTTATCTATGAAGGTAATTACATGGGCATGTTTTATATTGATAAGATCTAATGTTTTATCAGTTTTAATTTGGTTAGAAACTGTCCAGTAGTGACATGACTTATGGACCATTGGTCTGACCACCAAATCACAACAGCACCTAGTGACCAAGGTCAGCTATTGTATTCTCTTTTAACCTTGGTCTTAACTCCCAGTTCACCTAAGTGAATTAAAATTGATGAATAAGTATAGTTTTCTTTTTTCTCATTAGCTATGACCTCTCAAACATAACCTTTTTTTACGATTAAACAAAAGAGCACAAACAAATTATTATGTTTAATGTTATTTACTATGTTTATTTATGGTGAGCTATCATCAAATGGTAGGGGTCAAATGAAATTGTACAGTTCTAGGAAAACACCTTAGAATTTGTAATTTTTATCTTAAATTAACAATATCAGTCAATTGACACATACTTTCTCTGACTACAGGTAAATTAAAGAATACAAACCTTTATTAAAACTGTCATCACATTATTTAATGCTCATTAAAATGATAAAAAATCTAGCTTTTCAAAAGAGTCAAGTTGTTAAATACAAGTTGAATTTTTTTAAATTGTTGAACTAATGGGGTAATAAATTTGTATGTGTGGGTTTTATTGAGTTACGCGAGCATACTAAATTTCATTGTAAAACGGTTAAGAAATAAGGAAGAAGTTTATTTTTTATTATTCTCTAATTACCTTAGATAAAATTATTCAGAATGCTGCAGTCTATTGTTTAATTTTCACACTTATTTAATGGTTACAGTCAAAATATGTTTTAGAGATTTATCGTTTTGCCAGAAAATTTCAAACAATTGATTATTTTACATTTCAATGAAAATAACTTTGGAAACATAATTTTTACATGGTATCTTATTGTTTGGTTATTTTATATTGTGAGCTACCCATAGAAATAAAAATGTTTGTATTTACTTCCCTGTGGGAAATAGGCTTGGATTAGATCATGGAAGTGTTTATTTATTTATTCATTTATTATCACAAAGCAACAGTAACAGGTGATAAATTTCAATACAGTACAATCAACAAAAAATACATCAAATACTCATACTTATGAATAGACTGAACATGAATAAAATGTGCTGAGGAAAAAAATCATCATGGCCTTCCTGTGGGATGAGAGAGGAAGTCTTTAACATTCTAGAAGGCGGTTTGAAGAAGGAAATTAAAGGCTAGTTTTTTGGATTTCTTGAAATCAGGTTCATATTTTATGAGAGGAGGGAAATTATTAAATGTCTTGAAGCAGGCATATGAAGGAGATTTTTCAAATAAAGAGGTTTTATGGACCGAGTATTGATAAAATTCTGAGTTTCTGGAAGTGCTGTCTGCAAGGCTCTCAGGGGCCAGCAACTGATATCAATCTGATTGCTTTTTTCTGGGCCACAAAAACCTATGAAGCATCAGAAGAATTCCCCCAAAAGATCAAACCATAGGAAATGAGTGAATGGAAATAAGCAAAATATACCTATCTCAAGACCTGATAACCAACAGATTTGGATAAGACCAAAAGTGCATAGAAAGCACAGAAATATGTCTATGTATGTTTACAGAAGTATGTAGAATCATAGAAATATGTCTAAAGGGAATGTTTTCAGTTCATCTAAAACACATGTTCTTATTCTTATATATTAAAAAAATGTAATACAATAGCTCTGGTAGTTTCTATCAAACACTTTGTTTTGCATTACACAAATCTGCTAACACTACCATTTTTTGGGTTCAAGGGACCCTAAAAATCCTAAAATCCTGAAAAAGTCCAATGCAAACTCTAATTAAAATAAAGGACAAACACAATACTTTCTCTATACTACCATATAAGTAGGAGAAAGTAAAAAGATAATTTTTTAATATCAATAATTCTGTAATTCTAAAATTCCTGTAGTTTAATGTTATTAAATAATTTAAGAGAATAAATTGAATACAGAGTAACAAGTCAGTGTGAAATGGAAAAAGACATGAAAAATTAGATCTGTTGTTGTATGCTGGTTTATTATTAGGTATTCTCTACTCAAGGTTATATCAACTAGTGAATATTCAAAGCACACTAGTATGAATTATTCAGTGTGACTGTCTCTTTTTATGCTCATATCAATCACAGACACTTTGGATGACCACGGAATGGCAATAATGTAAATAGCCAATGTGATGTATCACAGTGGTCGACAGACAGAATTTAATTTGGAGGAATGGGTCCTATAGAAACTAAACTTCATCGAAGTATAAATATGTCTAACTGACAGGTTGAAAAGGAATATTGAAAACGAGCCATTTTAAGAAGATTATTTGCCTGTCAATTATATGGAATTACAAGACTTTTCATGTCTTGAAAGATTCGATGAATATGAATTATTAAATGAGACAATATATCCTTCACTGTATTCTGGATAAACACATTTGTATAGGGTATCTGAGTCATCGACAAAATTATTAAAAAATCCATAGCCAAAACAAACAGACGTTATATGTATAGTACTAAAAATTAGCATATAGTCAAACATATTGAAAATGAGATAGGCAATAATAATTTTTCAACTCTATAATATTCCCTGTCAACAAAACATGTTTACCACCTTCTTAAATTTAACTCGACTCAGACTTCTGTTTTCGGCAGGGAATTTATTATAAAAGAAAACTAGCGTTACCCGGCGAACTTCATACCGCCTAACACTATAATGTACACAATTTTATAGAGTAGTTTTAGGTACACATATAAAATAAATCATTATATATAGAGCTGTGAAATTTTTTCCCAGTGTTTATGGGTCCTTTCTCTATAATGTTAACGAATTATTGTATTGAAAACTGACAAGAATTTGTTCCCTATAATTTTTAAATATGTACAATTTTTTATTTTTTACTGTATTTCTTAAAAATCCCAAAAATATCTATTAAACTTTTTTTTATTTCTTTAACAGCTAAGTTATGGTTAAAAATAGGTTGTCAATAGAGTTTACACTAATGTGAACAAAATATAAAAAATAACATTGATACTTCAGTTAGTTTTCAAGAAAGGTACCTAAGTTCACAAAAACATGATTTTCCGCCACGGCTAAAAAACAAAACGACCTCGGACAAGTAGTGTAAGGTTTTATAGATTTTTTTATTCACAACAAGAATAAAATACAATAAAAACAAAAAAATATTGAATTGTTTGTTCCTGATTACCTTAAGTACATTTCAAAAACAACCATCTATAATAAAACTATTATATTCTTTAAAGTTTGTCTAAATATCTTTTAATAATTTATTGTTTCAAAAATAATCATCCATTTTCTGAATAGCAACAAGAGAAACAAAGTTAAATTAAGTGTTAGAATTGTATAGGGGAACCCCCTCCTCCCGGTAATAGCAAGCTTTTTTGAGGAGTGGATTTTGTTGGGTGATTTGGCCTAATGCTGCATACCAGGTCTCATGGAAAATGGTTGGGAAGTACTGTAAATTGATTTTATGATTTTTTTAAAGAAATTGATTTTTAATATTCTCTGTAAGAATAACATTGGGCACCCTCAGAAAACTTTTATTTTTATCTATTTTTTATCTACTTTTTATATTCTATCTACTTTGTTCATCATGGATTAAACATAAATTTAATTTTTCTCTAGAATTATTATTTGTAGACAAATAATTCAAAATACTAATTTGTTTAGTTTTTTAAGCTGATTTTAATGGAGGAAGTCCATTTATATTTTACCTTTATTGTTTTTGCGGAAAATAAAAAAAACTATTTTTTTACATATAAAAGCCCATAACTTTCGAACCCTAATTTTTAAAGGCATGTGGGTGGTGGTATATTATTTAGTACTTTAAGCACTATAAACTGTTAAATTTTAATCAAGATCATTAGAGCTGTGTTTGACACATTTGGATTTTTACATTTTTTTAAGGGTTTTTAGAGTCAACTACCCCTTAAAAAAACTCCGAAAAATGAAAAAAATGCCTGGAGATATAGTGAATATATAAATACATATATAATACCAAATTTCATCTAAATCGGAACAACGGGGTATGCTGTGGCTCTGTACACATCCAGACACACAAACACACACAGACAGACATACGAATGGACAGACATCAAGTTAAAACCCACTTTTTTGGATTCAGGGGACCCCAAAACAGATAATATATCCACTCTCAACTCATATTCAAAAATGTTGACAAAAACAATTCTACAAAAACATGATTTTCCGCCACGGCTAAAAAACAAAATGACCTCGGACAAGTAGTGTAAGGTTTTATAGATTTTTTTATTCACAACAAGAATAAAATACAATAAAAACAAAAAAATATTGAATTGTTTGTTCCTGATTACCTTAAGTACATTTAAAAAACAACCATCTATAATAAAACTATTATATTCTTTAAAGTTTGTCTAAATATCTTTTAATAATTTATTGTTTCAAAAATAATCATCCATTTTCTGAATAGCAACAAGAGAAACAAAGTTAAATTAAGTGTTAGAATTGTATAGGGGAACCCCCTCCTCCCGGTAATAGCAAGCTTTTTTGAGGAGTGGATTTTGTTGGGTGATTTGGCCTAATGCTGCATACCAGGTCTCATGGAAAATGGTTGGGAAGTACTGTAAATTGATTTTATGATTTTTTTAAAGAAATTGATTTTTAATATTCTCTGTAAGAATAACATTGGGCACCCTCAGAAAACTTTTATTTTTATCTATTTTTTATCTACTTTTTATATTCTATCTACTTTGTTCATCATGGATTAAACATAAATTTAATTTTTCTCTAGAATTATTATTTGTAGACAAATAATTCAAAATACTAATTTGTTTAGTTTTTTAAGCTGATTTTAATGGAGGAAGTCCATTTATATTTTACCTTTATTGTTTTTGCGGAAAATAAAAAAAACTATTTTTTTACATATAAAAGCCCATAACTTTCGAACCCTAATTTTTAAAGGCATGTGGGTGGTGGTATATTATTTAGTACTTTAAGCACTATAAACTGTTAAATTTTAATCAAGATCATTAGAGCTGTGTTTGACACATTTGGATTTTTACATTTTTTTAAGGGTTTTTAGAGTGAACTACCCCTTAAAAAAACTCCGAAAAATGAAAAAAATGCCTGGAGATATAGTGAATATATAAATACATATATAATACCAAATTTCATCTAAATCGGAACAACGGGGTATGCTGTGGCTCTGTACACATCCAGACACACAAACACACACAGACAGACATACGAATGGACAGACATCAAGTTAAAACCCACTTTTTTGGATTCAGGGGACCCCAAAACAGATAATATATCCACTCTCAACTCATATTCAAAAATGTTGACAAAAACAATTCTTTCTCGATATTCTATGAATAAGGGGATAAATTTAAAAAAAGAAATTGTACTTTCTTAATCCAAACTATTTAAATGTTAAAAAATGAAAACGCAAATCATCAAATGCACAACCTATTCAAATTACTGTAATAATAAACATATTACAGATAAATTTTATCAAGAATTTTGTTTCAAATTGTATGTACAGTCAACTGTACCATAGTTGCTTCTAGTTTAAATAGTTATTTGTTAATCTTACACTTTACTCTCATGAAAACAGATAGAGATAGAAAAAATACTCTGGGCTTGAATTAATTGTTGCCTCACTATGTAGATGTTCCTTGTGAAGACACTCCTATAAACATTCCTCATGTTTTACCAGTTACTTTTTTCCTCAATGCCACTGTAGTTTCTTGTTTACATTTTTTCACAGTTCAAATATATTTTACATTATTATATTTTACGGGGATCATGGCTTTTTAATCTTCTTTATAATTCATTTACAGTATCTAAGGCGTTAATGTTTAACCTTCCATGATGACACTATTTTTATTACTAACACACTCAGAATCAATACAGTGCATACATATATTACAATACTGTACATATACAAATACAATTACAATATAATACATATTTATTAATCTACACGTCAAAGGTATTATATTTTTCATTACCTTCATGAAATACCCCCAATATAAAATAGGTAACCTACCCAGGGTTGGTTAAATAATCAAAAATACCTACTCAGGTGTTTTAAAACAACCTATGAATCATGAGATATGAGTGTAAGATGATTGTGGTGTGATCTTGTTGTCTTGTTACTGACTAATGCTAGCATGTCCTTAAGACAAGACTGCTAATAGCCTAACAGCTAATGACAAATAGGAAGAGTTTCAGGATCCTAACCACAATTTTGCCTCTGAATTACGAATTAGTCTATTTATGAGGATTGTCTTAAGATATGAATCAATAGTGCGGACATTCAATAGGGAAAATCGCATCCACGGGCCATCGCTTATCAACAATTTGTGACCTCTAAGTGGCTGGATTACAAGACACGCCATCAACCCTGTCGTATAATGATCTTTTTGTCAAATTTCCATACAGCTCCACCTGCAGATTTCTCACTCTCATCTTATCCACAGGCCCTCACACATGGCACAAGATGTTCCCGGAGGCCGCCGGACCCCGACAGTCGCCTATTGATGTCAACACAGCGAGAGTCACCTCAGACACCTCCCTTCACTCCAAGCCACTACAGTGGCGCTACGTCCCCAGCAACAGCAAGGGCATCGTCAACCCCGGGTATGGCTGGCGGCTGGACGTCCACGGAGACGGATCAGGTCTGTGTTAGAACGAAGAATATCTTAAATGATATTCTTTCGTTGAATGATATGATGTTTTGTTAAAATCTATAAATTTTGCTTCAGAGAATTGATGTATGGTATTCAGTTGCACTGTACCCTGTAACTAGCAGCCCCGGTCAATGATATAAGGTTAATCCACCTAGTCTTCAACCATTAACTTCAACTTCGGTGGGTACCGGTATCCGATGGGTTACCAAACTTACCATGAAATTTTTCTGTGATTCCAGTAACTAATCAAAGCTAATGTAGGATATTCAGTGGATTTCAAACCTCAAAAAAATTACTGTTAGTTTGCTGTTGCTGTGAATAACACCAATACATTCTCAGTCCTAATTCAGTCTGGGTTCTTGTACACTATGGTGTGCCTTTATAGACCAACTATTTGGTATGTGTCATTTTCCCATGAATATGAATGTCAAATTTTCCCTAGAAAATTTCATTTGATATGGAGCTCTTTATTAAGATTAATTACATTTTCTCCTGAGTAAAGACAAATATTAGTCATGGCATCCCCAAGTCTGCTCACTCACTTCCTCCTTGTAACAATTAATCACTCATTAAACTCATGAGAGTCATAACTAAACTACTAATAACTACTAATAGTGAGCAACATTTAAAAATAATGTCACCTATATTTTCAGTTGACGATTTAAGATAATCATTTGCCTTTTAGCAAATTTCCCATAGGGAAGAAACTATTACCGTAGGTCTCATGGCGAGACTTAAGCCCGGGACCTTGTTATTATTTCGTTTTTTGATGCCAAGAGGCCAAAAACAATAGTTGTTTAAATTTGTATATATATATACAGGGTGTTCAATTAAGTCGGGGTAAAACCTCGAGGGGTGATAGAACTCATCAAAATAAACAAAAAGTTTTCTGTACACAAATGTCGAAACCCCTTTGTTTAGCCGCTAGCCGCCATTTTGTATTTTAAACAAAAAATGTTATAGGCCTATTTCAAGAATTATTTAAGATACAGGAACCAAACTTTGCATACATATTTATTGGCCAAAGATATATTCTCAAAGTATTATTTAGTTTGCTTCTATATTTTCAAAATGGCGGCGGTTAAAAATCTTTTAAGTTAAATAACAAAAAAACCATTTTTTCACCAAAGTACCATTAGATTTGAAATTGAAATTGCTATCTTTTTTATTTCCAGTGAACATTTTATAAAGTTAAGTAAGTTTTGTTATTTAAATCAAAAAATTTTTAACTGCCGCCATTTTGAAAAAAATAGAAGCAAACTGAATGATAGTTTAAGAATATTTTTCTCTTTAGCCAATAAATATGTGTGCAAAGTTTGGTTTCTCTATCTTAAATAGTTCTTGATACACTATATACAGCTTTTTGTATAAAATACAAAATGGCGGCTAGCGGCGAAACAAAGGATTTTTCGACATATGTTTGTAGGATTTTTTTTGTTTATTTTGATGAGTACTATCACTCCTCCAAGTTTGTCCGACTTTAATGAACACTCTGTATGTGTGTGTGTGTGTGTGTGTGTGTGAACACGATAACTCTCGTAAAAATCCAAATCGAGTCCAAATTTGGTAGAGATGTGTGTTCCTACATTTACTTGGCCAAGTTCGTAATCCAAACATATCGGTCCATAGGAACGGATAGTTTGGGGGGGTTTGTACTTGAAAATTGGGGTTTTTACGTTTTACATATGTAATTAAAAAAACATTATTTTATTTTTTACGATTAGAATTAGATTTAAAAACTACACAATTTAGTACTTTAAAGTTTTTCTTTATCTCAAACGGTTACCGAGATATTAAAAAATCTAAACACAGTATGTTGTATTTTGGGGCTCCAATGTTAATCTTATGGAGGTTAAGGCTTTATGTGGTTGAGATCCATCCATTTATGCTTAAAAATCATAGTTTGTGTGTTTATCATGGCAGCTACATTGCGTACTCTTTTACCATGTTAATCATATAGAGGATAGGCAAACTCCTTTATTTATGGACAGATGTTTATGAAAATTGGTATACATGGTCAAAATAAAAATTGTTTATGGTAAAAATGTCTACTTTTAGTGTTCCTCAAAGCAGAAAACCTTCATGCTCTTTCCCATGTTAATCTTATGGAGAATAGGAAAACTCCTTTATTTATGGACAGATATTGATAAAACTTGGTATGTAGTCAAAATAAAAATGGTTTATGGTAAAAATGTCTACTTTAAGTGTTCCTCATAGCAGAAAACATGCATACCCTTTCCAATGTTAATCTTATGGAGAAAAGGCAAACTCTCTTATTATTACGGATATTGATCAAAACCTGTTATATATTATTATTGATCAGAAAATTCGCTGAGTACACAGGTCTGCTGCAACAGGGGTATTTGCTATTATCTATATCAATCTCTTCACTTTATATCCATTGAATCTTTTTTTTTGTTTTTTGACCATTTTTCTTTTTTGTTTAAAAATCCCCAAATCTGAATATAAAATGATTTTAACATTACCAATAGAGAGTATCTAATTAAATATTGTCGGTAATGTTATCATTTTGTATGATTCAAAATAGGAGTTAAAATTCTTTAATACCATAAGTTACATTGAAACAATGAATAGATTCAGTTTGTATTAAATTTTAGCTTATAAAAGTTTTTAATGTAAATATAAACCACACTCTGAGAATCATTGTTGAGTCATATTATGTTGGTTACAGAGCTGAGTGGTGGTCCTTTGCAGGCACATTACAAGCTGGAACAGTTCCACGCCCACTGGGGCCCGTCCAGCGAGAAGGGCTCAGAACACACCGTCGACGGCCAGGCTTATGCTGGAGAGGTCTGCTGCTGTTTCTTGTTTCACCTGGGATGTTTCAATAACTACCTCAAGCTTTTTCACCATTACCTATAACAAATTTAATATAAAATGCCCTAAAAAGATACCTATGCCCTTTTATCAGTATATATTTTACAAATGTCATTAACATGTGCTTTTACCAACAATTAGATTACATTATTTGGCTTGTTTTGATTAGCTAAAAGCCATATATTTTTCTGTGCTTCCTGAGTCCTTACGTAAATTTTAATATTGAATTTATACTTTGTACAATGTTAAAATGCTACAAATCTATAGTAACTGTAACTTACGTATCGTTTGAAAAAACTGTTTGTAAATAATTATAAAATATTTTACATTTCTATGGTAAAGTTTTGCAAATATTATTAAATGACACTGAATGTGGACACATTTATTTTTAATTAATACATTTTATGGTGGTATCCATTAAAACACCAGGTATCAGTGGACTGGCACATACTTTCTTCCTTAATTAATTTTTTTAAATATAACCATTAATAAAACTATAATATTCTTCAAGGTTCGTCTGAATATCATTTAAAATTTATTGTTTCAAAAATAAGCATCCAATTTTATAATCCAATAACAAGAGATAAAAAAGTTTTGGGGCATTACCCCTCCCCCCCTGTAGGTAATACTGTACTAAACCTTTTTTAGTGTGTTTTATTGGATGTGGTTACCTTACACTGCATACCAAGTTTCATAGAAAACTGTTGAGAAATAAATAAGAAATTGATTTTTTATTCTCCATAAGAATAACATTAGGCACTCTCAGACAATGTACTGTGTTTAACATAGACATTAAATTGAACGTTTCTCTGGAACCATTGGACGTAGACAATAAATGAAGTTACTAATTTGCATAGTGTTATAAGCCGGTTTTAATGGTGACAGTCAAATTATTTATATAATGTTTGTCTTGATAGAAAATTTGATAAATGATTATTAAAATGTAAAAGTAACTAACTAAAAGTAACTAACCCATAACTTTTGAAACATTAGTTTTACAGATAAACGAGTATATTATTTAGGATATTAAAATCTATAAAATCTTGAGTCTTCAAAATCGTTAGAGGTGATTCTGAGAAATTTGTATTTTTCACATTTTTAGGGGTTTTAGTGGTAAACACCATTAATAATAAAAAATTCTAAAAGTTAAAAAATTATCTGGAGATGCAGTCAAAGTGCACCTCATTTCATAAAAATATAATTTCATCAGTGTGGTCTCGAGGTTTGTACAAAGACAGATTAATATCATCTGTATCATCTAGTATCATCTGCGATGCATTATTGCAGTTATTTTTAATTAATAATCCCAAAATCACTTTTTTTTATTCAAGGACTCAAAACGGATATATTCACTCTCAACTCAAATTTGAAAATGTTTACAAAAACAATATTTACTCAATGTATTATGTATAAGGGGAGAAAGTAAAAAATGAAATGCAATATTTTTCATAGGATTATAATTTACGTTTGCAGTTACATCTGGTACACTGGAACAGTGATAAGTACAAGACATTTGCAGAGGCTGCAGGACACCCTGATGGTTTGGCAGTGCTCGGAATCTTCTTGGAGGTTTGTATTTAGAATATACTGACATTTGCTGTACAACCCCAGATTTTTATTGCTTATATCTATTGATTGAATATAATAAATAAAAACTAAGTTAACAGAAGTTGGCATTTTATTATTAATAATTCCAAGAAATAACACTATGCTGTTAGCTGGACCGCTATTTTCCAGCTTGGGTAACTTTTTCTAATAAAGCCTCAACTCCCATCATAATGGGCCTGTGCAGTGAATTAAAATCAGTTAGGTACAATAGTGACATTTGTCACTGAGGCCAGCCGGAGGTGATTGTTCATGAGCTGACGGGAGTCACAAACCAATGGTTTTAAAACAGGACTGTTGAACTTTCTCGGCCAGCGATACCCAAGATACATCATGTCGCATATTGGTTGGAGTTATACAAGTTAAGAGTAGAAATCCTGAAACTACATACTTGCATAGCAATATTTTTATAGTTGAATAGGGTCCCCTAGAAAATGTTCTGAGTGACAAAATTTCCAAAACGGAGATATTTAGTGGAAAAGGTTCTAGACGCCACGAACTACACCCTGGTGTATTTGGTTTTAAAGATATTTGAGTTTCAGCCCTGATTTTGTCTGTCAGAATTGGCACGCTCTGTAAAACCCCACAGAAAATTCAACTTTCTACGCTTGCTATTTCGAATTTAGGTTTTTGGCGCTTAGAACATTTTCCAGAGGACCCATTCAGTTGTAATTTATACATAACAAATTAGAATCAGCAACCATAGGCAATAATATATGTGTATCTGTTGATTCACCATAGTAAAAAGATATTAATTTTTTCAGAGGAATAATAAAATGAAATTCAAAATCGATTGCAGTCATAAATGTAGTGATTTAATTTCATTTAGCTAAATTATATTTAATAACATAGAGTTCCTTTGCTTTTCGTACAATTAATTAATTAAATTTAATTTTCTAATCTTGATTGCCCAGGCTGGACCAAAAGACAATGAAGAGTTTGAAAAAATTGTGAAACTCATTCCCAAGATTACTCACAAAGGACAGTCTACAGATGTCTCTACACCAGTTGATCCTGCCAAGCTTATTCCTGGTATATAAATGACTTATAATTTATTAATATATTTAAGTAGTAACTGACTATTTTATATGAGTACAAGTATTTTACATTAAGTAAGCTTATGTTATCTTATGCTTAGATGCATGTTATGCAGTCGAGTAGCAGCCCTGCTCCTCACCAATCTCTTGTTCCTTCTTGGCTCCCCCTAGATTATTCTCCTGGGCCTCAGATTAGAACAAATTATAGGGCCTTTTATTAAATATCTTTATTTACTCTCAAGAAAAATAAAGTAGTCAAATTAGAGGTGCATAGTGTTGAAATATACAATATTAAGATTTTGAGAAATTCCAACTGGATTTATATTCTCTATACGTATCTTATTCTTGCTATAATTAATTTAGAATGGTATGTTTAGCCGTCTTGTGAGATTTACAAAGAAGAAGGATGGTAAAGTTTACCAGTTTTACCAGTTTAGAGTAATCAATAGAGCCTGGGCTGGAGTCATTTGGAGATTTTAATTTCTTCCATAAGTAGACAGCATTTCTCATGACTCCGAATCGTTGAAGATTTCACAATCTAAAATACTTAATCTTACTCCCAGGGCGATCTATATCTCAGGTGATATTTAGCCTTACCAACAAAGTCTCTCCAATTTTACCTATCCTCTGCATCCTCCTCTGAGGCTCCAACTCCCCGCATATCTGACTTGGCCTAGGCCAAGTCCCACCATCTCTGTTTTGGTCTCCCACGAAGTCTCCTTCCTTCAGGATTTTTTTTAGAGAACCAACTTACAATCTAACATACATTTATTATTTAATTTTTCTGATTGCTTGGAAATTGTCAAGAGAATGTTGTGTTTCAGAAAACAAACATTATTGGACGTACCTTGGGTCTCTGACTACTCCACCATGCACTGAAAGTGTTACCTGGATATTGTTCAAGGAACCCATATCTATTTCTGAACGTCAGGTATGTCATATATCAGTTTATGATTAGTTAAGTTTTGATTCTTGAGAATATCTGACCAAAAAATGTTATTTCTGTTTTATCAATTAAAAAATAGAATAAAAACTATGTTAAAAGTAGCAAACTTGTGAAATATAGTTACTGTATTGGTTTATTTGCAGTTAAAGTTAGTAATTATCATTATTGCACTTTTCCCACACTTTTTACAATTTAAAAACATATTTCTACTAAAAATATTGATTATTTACTATTTTTAAATGTTTTATAAAATATTACATATTATTTAACACATTTAACATCAAATTTGCTTTGACTTTGACATTGATGTCTTAGCTCTGGTGACTTGTTGGCAATTTGTAAGACAAAAATTTTATACAGGGTTCCATAGAAACTACCAGGTCTTTGTATTTATTTTTAATATATAAGAATAAGAACAGCTATTTAGATTTTTTAAATTTTATAAACTTCAAGCGATTTTTATGAAACCAACCTGTGCATCAAGCGGGATTTTGTCCAATAAACGTGTGAAACAGCTCCATATACCTTGATGAGAGCAGAAGACCCATCAAGAATATGGTGAATTTCTTATGAATACCCCCTTTTCATCTGTATTCTTTCATTCCTTTCTCCCAGGTGGATAAATTATGAAATGATAATCATAATAATTATTATAATTTTCATTCATTTATATAGATGTATTTGTATTTTCATTGATGTAATTTATATTGATGTATATATATACAGGGTGTTCATATATATAGAAACATCATCATCATGAATCAAATTCACAAATAAATAGATAAATATATGAATTAACGCAGAACTGTCTTCATCTAGCAGCAATTTCAGGAACCCCTATCGCCCTATCACCGGGCTAGTCTACCTCAGCATACCTGAGATACGCAAAACACAGATTTTAAAATGTTTTTTTATAAATTGTGTGCATGAAAAATAATACTCATGGAAAAACTAATAATTTTATATATATAATTTTGCGATGGTTCATCGCTAACTCACAAAATCATCACAATGCCCTACAACTACTTATCTTGTCAATGGATTTTCTCTAGCTGTCAGTGTTCAGAAGTATTAAGCGAGTGTGCGCAGATGAGAGCCACTGCAACGCTGAAGATGCAAACATCATCTGCAACTACAGACCACCACTACCGCTCGGAAACAGAGAGTTGCGAGAGTGTGGACACCACTAGAGGAGCCACAAAGGCCTCTATAGACAACACATCACGATCTGATTAACGTTAGCACACCCCACCCACTCCTAGAGTGCACCCAAAGCTTTTTCTTTACCTGTAAAAAACCGCCTACCGTACATATTTATTTTTCGTGTGATCACACAGTACAAGCTATATATATATAGCTGTATTTCAATATTTTTACTTTTCTCATTATTCACAGTAAAAGGTTCCTGCCTCATCTTTCTTTTAATAAGGAATTAAATTTCTTCAAACGTTTGTAATGGAATTATATTGTATGCCTTTTATTGGGAGAGTGACGTTAACAGAATGTGTAAGATAATTTGGCTTTATTTAGCAAAGAGTATTTAACCAACATTCCACTATACCAATAAGCTCATATTTTATATAATTTTTTAATATGGCATCAAAATGTAAGTGTGATAATGAGCTTTTAAATACCGTATTGATAGTATATCCTCAGAACAACAGCTTATTTATAATAGACACAGTATTTATAATATTTTCATTTTAATTGTGATCATACAATTTTGAATTTTATTCTTGAGATTGAAATTACACTGTTTTAAATAATCACAGACCAATACAAGGTTTTTTAGATTATTTAAATGCTTCATTTGGAAAATGACATGTAATATTTCTGTTATATTTTCTATTAGTGATAAATTGATGATAAGATTTATTTAGTATATGGTTGCCAGTATCAGAGGCATTAGCTGGTATAAGCTTTAAATGTGGAAGCTAGTCGTTGATTAAAATGTAAAATGTTACAAGTACAATGAACTGAGAGCTTCATATATTAGTAAAGCAGTAGATATAATTCATGAGGGGATTGAGTTGTCACATCACATTAGATTAGTGCAATACCGTACGTAATAATTAGTGCCTTTGAAACACATTATTGTTCAACTGGTTTTCACAAAGCAATAGGCATCTTAGAAAACACATGAAGTGGAATTAAAATTGTCAGTGTTTGAACAGTCACAGCTTAGTGTAGTTTACTATTAGTACAAATCCTAATATTTATGTAGAGTAAGATATGTTGGTGCTGATAGATTAGTTACCTGATATTATTAATTGATAAATGTTATTTTTGATTAATCAATAAATTAGTTAAAAAAATTGTCTTTATTCTTAATTAGTATACCTATTTTTTTAAATCTCAATGCATAAAGGTGAAATAAATTAAATTTGAGAGGTGCCTTGCAGAAATGTCAAATTTGGAATTTAAAAGCATCACACTACTATAGAATACATAATGAGATGTTTTCTAGCAAAAAATCATCTTGGATGCTCAGAAGTAAAGTGTTCATCTCGTAATACAAAGGTAGCCAGTAAAATCTCACACCCACTAGCTATTTTAATTATGCTATTAATTAATTCCCTATCCAACACAGGTTGACGTTGTATAGTAACAAGACCAAAATTTAAACTGTCCCCTATCAACATGTTAAAAAACTCCACTGGCTGGCATTGAAATCAACAAAAGATTAATACATTTTAGTTTAATAGGCCTACTCTAGTGTATCAACTTGAGAGGGCTAGGGCAATGATTACAGATTATGCAGCTACAAAATGAGAGCCTTTCCAAAC
This sequence comes from Nephotettix cincticeps, assembly GCA_023375725.1. Taxonomy (NCBI): domain Eukaryota; kingdom Metazoa; phylum Arthropoda; class Insecta; order Hemiptera; family Cicadellidae; genus Nephotettix; species Nephotettix cincticeps. The sequence goes on along the minus strand of CM041786.1, from coordinate 110,766,830 downwards.
TATTCCAAATGAAAATCCATTGTTGTGATGGTGTCAAATAATTTTTTTGTTAAAACCTTGATACTAGATACTTTGGTTAGTAGTTTATCACAAGTATTTATAGGTGCAAATTTTATTTCACAGACTAAGTATAACAAATAGCACCCTTAACGGACCATCTATACTAAAACGCACAAAGTTGGTATATTTGCTACAACTGACCATCCAGTTTAAAAACTCTTAACAATTGCCGTGTGTCTCAAAAGTCCCACCCCCTGTTAATATTTTTAATAACGGGAATAAAAATGTTATACTTTGGGGATGTTTATTTGATCAAAGAGGAAGTTTTTGATGTATTCAAATTTTCACCCTCCCCGCAAAACGGGTAGTTAAGGGGTAAGTTAAAATTTTTAAATAGCAACCCCCAGCTTGTTACATATCATTTCTAAGGTCTTGACAAAAGAAAACGAATGGCGCAAATTGGAGGTCTCTACGTTGATTTTATTAAAAGTTATGCTAGTTTAAAGTTTTTAATTTTTTAAATCTTATTAATTTATAAATTTTGTTAATAATGCAGAATGGGGGTTGATCAGGAGGGAAAATGGTTGAAAACATCAATATTAAATTTAGGTTGACTGTTCAAAGTGCCCACCATTTACTTCTTGGCAGAAGTAAAGTCTGGACTCAAATTCCTGCATCACATTTGCCAAAATTTCTGGTGTGACTAACTGGCATGCTCGTTCAATCCGCACTTTTAATTCATCAAGGTTAGCAGGTTTAATGTCATACACCTTGCTTTTAATGAAGCCCCAGAAGAAAAAATCGAGAAGTGTGGGGTCGGGTGATTGAGCAGGCCACTCTACAAAACCTCGCCTACCAATCCACCTTTCGGGAAACTCCTCATCTAAAAAGTGTCTAACTCTTACATCGTAATTAGGAGGGGCACCATCCTGTTGAAAAAAGGATCAAAATCACCTTCTAGGGCAATATTGTTTATGGCTGGCACAATATCATTACGTAATAAATCTAGGTATTTTGCTCCATTCAAATTACCATCAATAATAAAGGGGCCAACTACAGAATCTCCTAAAATCCCCGCCCATACATTTATCCTCTGAGGTTGTTGTGTATGTGCTTCAACCATCCAGTGTGGATTTACATCTGCCCAGTAACGGCAGTTGTGACGATTAACTGTCCCATGTAATAAAAATGAACCTTCATCACTAAAACACATCCAGAACCTAGAGACATCCAATTTGTGCCATTCGTTTTCTTTTGTCAAGACCTTAGAAATGATATGCAACAAGCTGGGGGTTGCTATTTAAAAATTTTAACTTACCTTTTAAATACCCCTTTTTGGGGGGAGGGGGTGAAAATTTGAATACATCAAAAACAACCTTTTTTAATCAAATAAACATGCCCAAAGTATAAAATTTTTATTCCTATTAATAACAAAATTAACACGGGGGGGACTTTTGAGACACACGGTATATGATCTAAAGAATAATATTTTAAAAATTCAGCATTTTTTATAGTTGGATGATACTTTAATAAAAATAACAACAAATATGTAAATTTTTGCAGCTTTAGATTTATAATAAATATGATAAGAAAAATTATTTCCACTGAGACATTTGTGGTTGATACAGAGTTGCAAGGGGCCTAGTGATGGTGTTAATTCCTCCAGGCAGATACACTCCCCCTTATCAGCACTTCTTCATTGTACTGTATATTGGTGTAGGCTTGGTAAGGCACATTACATGGTGACATTCAAAGTCGTTTGGCAAAACAAACCTGGAGCAGACAGGACACTTGATTTCATTCCATAGAATGTAATTACAAGGAGGTACCCAAAAGTAACCGGAATCACACTGCCGAAGGCGTGGCCTGCGTAGTACATATGTCTGCCACTACGTGTGTGTAGCGCAACTCATCCAGAGTTCAGTGCTGTCGCCTTTGGCAGTCATGTTTGTCTACAGTGAGTTTTTTTAGTGAACACTGTTTCGCCATTTCATCGTTATTCCGTTTTGGCTGACGTAACAGCGTGCAGCTCTGACATTTTGTTTCTTGTTAGGGAAGAGTTATGTTGAAAATTGCTTACAAAGATGAAACTTTAGATAAAATTCATACGAGTGATTTTAAAATTTTAAAAATGAGGACAGCGGACAGATCATTGACGAGCTATCAGAGACATCTGAAATTAGTTTGAGCTCTGTCCAGGGAGTTTTGAGTAAAGATTTGAAAATAACAACAGTGGCTGCCAAGTTTGGGCTGTTGAGTTTTGACGAATCATCAAAAGGAACGTCGAGTGGTATTTTGTCGAGCAATGAAAGAACACCTGCAAATTGATCTAATTTTTTTCTAAGATCATTACAAATGACAAATCCTGGTGTTATGTGTATTACTCTGTAACCAGGCAAAGGTCCAGCCAATACAAAACGTCATCGTCCCGTCGGCAAAAAAAGTTTTTGTCAGTTTTGGCAGTTGACGGACATCCTTCACGGGATTTATCAACAACTGACATGTCCCCATTTTTAAGACATGATAACAACTCGTACTTGAGTTTTACCCAAAGCTTCATCTTTGTACGCAGTTTTCAACATAACAATGGTATCAGAAGCACTCTTCTCTAACAAGAAACAAAACTTCAGAGCTGCGCGCTGTTCATTTGGGTCTGCCAAAACGAAAAAACGATGAAATGACAAAACATTGTCACTAAACAACTCACTGTAGACGAACGCGTCCATCCACAGCGACAGCACTAGAGGCACTGAACTCCAGATGAGCTGCGCTACACACACATAGCGGCAGACATACGTACTATATATGCCATACCTTCGGCAGCGTAATTCCAGTTACTTTTGGTTACTCCCTCGTAAGCTCATGACCGAACGTGTGAGGTGTTAGGAAGTATGCAGCATACACCCTTCCAACACTCTGCTCTTCTTCTGATATTCTTCTATGGAACTATTGTCAGATTTTGGGACTCCACCACTTGAATTTCACATTTTGCCACAAACAGCCTATTCCTGTATTGGATATCTTTATAGTGTGCCTTGCTAGAGTTCATATTTTGGATGCTGGACAGTGTTCAAGCATACAAGCATGAAAAGTAGACAATACGGTCTATAGTGACCCATAAAACCCTTTTTCTACAGGTCAAGCAGCCTGGCAGTTCAGTGAATTAGGCTTGGCTAGCGGGTAAACCAGCCCTGGTTAGCGGGTGAACCCACTTACGTACCACCTAAGCACACACCTACACGTCTTTTTATCTTATCAGCTTTAGTTAGTGCTAATTAGATTTAGGTTAGCTTTATTTGGTAACTTAATTATTACCTTTGAGTTACTGCTATCTGAAATTTGTTTGAGCCATTTGTTCAGGTGGCTAACAATTAAAGAACAGTTGTGGTCTTGGTTAATGATTACATACTTCCAAAGGCTCAGAGAAAAGTCATCAATAATATAATTTTATTAGCGTTACTTTTAATACTAACTTTATCTCATATTAAATTAAAACATACTATAAAACAGAATTAAATTTGTTGCAGCTTATTTATGTATCAACAACTATAAACTATACAGCAAAATATAAATCTCTATAAGAGATAAAAACTCCATTGCAACTAGCTACATCTTCAGCGATTTCCAATGAAAAAAATCCTTAGCCAATATTCAATAAAACGACAAAAATTTTGTCATTTCATAAAATAAATTAATAACAATAAATAAAATATATATAATGATATATTCAATAATATCAAATATACACAAATAAACCAATTCATGCATTGGGATTATGTTGCGAACTGCCTTTTAAAATACAAAAAAATATACTTATAAATTTAAAATAAATATTTAACGTTTAATCTATATATTAGCATTAAACTAACAACAACAAAAAACAACTAACAATAAGACAACTCATTGGAATGGTTGAAACATTTACTTTAAACTCTTAGCACCAAATTAAAATTAATTCTGCCATCATTTAGCTAATTTTTTATTATGTATTCATCTATCTTATTCGCAACCTTAAAATCACAGAATGAGAAGTTAGTTTGGCACAAATGATCACTTAGAGGCAGAAATAACTATCGGTTTGTAGACAGCCTCCTCTAGAAGACTGATTCTGGAATGTGTTAAACAGTAGAGTCCCGTTAACCTGAGACTTGGTTAACCGAGGTTCTGTGTTAACCGAGCCTACCATAGATGCATAACATCAAATATTCGCCATGAATCGGAAGTGTTATTGCATTTGAAGCATTTTTCGAACAGAGCTTTTTCATACCTTCACCTGATCTGAGTTATTAAGGCAATTTGTCTCTCAACAGTTAGAGTTTAATTAATATAAGACATTATTTCAAAACAAAACGCTGACTTCCTGAACGTACAACTCCATCTTCGCTTAGTCAGTATTAATCTGGAAGTGTACGATAACTTTTGAGTCGGCAGCGCTAGAGCTGGTTTGCTGGTCGAGTTTCACCAGATTGAGAACAATGTTGTATGTTTGGCTTCTTATTATGACATCTCAAAATAAATAACATTATTTCTTCCTACTATCTCAATTCATAAACAACCGTATGAACAGAGTTATTTGAAATTAGAGCTTAAATTAAGAGTCTTTTTAATTTTAAAAAGTTCAGCTTGAATTTTGAGCTTTAGCAATACGCTTCGAGTTGAGCCGAGTTTTAAAAACTTGAAAAAAAGCTTGATGATTCGAGCCTTCCCCACCTACTAAACGCACACCTACTAATAAGTGAGGGTAACTTCATTACTGGAGGGCTGTTTATAAAATACCACATCCTGTATATTCTAAATTCATCATTGATATTTGTAGCAAGGTTGCCTCAGACAGCAACCACAATAATTACTTATCTTCATTGTAAATCTAATAACAATGTAGTCCATCCTTTAAAAAAATTACATTTCTATCTGAAACACTGTTTCTCATTGTAAACTAAACTCAACTTATGGCTAATAGTAATACTAATATATATTTTCCCCACATAACGAAACCTGAAGGCTGTGGGGTTGTGGACCGCCTTATTGACATACTACTGACTCCTACGAAACATCAAACCCACATTTCACTGTTACCCTTGCCTACTCTAAACCCATTACCCAAAATTGATGGGAGTTCTTCTGATGTACCAGAATGTCTTTGGTACTTCATATAATTAAAATCTCCATTTCTTTTAGTTGTTACAATAACCAAAATTATTGGTGACGAGTTAGATGATTACAGATAAATTGAATGATAATGATAATAATGGCAATGACAAACATAAAAACAATTAATTGGAGAATATTTGTCTTACATGGATCTTCAACAAATGTGAAAGATAATATTTCTTGAACTAAACCGAAACACTACTACTATAAAGACTAGAATATTGAAGATAATTTACTAAAAAGTAAAAACAATTACAGTTAATAAGTTTAACCCTTTTAACCCTGAGGGAAAAATTCATAGTCACCCAGAACTGCTGAGGCCATATTTTGTTATGGCTACCAAGTGTTGTATGTTGAAATGTCGAATTTTTAACTTCACTTACACTAAAGATATTTCAACATTTTTTCCAAAATATTAAGAAATAAATTTTGTAATAATATATAAGGTGAATTAGAGTATACCATTTTTTTTGTTTTTGCTCAATTTTGAATTTTTTAATTTTTTTTTCATAATGTTTGAACCAAAAAAGTAAATAGTTTTACCGTATGAAACTATTTATTTCAGTTCAATAATTAGTTGTGAACAACATTTACAATTTTCAGAATTGTAGTGGAAAGGATAATAAATTTATTATTATCCAAGTTGCACACAGCTGTGATTGCAGACGGACTAAAAACGTCACGAGAAAAATAATACTCTTTCAAAGTCAAAGAAGTTCAAAACTATAATAAAACAAATGAACAGGCTTACTTATACATCATAGAGTATGGAGTACTATATTAAATATTATATTTAGTGCTATAATTACAAAATAAACCATGGAAAGTTTGAGGTCGATGGATCGTCGCCTGTATTTTTCGTCGATACCGCGGTGGACGATTGGCTGTCCGCCTGTACACTTTGCGAGTTATTAAAAATCGTCCGCCTAGGTTGAAAGGGTTAAATTACCATTAACAAACATCAAAATAGAAATTGTACAAAAACATATTACCTAATAATACTTCACAATATTAATTTTGAATGAAAATATAGTACAGTAGAACTTGGATAATTCGAACATCAAGGGACCAGAAAAAAATTCGAATTAGAAAAGTTTTTGCATGTGGTTGAAATAAACAATTCAACATCATTTTTTAACATTGTATATTAAAAAAGTTAGGTTAATGAAGATATTATTGTTTAAAAATCCTAATTTTTGTTAAATGTTGATAATGTGTTTGGAGGGATTCCGAAACTAGATACTTCAAACTTTTTCAAATCCCTTCTCTACCTCCTTGATCGCCGCTATTTATTCTCGCAACGTCAGAGATTTGTAGGTTCGCTTTGACGAAGCCATCATACACACGACGTGTTAACATGAACGCAGACGAAGTCACAAATGCCAACACGAAACAAAGACGACGAATATAGGAATAAAACCACCATCAATGATACACACGGTACTGAACTGCGTCGGCGCCGTGTAGTGAGACTAGAGATGTCAATGTTGTGATTTATGAGCAGTAGTGGACTGGTGAGGGGAGGGGGTATAATGTGACCAGTCAACAGCAGGTGTACGTGCTATGAGAAGGATTGTCGGGGGGTGGGCGCGTTGATCTAACTAAAAATCTGAGAACAGGAAGCCCGGACGTCGTTTCCTGGAAAATCGCACACAATGACTTGTTCACTTTATAGATTTATGCTGTAAAAACTTCGAATTATCCAAAAAATTATTCGAATTAACCAGGATATTTTAACATTGTTTTCATATATAATTCTAGGGACCAAGACAAAATTTTGAATTAAGGAAGTTTTCGAATTACAGAAGTTCGAATTATCCACGTTCCACTGTAATAATAATAAAATACATGATAATATTATATTTAGTGCTATAATTACAAAATAAACCATGGAAAGTTTGAGGTCAATGGATTGATGGAGGTCGATGGTCGATGGATGAGTAAGTTTACTAATTACGTATTAATTACTATTCAGAATAAGAATACATAAATCTATAAAACTTAATGCTGAATAAAAATGTAGGATTAATTACACTTTTAAAATAAAACTTTTACATTAAATAATTTTTTAATATAATATGTAAATAAACATTACACTATAAATCACGATTTACAGGGTGAGCGTGGAACATCCAGCCTGGCAGGTCCCGGTTTCAAATCCTGCCAATCACCAATGGTTTTTCGCTAAGTGATATTGTTGCAACCCATTAGGTATAGCCTGAAGTAATGTGTGAAATGTTTGCAGTCAATGGCCTAGACAATTCTGGAATGAGGAGATGGGACAGATGGGATATGGCCATGCGGCTTGAACTAGATTACAAAATAATACTGAAGCAATAATCATACAAGTTTCCATGATGTTGCAGAACTGAAAGTATTAACCTAAGCTTAAAATATAAATTTAAAAATGTGCCAGAGAATGCAAGATGTATTAAAATAAAACAATGTATTTGAACAATTTATGCCAGAATATGAACAGAAACAGAAGACTCATGGGAGACTTCATAGCAGAGTATGTTAACTTATAGAATACTGGATATAAAGCACATACGAGAACATTGTTTCAATAAATTTCCTGTGATTAACAAGCTGAGTGGAATTTAAATCAGAAAAATAGCTTTTATAAGTAATAACTTTTGTACTTAGAAATAAAACTTGCAAAGAAGACATTCAACACATTAAAATTGGCAAGAACAATGGAAAATAATGGCAAGTAATTACAGCATACTATAGCCTACATATTATTATGTAAGCTACTCATTGGAGAAAAATAATTTTTTCTTTGAGAATATTTCACATAATACCAACAGCAAATTTAAAAATATAACATGCTGTTTTTAATGAATTTGTTAAATCTATAAATAATGAGGTAATTCAATTTCCTAATTTTTAGTTTTTCAATTTTTTTGTAAATGAAATAATAGTTGTGTTTAATGAATTTGATATAACTGTAGATCCTCTCTTTACAGACCCCTAAATTTGACCTATCGTCCCTGGGTTCAAACTGAAGGTCAGTTTTTTGCTCTAAATAAATTTAAAACTTTTCAGTATAACGAATATTTTCTGGCAATCTAAATATGTCTGATCCCATCCTCATCACTTTTCTACATCACAAACATGTATTTATTCAGACCAAGTTTGTTTTTCTTAAGGTCCTAACCTAACATTTAAGAACATTGTTTGTTTGGGGGCACCTGGAGGCCGTGGTCTCATCCAAGCCACAGAAAAATGTCTTATGGATGAACTGCAACTGAGGCTTATTTTCCAGGTAGGCCTTGAGCCCAAACCACAAGAACCTTTGGACTGTTGTACTAATCTCCCCTCACATAATTTATTCCCTAGGGAACAAATGAACCTAATCAATGTGTGCCAAGTACGGGTAGTTCAACCTTCCAACCTTCAAGTAAAGTACAGAATGTGTTAAGTTGTGCATCTTGCATGTTTACAGCCTCCAGGATTAAAATACAGTAGTGAAGAAGTGTTTGTTGTGGGATGACAATTCCCTATAATATTGAGTTGTTTTTACGATAAATGATGGTCATTTTTTTAAGTGAGTACACGTGAGAAGACTTTGCAAAATTATGCTTAAATAGGTGTAGCGGTTTGCTTTTAAATTTTTATAGTTAATATAGAATTTTAAATTTTTACAGTTAATATAGAAGATTCTTATTTTTAAATGACTTTATAGTATTTTGAATGACTACAAAGTTGCCATTTTTAACCAAACATTTACATTATCCAACCACGATCAGGTACTGAGAGTTTGTTAGAGTCTAAAATTTCTCAAGTCTAAAGTTTATACAGTAAACTCTCGATTATCCGCGGGCAAACCGTCTGCAGGTAGATAGTCCCCGAGGCGGATTATCCGCTCATGCCACAAGAAGGGAAACATATCTACCGTATAGAGACATTTTTGGGTACAAAAAGCCCATGCGCATTCTCAGAATTCCTGCAACACGCTGGCGAGTGATCTGCGAGCGATGTCACCTGTAGTTCATTTTCACCATACGTAATCCCCAATCCAGTAGCTACTGAGAGTGATCGCTGACCAGTAAATGTTTGTTTTGTGCCTTGTGTTTTGTTTAGTGCTTTTCTTACCTGGTTGGGGGAGGGTTAGCCGATTTAAAATGGCTGAAACGCAAAAGAAGGTTGTGTGGACAATCGTGTTTAGACTGGAAATGATTCTTAAATTAGAAAATGTACTAATTTACGTTTTATGGTAGATTGTTTTTTTACAGTTAAAATTACTGTTCTGTTTCATGTTACCCCTTTTCAATACTCTGGCCGATTATCTGTGAGTTTTACTATTCACGGTATAGCAACTCGATTCCATGAATAATTGGGAGTTCACTGTCTCCAAAATTGTCTTAAGACAAAAATTCAAAGTAGTTATGTTACAGAAGGTATTACACCCCTGATTTTGTCCCTATTTCTAACAAGCTTTCAAATTCATTACAGCACAATTATTATGACCTTTGATCTAAAATAATTGTTAAAAAAAATTTTTTAAATCTAAAACCTATAATATATTGTTTTAACCGTTAAACTTAAATAAAATTCATTAAAAATCCTAATAGCATTTTAGCTAAATTCGTAAATCATTCATGGTACTTTCCTCAGGGTGCACTCGACTCGCAGCCAACCTCTGCAATCTACAACAAATTTTAAAACTACTTATAGAATAAATTTTATACAACTTTTATGGACAACTATTATTACTATTACTACCTTTATTGCCTTTCTGGATATCGGAGGGTCCAGATATGAGAGGTTTACTGTACTTTTTGATATTGAAGGTGATTTTAACTTCTTCAACAATGGATATATTTTTAATTATATAACCACCCCGAAAGATATATTAAATATATTATATTAGAGTATATTAGATAGTATTTATAACCATTTTTAATGTTTATTGGCCTAGCCTCAGCTACAATTTGCTCACTTACTTGTCTCGTGATATAGGTGCCAAGGTGATGAGACCTATAGCCAACACTGCCGTCAGGGCGAGGTTGGTATTTGTGGGACCGTAAGACTCTAGTACAACTCCTGCCACCAAAACTGCTGCCACACCAAACAACTCCCCCACTGCATTGAGTAAGCCTGAAGACGTGGTTTCTGCATGAGGGAATGTTAGTTCAGCACCAAACTCATACCCCACAGTGAGGTAACCGTTCATGAAAAACCTGGTACATAAATTAGTGGTTAGCAAAGAATAAAGGATAGTGGGAAAAGGCTCTGATGAACTACTAGTTTGTCCAACAAGTATTTAAACAAATGTTTAAGCATAAATCTTTATTATCTTTATCTTTATTAGCTACGTAAAATTCCCATCAGACAACTCAAAATAATGGTTAATATTAAAGATATCTTTCAGTATGGATTTTCTATATTTTAACTTCTATATTTTAACCAATCATCACCATAGGCCTAGGACCTGTGCGGTCCTAATTAAAGATTAAGGATTAATTCAAGAGAGGAAGGTACCATAGCGGTGTGAGTCACATAGTCTAGACTGAGGTATCTGCTTATGAATTGACAGCAGTCGCCGGTCACTAGTTCCAATCCTCGTCCTAGTCAGCAATCCTTGACTTACTGGGCCTGCAGTTATACCCCTGAGTTAGGCCTACCTGCCTGTTATTAAAATTTTTGTCAAATTTTGGAAACTTAATTGTTTCCAAAAAACACTCTCTGAGAATTTCTGAGAGGTATTTGCTTGGAAAAAATTACTCAAGTGCAGTGTGTGATAATCTAAGCTTTACAAATCCCTTGATAAAAAAATACATTGACATTTGTTAACCCATTCCCGTCTAATGACGTACATTGTACGTCAGCGTATTTCGCTAGACAGATGTCTAATGACGTGCGCCGTGCGTCCCGCGGCGCGGGCCGCGGGGTGGTTATGAGCAAACAATGTACGTTGCCTGCTTATATTTCGACGTAGTTCTTTTTTCCGCCGTTAGGGGTTCTAGTTCATTTCTCATCCGATAGATGGTGTTGGCGTCCTCTTTTATCATCTTATTTAGTGTCAAATGTTCCGTATTGACAGTAAATTATTTTCTCGTTCGCACAATTCGTTTAGTGATTGTATTTATTGATGATAATACAGTTATAATGATTATTAATTAAAGATTTATCATTAACTATTTATTACTGCAGGTAACTAGAAGTAGATCTGCCAAGTAAAATAAAGGAATCTTTTGAAAATAAAGTAAAATTTGACGAAACAAAAATACCTACTTGTTTCTATGTCTACAGCTTGGAAGTGGTGAAAAAGTACAGTAATAATTTTTTTTCTTGCTAAAAGTGATTGTATACGCAGTTAAAGAGTATAAGGAACAGAGCAAAGAAATCAAAACATATAATTCATGAAGTTACTGTTAATTCTTTCACGCTAATAGTGACGCGCAGTCGTAGTGAACGAGGCTCGATTTTCGTTTAGCCCAGGTGGCCACAAGCGTCGACCGTTTTGCCAGACAGGAATGGGTTAACAACAGAACAGATGTTTGAAAGACTCACTAAACAATTTCTTTAATTCTGTAAACCAAAACCAAGTAAACTTGTTTTAAATTCTTAAGGCACTGGGAAACTGACTGCTTGATTCCACTCAAAACTCCCCCACAAAAACCCACACAATAATTTGACCCATAATTATGTAGGCCTATGACAAACTACTAAAATTTGTTACCGAAAACAACATATACAGTGGTATGTTACCAGTAGTATATTACTCCTGAATAAATACATGATCAGTTTTAAGATTTATTAAAACACACTGAATTTTTTGAGTTACCGAATACTATTATCAGACTTGTTACTTGTAATTGACTAGACAATTAATTTATTTTCTAGCTTCATAATTGGAGACAACTTTTGTTATGTATTCTTGTTTAAAGTAGTCCATTTCAAGGTAGTTTCTTATAAAAAGTAAAGTCGTAAATTGTGATTTTGTAGATTCACCTGCAAAGAAAACTATGAAGGAGAGCCCAGAGCACAAGGTCATCCACCGGATGTCGTTCGGCCCTCGAGAGGGCGCTTGCGGAGTTTTCCTCTGCACATGTAGATTTTGTTAAAATAAACACGCATATTGGCTATCGGCAGCCGCGTCAGGCTCCGTGCTTCATGCGCCTCATTCCAGGAATTCCACGAAACTATTTACAATCCCCACACTCCTTTTGTTTCCTTGTGAGTTGCAATGCAGTGAAGGGATGTCAGTTTGCAGAGGCTTTTTAAAAACAGAATACACATATGAATGTGTGTGTGAACTAAAATATAATTTTGTTTTTATTTAATTTATAATACTGTCATTTACTATATTTGGTTTCCATCGATGTTTAATTTTATTATTGCGGAAAAATACTCTGCATACGTCCCCTTCCGTAACACCATTCTTATACTAGAAAATTACTATGTTTATTACTTTGTTTCTTATTTAAATTTTATAATTAATTAATTTAATTAACGATGGAACTTTGTATTTTATCAACTTATTTGACATTTAAATGCAATAATATGTTATAAAAACAGGTAAGATGGGTTGAATTCGTGTGATTTAGCGTAGCGGAGGAAAACTCTGCATGCGCCCTCTCGCATTTCTCCGGTGAAGCGTCCGCTCAAGGGTTAATAGAAAGAATAACCATCAGGCAGATTGGCCTTATGATGAATAAATTCATCAATATTATATAAACTTTATTGTATCAACACAGATCTTACAATGTGATTTAGAATTTTATAGGTCTAAACATTTTATCTTGTAAGGCAGCAAGTTATAAATTTTCTTACCTAACTTACCCAACTTACCCAAGAAAAGCTGAAGTCAAGTAGACTAAAGGCAGATTTTGGGAATGTAGAGCAAATGTATAACCCAGCATTCCCACGACAGCCATGATGTAGATACCAACTGTTGTCTCTCTATCAAAAAAAGAAAGCATGATATCAGTGAACTGACACAAACTTCCACCCTTTAAAAGTAACTGCCATTAATGCTGTAACAAGCTAAGTTTTTGGAAGAGGTGCCCAACTTGTACCCCTAAGGTAAGAGCAACATATTTTGTATGAATGGAGACACTCTGTCCACAAATACGTGTAGGCAGTTAATCTTAAGTGTTGCTATATAAAAAAAACAAGTCAATTTAATTATGACAAAAGTTATTTTATCAATAAACCCTATAAAGATCACTCAGTGCTTTCTTTAGTTACTTTGATTGAAGATTTGAAAATTGAAAAACTGATTGAAAAAAAGTTCTAAATGTTTATTTTAGGTAATTTTGAACCCAAAACACGTTTCTGTATTTATTCCATGTTGCAACGTAATTTAGTGAAAATTAAAATAAATTTACTCTTTTGAGGTGTGTTTTGAGTTTTCACCCTTACTCCTTAACAGCTCTCAAATAATGACGTTTTAAAACGTCGTTACTTCTTAAAGGGTTAAGTACATATCCGATTCCATGTCAACAGTGCCTGAGACCGTATAGAGCTTTTTTAAGTTTGCATATTTTACCATTGTCTTCATATCCTTCATGTATTTTCACAAACACATTTTCTTCCAAGACTCCATACAAAAATGCAGTTTTTACATCAAACTTAAGCATGTTAAAGTTCTTTTGGTTTGCGATTGAAAAAATTGTATGAAGATAACACCCACTGACCACAGGACTAAATATTTCCTGATAATCAAAGTCTCTCTTCTGCTCGCATCCTCTGACCACAAGACTTGACTTTTCCTTTTTAGTGAACACCCATTGGTTCGATAGAATTTTACAGCCTTCAGCTTCACTCAAACAAGTTCCCATATTTTATTTTTAGCCAGCGAAGACTTTTCTTCTTCTATAGCTCTATTCCATTTATTTCTATCAGGGTATGTTACAGCTTCACAATGAGTAATCATTGAGAAGACTTCAAATCTTTTTGGCTTTCTTCTCTTATTGTTCTTTTCCTGTCTTTAAGTTCTTCATTGATTTCTTAAAAATTTTCTTCAATTCTTCCTCATTGTTTTAATTTAGTCCGTCCTCAGTTTCTCTACATTCATTTTGTATTCCTCTTTCTTGACTTACTTTCACAACGCTAACTTTAATCTCACTATTTGTCTTCTCTTCTTCATCCATAATTTTTTGCTTCCATTCAACAAACACCACATCTCTATATATTACAACATTTTTACATTGTGGATCCCACATTCTGTATCCAGTTTTGGCATAACCTATAAAAATCATCTTTTCACTTCAACTTTTTTTCAATCATCTTTTGGTTCAAACATTCTTATGTGTCCAAGAACTTTCACAAAACCCTCACAAGTCACAATCAAATCTTTTTTTTTCATTTTCACCGGTTTTCATTTTGGTTATGTTTTGATTTTGTGCAAATAAAAATTGGTGTTTTGTTTCCAGCTGTACGATAATGTCTTCGTTAAATGAAAAAAGAACCATGAGTGCTTTCTGTATTTGGCTATCAACGACAATAGTATTGTGTGTATTTCGTCCGCATCTACTAGTTAAAGTTTGTAGACTCCTCTTCTTAGCCACCCTGGTCGAAGCCTTCCACTCTCCACTATGTTGAACATTTAGCTGAAATAACTACGTTTAGATTTTCCCAACCATTAATAAATTTTTCATTAAATAAAAAAAGAAAGAACAATTTTTTCAGTGTCAAATTTTATTTGTTTATTTAACCACTTCCTTAACCCTAGAACTTGTAAGCGTTTTCGCTTTAACTGTAACATTAATTATATCTCAAATATCTTGAAATCTTAATATCTTAAAATATTAAGTACAGGGTGGCGCAAAAAGAATGGTCACAATTTAAATGAATATAACTTTATTGATTTTCAACATAATTATTAACTAGTTTACATGTTTGACTTTTTTTACTTCTACAATTTCAGAAAATAAGTACCTTACTGTGTTACTAACCCAAGTTGATGTACGGAAAATAACTTCCGTAAGATGTTGTCCATCTTCATTTATACACATCAGGAGCCTTTCTTCAAAGTTCTCCATCACCTTCACGATGGTTTCCTCTTCAATCAGTGAAATTTCCTTGCGAATGGCTTCCTTTAGTTCAATCAGGTTTTGGGGTTTGCGTACATACACCTTTGATTTCAGATATCCCCAGAGATAAAAATCACACATTGAAAGATCCGGTGATCTGGTGGGCCAATGGACGTCACCAAAGCGTGAGATGACGTGGCCGCAGAACATGCTTTTCACAAAATTCATCGAGTTGTTTGCGGTATGGGCTGTTGCGCCATCCTCTTGAAACCATATTCGTGTAGTGTCCACATTTAACTTGTGCAGTGTTGGCGCTAAAAAGTTACGGAGCATAATGACGTAGCGCACTGAATTCACAGTTACAGTTGTGTCGTTCTCTTTAAAGAAATAAGGTCCAATAATCCCTAATTTTGATATCCCGCAGCAAACTGACACTCTGGCGCTGAGTAGAGGCTTCTGGTGTATCTGTCTGGGATTATCGGCCGCCCAATATCTGCTGTTGACATAGCCGTCTAAATGAAAATGAGCCTCATCTGACATCATTGCTGAAACAGCCGCTGCACTGTGATGGATGAGTCGTTATTTCTAAAAAACTGCTTCACGGCAAAAACACGATGCTCAATAATTGCATTCATGGCAAACTGAATGCTATGGCCGACGTACTGACGGCCATTTAAGGTTACTCTTCCACTTCCTCTTCTACAACTACGCAAATCCGACTATCTTTTTTGCGACACTCAGTATAAAAAAAGATAAAATTTGGTCCCCCCTTAAACATACAATTATTGTAAAAAAAGCAAAACAGTTGAACAACTGTTTTACTTAGTTGGGATAGCGAACTGCTATCCTAATTTACCGTATAAATGCCGTCAACTTCCACCTAAGCTGACCTCTGTTTATTTAAGCTGGGCCCCGTTCTCCACTATACCACATATTTGCTAGCCATGGAATTGCTCATAATCGGGATTTGAACCCTAGCACTAAATTACTGAATTACACAAAGGGGTGGAACAGTGTTCCTTTAGCGTGTCAGCCACGTGGCTTGTTGCGCACCCCTGTTGTTGAATGTCTCATAGACCTCCAGGCTTAAAAGCCTGATGAACTGCCTGGTAGTCTCCTGACCAGCTCCTCCCAGGAAAGGTGACAACCCCTCTCCATAACGCCGAGAGTGGCAGATCTCACCTCGGCAAGCCTAGTGCAGTCATACAGCAGTCAGTCACTTGCATGATTTCTCCTCTACAAACTTCCTTCCTGCATATGTGTTCCCCAGAAAATTACATAGCATTCTACCTCATATGTCCAGCTGAGAGACAAACCCTAGCACTTCCGAATGGCTTCGAACATTTCACTCATCAGTGTAATGCTCAAGTATAATGTGCATAGTCGGAGAAAGCACTTGGCTATAAGACATACCCCAGTAGCAGTATAGTGAACTGCATGAGCAAGTTCACGTATCAGCTCCCTGAGGGCAACATGGTCACGAAGGCGATGGTGTCTTAAAAGTTCACTAAATTGGCGACAGATGCCTCCTCCTGCCACTTCTTGTTAAGTTTGTAAATGTGTCGTGAATTATGTCTTTGCCAGTTCTAGGGTTAAATAAACAGCTGATTTCTTGTCTGTACCTGCTTATTAAGACTATGGGGAAAATTGCCACTTTGACCCCAAAATGTTCTATGTCCACGGTGACTTTTCAAACTTTTTTTAATTGATGCCAAAACTAGATGCTAAAACCTTCCTAAAGACACCTTGGAGATGGTGATCAAGCCCCTCCAAAACAATTATCACTAAAATATTCCTAGCGTATTAAATATATAGATGAATATAATTAATTGATCACAATCACTCAACCACTTACTTGTACATATGTGTCTTATCCAACACAACACCCCAAATTACGGAACCCACCACTCCTCCAAGAATGAGCGTGAGGCCTACCCTGCCTGCATTCTCAAACCCTTCCTGGAAAAAAAAGTAAATCTAACTTTTATGTGAAATTAGGCCTATACCTAAATTAGTAATTCAGTATATTTTGACATTACATTAAATAAATAATGAACCTCAAATAAAACTAGAAAAATTTTAAATCAGTAGACCTTCAATAGTTCAACACTTGATGGACTCCAGGTTTTGATATATCAAACTATATAGAGCGTAAAATAATTTTATAGTTAGGAATATCGTTTTCAGTCATTTTCTTTAACCTGATTACTTTTTAAAAAAACCAAGATTCGGTCATTCGCTACACTTTCATTTTTTCCCATCACGATCCATTTTACTTTGTCCAATTCCTATAGGTGTATAAATTTGACAAATTTGATCAGATTCGGATTGAACTGAATATCCAGCATCAATCCAAACATCTAAAAAGTCTTCAGTAAAATTAAAGAAATCAAAATTTAAAGTTACATACTGGTACTATGGAATGAAACTAAAATAATTTTGTTAAAAACTATGTAGGTGTCGGAATGTCTTTGCTTGAAAGAAAATGTTGTAGGCGACAAAATCACGCAATTCGTAATTTTATGTCCATTGTGACAAATACAAAGCACTTGTAACATGCAAACTATTTATTTCATAGCTGACTGCTAAAAAGTAAATATTATGAAAAATCAATAATTGCAAAGTATAAACAAATAACATATGATAAAATCTGATACAGTCAAATATGTAATAGTGGTCTCCATCTAAACTTTCGTGTACAACATTTGGTCGGTGTGGCGTCTCCAAATTTGTCCGTCATCCATCTTGATGTAATAGTGATGGTTACCATCTCTACTTTGTACATTTCCATAACTCCATTCCATTTATATTTAGTAGTTTCGGACTTGCACTCGCTTTCCTGGTTTAAGTATCCCACTATTCCTTTGGATTCTTTGGTTTCATTCTTGCTCTTAGGAAGAGGTAGACTTAAATACCGTATGTGCGACTCCTATTGAACATCAGGAAGTAAAAGCTGTTCCCAGTTGAATTAGGAGCTTGACAAATTTTCATTAGCAGTTGGTGAAGGTTTTCTTCTTATGTCCAGGTTCATCTGACATACAGTTGATAAGTTTTTTTATTGTTTGTACAAAGCGTTGGTCCTGGTCGTTAGATAAAGGATGATAGGGAGTCATCGTTTTATGTATTCCACATTTCTCCAAAAAGGTACTAAATTCAGTAGAGGTAAATTGACGACTATCATCTAAGACTATAACACGTGGTAGTCCATAAGTGGTGAATATTTTACCCAGCTCTCTTGATTGTCCAAGAAGATGTAACAGTCTTTGTAGGTACGACTTCCACCCATTTGCTGAATGTGTCCACCACTAAAAAGAAGTAATTTTCGTTGGTAGGGCTAACAAAATCTATGTGGATCCATTCCCAAAGCTGACTTGCTGGTTTCCAAGGATGGTTGATTTCCTTATTTGAAAAATTTTGTTTTTATCTGCACTGTCTGCACTTAGAAATACTATCTTCTATGTCTTTGTCCAACCCCTTCCAGAAGCAAAAACTTCGTGCCAAGGCTTTGGTTTTAACCTTCCCAAATGTCCAAAATGTAGTTCTTGGAGGACATGTTTTTGTAAAAAGCTGGGAATCATTACCCTCCAACCTTTCATGATACAACCATCATGTAGACTTAACTCACCATCATGATAACCAAAGGGCTCCAGGGATTGTCCAGTTTCCAAAGCTAGTAGCAACCGTTGCATATTTTCATCCTTTAAAATTTCTTGAGTAATTAGGCTATGGTTTAAGTTGATCGTTCCAATTTGTTTCATATAGAAAATATCAGTCTGGTCCATGCTGGAATTTGACAGTTTTTCGACAGGGAAAGGAAGTCTGCATTTTCATGATTGTTTGTTTGTCTAAACTCTATTTAGTACCTAATCAAAACCTGATAGGAAGTGTGAATTAGTTGAAAAGTCGAGTAGCTGACAAGGAATGTAGGTTTTTATCAGGAGTGAATATTGTGATTAACGGCTTGTGATCTGTTACTAGGATAAATTTACATCCATAGCAGAATTGGAAGAACTTTTTTAGTCCCCAGTAAATTTACGTAGCCTCCTTCTCAATTTGGCTATTTTTCCTTCCGGCTTCGTCAGTGTTCCTGAAGCGAAAGCTATAGGTCTTTTACTTCCATCTGAAAATCGATGTGACAGTATTGCACCAAGTC
Source organism: Nephotettix cincticeps (assembly GCA_023375725.1). Lineage (NCBI taxonomy): Eukaryota > Metazoa > Arthropoda > Insecta > Hemiptera > Cicadellidae > Nephotettix > Nephotettix cincticeps. The sequence goes on along the minus strand of CM041786.1, from coordinate 110,747,540 downwards.
CCACTGGTGATGTGTCTGTTGCCAATACCAAAGGTAAGTTTGGGTCAAAATGAGTAAGGACAATTTCATGTGTAATGATCTCCTTGACCTTCTGAAAGCTTTGTTCGCACTGATAAGTCCATTTGTGCTTCTTCCTCTTTACAATAGTTTAAGTAAGGGAATGAGCATCGTAGCCAGGTTTTTTAATAAATCTGTTATAATAGTTGGACAAGATGCACACAATTGCACAGTTTACTGACATTTTGGAGTTTTCTTGCCTGTCTGATAGCCTTAACTTTATCTTCTGATTTATGAATTCCGGTGGCATCCATAGTGTGACCTAGGTACTCAATTTTTTAGTGAAGAAACTTGCATTTCTCTCTATTTAACCTCAGTCTGTTCATTTTTATTCTTTGAAGAATCATTTTCATGCGATTGATCAACTCTTCTTCTGATTTTCCTTGAATGACTATGTCATCAAAGAAGTTTTGAATGCCTTCTATACCTGATAAGACCTTGTCCATGATTCTTTGCCAAATTCCTGGAGCTACTAACCCCGAACATGAGGCGTTTAACTCGGAACTGGTCCTTATGTGTGCTTAAGGTTTGAATGTCAGCACTGGCCTCATCCATTTGTAGGTGTAGGTAAGCATATTTTAAGTCCAGAGCACAAAATATTTTGCCACCACTCATATTTGCGAAAATATCTTCAATTTTTAGTATTGAGTAGGCCTAGTGCTCAACTTGGATTTGTCATTTCACCATAACCTTATAATCGGCACATATTCAAACTTCGCCGTTGGGTTTTATCACTGGTACTATTAGTGTTCCCCGAATATTCCGAATTTTCTGCCTTTGTTATTATTCCTGCTGTTTCTAAGCATTCAAGTTTCATTTCTACCTTTTGTTTCAAGGCATAAGGCTTTAATAAATATTGGACGAGCTTCTTGTACCAACTGTAAGTGGCCAAGTTGATCAGGTATTTGGCCAACACCTCACTCAAAAACATCCTTGTATTTGTGAATAAGATCATCCAAACAATGTTTTCTTGTTTGATTGTATAGTTTACCTGTAAAACTTTGCTTTTTGTATGAACATTGAATAAAAACAACACCTTTGGGTATCAATACTTCACCTGTATTGGTTTTGAACTGTAGCTGTGTATTGAAAAGTATTCTGTTTGTAATATGTTTCTTGAACATACTGTATGGTAGGGTGCTAATTGCTGAACTTGTATGCAGCTCCATTTGGACTGAATTTCCCTCTAACAGAACATCACTAATCATTTTATCATTATATATTCTAGTATTCAATTTATAGATTTCATGAGTTTCTTCTTGACAATCTTGGTTCACATCCTCTTCCGTCTGGTAAACCTTTGTTCCTTTTTTTCTATATACACACTAGCAATGTGACCTTGTTTTTTTCATTTGTGACATGTTTCAGAAGCAAACTTAAGAGTTATTGGCTCTATGGTTCTGTGAGCCACAGCGGAAGCATCTTCCTCTCAACCTATGAAAAGGTGAAGGTTGAGTTTTCTTTGGTGAATTGTTCAATTTTTTGTTTTCAATCCTGTGAATGGTACTATTTGTAAATTCAATATTTGTTTTGCCCAGGGAACTTTCATCTTTAGCTAGTTCCATTGCTGTAGCCAATTGAACAACATCCTGAAATGATTTAGTTGTTTTCTCTTGTAGTATCCTAGTTCTAACATCAGGATCTTTAATACCTCTGATGAACTGCATGCGTAAAAGTGTATTGGCTATAGTTTTCCCACAACTCAAAAGAATATATTTTCACCGTCTCTGATGGCCCCTGAACCCTTGATAAAAATCTATGTTGCAGTGCCTATGTACTAGGCTGAGGGTCAACATTGAACTAGATCTGAGTAGGTTTTATCAAGTGGGTCCTCAGGCACACAAAAATCATACAATTTCTGATGTAGAGATTGAGACAAGGCATGAAGAAGTGTAAACCTATTCTTTGGCCTGCAGCCCATGTCCATGTAAATGCATAAAGATTTCCAAACCCCTGATGAGGTTCTTGAATGTCTTATCATTTTGGAAAGGGGCTAAGGATATAGCTGAATTAAGAGTTTTAACGATACATCTGATTACCTATGACGGTATACCTGGTTGAACATCTTTCTCTAGCTCTATTTGTGTTTTTCTCATTTGTAACTGATCTTTTACTTTGTAATATTGTTCTTCCATATCAACTCTGTACCTAACTTTTTCATTAATATCTTCGTCCTTTAATTTCAATTCTATTTTAAGTTGAATGGCTTCATATCTTTTTCAGTTTTCTTCCAATACATCCATTCTGTTTTGAAAAACTTCTGTAGGTATACTAGATATATCATCTAACATTCTGTCTGCTCTTGTAATCTGGCCTTTTACAAAAGCCCACGCTTTCTTTGAATCTTCTATTTAATCAAAGTTTTGTATTTCCATCATGAATTTGGTAAAAAAAATGTAAACAGTTAAAATAATAAAGTTAATAAATTAAATATACCAACACTTTTTTCATGGTCTCAACTGACAAATACAAAGCGCTTGTAACATGCAAACTATTTATTTCATAACTGACTGCTAAAAAGTAAATATTATAAAAAATCAATAATTGCAAAATATAAACAAATAACATATGATAAAATCTGAAACAGTCAAATATGTAATACATTGCATAGCCATATTTTACTTTATTGTTTGTTTTGTTTATAAAAATATACACTGTACAATTTGATACACATCATCGTGTGATAACCCCCTTCCCTTAATTTAAAAATATTTAAAAATAAAGTCAGTTTGCAGAATTTGTTGTTTAAATCCAAAATTTATTTACTGAATTAATTACAAACTAATTTAAATGATGAACATCAAAATTATAAAAAAATTTATAAAAATAATATTGAAATTTTATTTCACACATACAAAATTAAGTTTCAAAGTATACGCGCATTGGTCACTTAATGGTTACTTGGAAGATTTTAAATAAATAATTATCTATTAGTTGCCCGTGATTTACAAAAACTATAAATTGGTCACTAATGAGACCAAATTAACTTTAACATCGTACTACACACTTTTATATACGTACAGGAAAATTCTCCAACTGTTGGTTAAGCAATGTGGAATAAGCATAAAATACTCCAATATTCAGCCCAAAGCTGACCAGGAGAAGAGAGAAGTCAACATTTTTTATCAGCTGTTTCACAGAGGAAAAGTAATTGTTGTTCTTGCCCTCTATCTCTTTCTTGCGAGCGATCAGCTGAGCCACACTGGGAGGTATTGGGGGTTGAGCCTCAAACACTGCCAACAGATTTTGGTTTATCATAATAAGAATGTTGAAACATAAAATCTAAACATGTTACAACATGTTTCTAAACATTTAGAAAGTTTTGTGCATCAATTAGCTTGTTATTTAGATATTCAAAGTTTTGCAACCACTTGTGCATTATGCAGACTTACTATGGAATACAAATTTATAAGGTTCTCTTGGGTAACTAGGAACATGAAAATTTGGACGATGCTTTCAAAACAAATGTAAAGATAAATTTTCATTATTTTCAAATTTTTTAAAATTACATTCTTCCACAATTCTGTCTATTTTGAACTGAAATAGCTGACCAATCACTAATGACTCATTGAAAAACAGACACCACTACTCACTCAACAGACTAGATCATTATAAGCTATTGTCGCAGTAGCTCAGGGTGAAGTCTGGCTCAGTAAGTTAAAAATACCTAATTCAATATTAGTAATTAATACAAATTTTTTACATTTTCCAATACTGTTTAAAGTTTGACGGTGTTGACTACCGGTTTTGTGACAACTATCACATCATTAGGTCATCCTTGTCTAGCGATTCATCTTGCTTAAAATTGTCATAACATATTGAGACATTTAAAAAAATTATACTAACATATATTAGAATAAACGCTACTTTTTGGGTCCGAATTTCTGTCGCAGTGTGTGCATGCATTATCTTCCACCGGTAGCGACTGGAGTTCTGTAGAAGGTTGATGTAACGCTCATCAGCTGTTACATTCCTTTGTCTAGTTTGATAATGGTATCCAACAGCTTGTTTACCTATTTACTTTGTCATTTAATATATTAATTACTTTCTGACTTCATGGATTTATATTTCAAAATATTCTACAGCTGTTATTTTACTTCCGTTTTTGCACGTGTGGATTATTTATAGATTTTCCTAATTTTTTAGTAGCTGTGACTACTATTAACTAAATGTTTGGCATAACTGGATTATTTGGTAGCTGAATTTTTGGGCATTTTTTTCATTAGAGCATGTTTTGAATGAGCATGTTCCAAATGTTATCTCCAAATGTCCCACATCTCCAAATGTTATTTTATAAACATGAACTGAATTGAACTTGTCTTTGCTGGACGAACTTTTACATAATAAAATGCTTATTTTTGTTTGTGGTTCTGTATGCTACTTGATAATTTCTTTTCTTTAACCCTAGGAGTGGCAAGCTTTTTACTTTTAACTGTAACATAAAAATAATTACTTATATCTTCTGAAAATATTAAGTATGAAAATAAACGGTATCAGTGGACTGACACATACTTTCTCCCTTAAGTAAATTGAAAAAAGAAAATCTGTAATAAAACTATCATGTTCTTCAAAGTTTATCTAAATATCATTTAATAATCTATTGTTTCAAAAATAATCATCCCAGTTCTGAAAATAAAACAAGAGAGACAAAGTTAAATTAATTGTTCGAATTGTATGGGGGGAAACGCCCCCCCCAGTAATACCAAGCTTTTTTAAGTTGGTTCTGTTGGGTGATTTGACCTTAACGCTTCATACCAAGTTTCATGGAAAACGGTTAAAAAATAAGGAAGAAATTGATATTTTAATATTCTCCATAAGAATAACATTGGACGCTTTCAGACAACGTACTGCGTTTATCATGGACAGTAAATTTAACTTTTCTCTGGAACCGTTAGTCGTAGACAAATAATTCAAAATACTAATTTGTTTAGTTGTTTAAGCAGGTTTCAATGGTGCCAGTCAAATTATACTTTATCTTCATTGTTTTCGCTGAAAATTTAAAAATTTGATTTTTCTGACATTTAAAAGCCCATAACTTTTGAACCGTCATTTTTACAGACATGCGGGTGGTGTCAAATTATTTAGTACTCTATGCACTACAAACGATTAAATTTTAATCAAAATCGTTAGAGCCGTTTTTGAGAAATTTGGATTTTTCATGTTTTTTAAGGGTTTTTAAGGGTGAACTACCCTTAAAAATGAAAAATTCAAAAAAATGAAAAAAAATGCCTGGAGATACTGTGAATATGTACATACATGCCAAATTTCATCTAAATTGGACCAACGGGGTAGGCTGTGGCACTGTACACATCCAGACACACACACACATACACACAGACACAGACACAGACACAGACACACAGATACACAGACACACACACACACACACACACAGACACACGGACGGACAGACATCACGTCCAAACCCACTTTTTTGGATTTTGGGGACCCCAAAATGGATATATCCACCCTCAACTCAAATTCGGAAATTTTGACGAAAAAAATACTTTCTCCATATACGTACGTATAAGGGGAGAAAGTAAAAAACATAAAACATACCCCCCTTATGACCACTAACCACAAAAGCAAAACAGGTGTCCACAGCAATCCCAACTAAGCCTAAAAATGTCGTCAACTTCCGCTCAAGCCAGTCACTGTTTATTTAATGTGGGCCCCCCACTCCGCTATACCACACATTTGCAAGCCAAATTGGGATTGCTCATGGTCGGGATTCGAACCCTAGCACTTCCGAATGGCTAGAACGTTACGCTCGTCAGCGCAGCGCTTTAGCCGGTTAGGCTACCAGTGCATAAGAGTTGAAAGCGCTTACTTGGTTATAAGACCTGCCCAGTGGCAGTCTAGTGCACTACGAGAACAGGTTCGATTGTTTGCCCCCAGAGGGCAACACGGTCACGTAGCCGCTAGTATCTAACAAGTTCACTAAACTGACGACAGATGCCTCCACCTGCCACTTCTTATTGAATATGTAAATGTGTCGTAAATTACGTCTTTGCCAGTTCTAGGGTTAATGTAGATCTTCTCTGCAGCACATGTACATTCATCCTAGACCTGGTAAAATAGTCACGAACCTGATCATTTCTTATAGTATAGAGGTCATCATTTGCAACAAGAATAATAGTTTGCTGGATATACATTGCAAAAAATGTCATTATATTAAACGATCTAAAAAACCCTTTATATGATTGTCTTGGATCATTAAACTTGACTAGATTACGGATGACTTTTTTTACACCTTTTTTAAATTTATAATATAGGCACTACCCCATAGCACCAACCCATATCTATCATATAGAACATCAAAATAAAATGTTCTTAGCAAATTAGTAGGCAAATAGTGGAATAGTAAGAATAAGTAAGAAAATACTGGATGAAATCGTTTAACTAATGTGATCAATGTGAATAATCCAACTAATATTTTTGTCTTTTATAATACCCAGGAAACTTACATAAATTTTCAAACTTGAAATACACAATCAAATATCAATTGTCATCACTGAGATCATCATTATTAGAGTTAAAAGTAATCAATTCAGCTGTATCAACAATTAGTCTCAAGTTATTATTACTATTACTATTATTATTTTTACTACAAGTAAAAAAAAACAACAAAATAATAACTTTGAGACATACAAATACAGCCCAGCAACCCTACACCCATCATTCAGCCTGTCCAAGTCATTGTGATAGAATATAGAGGCCGCTGCAACCGTACCCCGACCTCCCAAAAACCCATGTTGAAAGTCATACAACACATCATTTAAGTGCTTACCAAAAGTGTATGTCAAAGCAATAGGTCTATAGTTTTTTATTGTTATGCTAAGATATGTTTAAATCTATAATATTATAAAAAGTAAAGTATTAAAGAAGAGGTGGTGTCTGTATGTTTGTTTGTGGGTTTGTGTGTTTGTGGGTTTGTGGGTTTGTTGTGGCAAGTGAATGCGAAAAATACTGAACCGACCGGTTTGAAATTTTAGGCAAAGGTAGATCTTAAACTCATGCAACACATAGGCATACTCATTTCCTTAAAATCCTCTCGGGCTACGCCCTGTGAACGTCCTAAGTTTCAATGTTTACATTTTTAGAGAATGAAAACATAAAATTACTTGAATGTCAACAGCTGTGAATACTAAAATTTGACAGTTCGAGAAGAAGGAGAAGAAGAAGAAAGGGCTGCCGTGACCGTCCTAGGTTTCAATGTTTACATTTTCTAATGACAACATCCGTTTGCACTATATTTTGACAGTTCGGGAGGAAGAAGAAATAAAGTTGATTTTTCAGATAAACTGCTGGATCGAAATTAGTGAATTATTTGAAATAGTGGAATGGTAGATTTTAAGTTTTTTCCGACGACTGTCTCTATTACATTAATCCTTATCCTCTCCCAATATTTGACAGATGTTACTTTGAAATGTTGTAGTCACTCCTGTTTTGTCATTTTGTAAACAATGAAGAATTAATTAACAGTACCTTAAATGTATCAGTAGAGCCTACACCTTTCAGCCTTTTTAGCCCGTGCGAAGAACGGGTACTTTGGCTAGTATAAAATATTTCAGTTTCATCTCCTTTTATGTTTCATTTTTAAATCTAATCTTAGGGTGTTGTTCATTCAGGTATTTTGTAAAAATAATAATTCGTCTGGCATTTCCTTTAACAAAACATATTGCGTCGTCTGCATATCTTTACTACTTAAAGTATTATGTTTTAACAGCTGTTCTTTTAAAATTTAAATTGATTCGTCTACTGGAATATTTGTGTACTTATTCTCAGCATCCAACAACATCAGTGAGCAACTAGATTGGAATAGGACCTCATGTAGTTTGCTACGTAATTCCAAACCACTTCTTAAGCTGTAATTAGTTTTTAAATTTATGCTGTCTCTAATTATTCTATCAACTTTTTGGCTGTTCTGTAAGCTGGTGCCGATGTGTAATTCACCTGGGGTCTGATCTGAAAAGACGTTTTGTGAACCTTAGGCAAACATTTAAATTTTAGTGCATAAGATGCCGTGACTTGAATTTGTCTTTTTATTCTGTCACAAATGAGGTGTTTTGATATATTAATGCCTGAGTTGAGCCTTTGACCAATCAAGGATTGGGGTTTTTTTTTACTTTACAATATTATTTTCAGTTATGAACTGGTTTATTTTTTTATTATAATCCCTTCCATACATTCTTACAGTTGTGCTTCACTTGTAGGCTTAACTTGACATAGCATTCTTTTCTTCAAGTTTTCCCTAAATGTCTCTGGCTATCAAGAGATCATTGCTTCTGAGTCACCGATTTTTGGTACTAAAGTTCTAATTAATATATCATTTACTAAGACTCAAATGTTATTTTGTTCATCACTAGATAGGTTTCTGTGTTAATTACTTTGTTTACTTGGGATTTTTAATTAAAGGAGGTAGTAGGCAAAGCTTAGTTAAGGTCTTTATCCAAAAATTCAATTTATTTCATGCTATTTCCGGTTTTAGACTTCTTATATTATGTCCACAAGCTTTTTTATTCAAATTGCCTGACTATCTTACATATACTGAATTATAGGTTGTAAGTTATTCTCGATGTTGTCTATTAGAGCTATTGTGATATCAGGACCTAATATGTTTGAGAGATGCAAATGTGTTTCATAATGTTTCTGACTGATCGTGACTTTTACAGTAAAACAATTTCATTTTCTCCACAAACCATATTTTTCTGCTCACAGTTTTGCTAATTGTGCAGACTTAGACTTGCTGTTAATATTAACTTTAAGGTAGTTAATAATTTTATTTCTTAACTAAACTTAATTAAATGTGGCGTTCTCAATTGTGCTCAGTAAGTTCTCATTTAGTTAATAGTACCCACAGTTCCTCAAAAAAATCTTGAAATAATCCACACATGCAAAAACAGAAGTAAAACAGCTCTGGAACATTTTGAAATACAGTAAAACCTCGTTAATCCGGACTAATTGGGGCTCCAAGTCGTCCGGATTAACAAAAGTCCGGATTAAAACAAATAATCCTATACGAAGAAAGACAGTGATTTCTGGGTACCCCTTGTATATAATGAAACACCTTTTGCAGATAAACTTAAATAGTATGTATATTCTGAATATAAAAATACATATTGTACAAACAGTACATACAGTAGTTACATTTGAACAAAAATATAGACTTGGTATTTACGTCCATACAAAAAATGAGACAACGAAAAAAGACAAAATTACTTTGAACATGAGGGTTGGGGTTCGTCCTCAAGTGACTGAACTGGTTTGAAGAAGGATTTGAACTTCATTTGCCTTTATTTTGTGTTAATTTCACAATTAAACAACGTAAATAAAAGTACAGTGCAATTGACCTCTGTGGAGCAACTGACGGCCTGATACGAGCAGGAGAAACACAATCGTGTGACCGAGCTACTATTGGCTGACAGTAACCATGGTAACGGCACGTATGCCTTGCGCTGTGAGCGCCCGCGCTCGGCATACGCACACTTACGACTCACATCGCCGGGCGCAGTCGTACAGTGACGATCGCATGCTACTAATCAGCGTTCTGTGCATTAAAACTGCGATCCAATGGCTGTCCGGATTAAGCGAAGTCCGTATTAATGGGGTCCGGATTAACGAGGTGTTACTGTATATAAAGCCATCTAGTCAGAAGGAATTAATATATTAAATGACAAAGTAAATAGTCAGGCGAACAAGATGTTTGATACCATTATCAAATTAGAAAAAGTAATGAAACAGCTGACCACTGGTGACGTTACATCGACCTTCGAACTCCAGTCGCTGCTGGTGGAAGATAATGTGTACAGGCAATAGAAGTTTGTTTTCGGGCCCAAAAAGTAGTGTTTAGTGTAATATGCTGTTTTGACTTTAAGCAAGATGAATCACCAGACAAGGATGGCCTGATGATGTGACAGTTGTCACGAGAGGGGTAGTCAATACCGTCAAACTTGAAAGGATATTGGAAAAGTAAAAAAATTCTATCAGTTATAAGAGGAACATGAATCCTCAAAATTAGTGGTGCTCAACTTCTGTCGGATCATAGAAGTCACCTATGGCTAGTGTATTTGACACAAAGCACTACATTACCTCACTCTCTTTGATTCCGTGTCTCCACAAGCCATAAAAGCACATGGCGATGGGCAAAAGAGTAATTTTGTAACACAGGTATCAGAGGGTATCACATAATATATAATTACCTATGTCATTTGCGTGATTCATATGATGAATCGTAACGTTTACTTTGTCAACTCATCGAAAGTCTTGATCTCACACCATTTTCAAAATATACATCAGGTACTCTCTCTCATAGTTTTTCTCTTAAACCAGGACTAAAGAGACAAAATCAAGGACTTTTTTTTAGAGAACCCATAATTCTTTACCAATTTACTTCTCAAATTTACAATTGAGATATTTTATGATTACCAGTTTTTTTAGACCTTTTTATGTACTGTATAATAAAATTTATTTACCTCTACTTGCCTGTAGATCTAAATATTTTTTCCAATGTACATTTCACTACATAGTGTAGCATCATCACAGGGTAAAATAAGTGTAAATAAATAATATTAAAATAATTCATAATAGTTAATAATAATAGTTAATGATAAAATTAAAAAAATTAATAAAATTATTAATTAGTTAGTAATAGTTAATAATAATAGTTAATTAGTCATAATACATAATAGTTCAAATTTCACAAGTTCAATATTTTCATGAATATGGTGTAGTTGTATTTTCAATTTGGTTAATAACCAGCAGTAAACCCGTCCTTTGTACGGGTTGTAGGATTCAGTTTAATGAAGAAAGATAATCATACCAAAATGTAAACCTGAAATCCTAAACAAATCAATACAAAGAAAATAAATCGATACCCAGCTTTATTATTTAGCATTACTTTACAATTAAATAGATTAGAATATTTATAAAATTATTATAATTAGTTAAGTATTAAAATAACTGTTTAATATAGTATGATTTCGAAATTGGTTTAAAATCAATGACCAATATAAACTAACTAATATTTATTTGACAGCTGATTGTTTTTATTTCTATTAAATCTTCAAACTAGAAAGACAGCTGATTATTACCAGTGGGTTATTCATTGAAAACTGAATCAAAATGAGAGTAATATTGCGTAAAAGGGAGTTTTTAAATGCTCGTTATTTACTTTTCAAGAGGCGGTGGGCGATTTCAAGCATTTATAAACCTTCTCTGGAATGTGGAGAATACATGAAATAAGTTTCATTGTAATCAGTTCTTCCGTTTTTTCGGAGAAGACGGCGTAAAATGACTCCTGGAGCGTCACAGACAAACAGACGAAAATTGAGATAAGACCAGTTTCGGCTTCTCTAACGCACGAAACGTAAAAATAACCAAAAAATGAATAATTCTGAGCAATGTACAGACAAAACTCTAATTTTATTTATTTTGAATAGTATTGAATTTAAATAGTCTTCTTTCTTGTTTAATAAATTGATGTTACTAAAATTCTTGATGTGTTTGTATATTTTGTAGCTTTCTTGAATTTTTGCAATTGATTTGGATTTGGTATTGTGTAAGATTGTTAAAGATTCAGGAAATTTTATTTGGTGGGTATCATTGTGTTTAAGGTGGTTCACTACTATTGAGGTGGGATTTTTGTGGTGGCTGGTGTGTGTTCTTTGAATCTTTGAAAGAAGGATCGATTGGTGTATCCTATATATTGTTTGTTGCATGGAGATTTGCATGTGATTTGTAGACACCTTTCTTATTTTCAGGGTGTCTACAAATCACATTCAAATCTCCATGCAACAAACAATATATAGGATACATTTCTTTCTTATTTTCAGGGTGTCAGTTGTTGTGATTGATGATTTTGTAGTTAGGGAATTGTATTGGTTTTCACTTTGTTTGTCGGCATATATACTGATTTTTGAAATATTCTCCCTCTCTTTCAGTGGTTTTGTCTGTATAGTTTATGGTGATATATTTAGGTTTGGTATTAGTGGAAGAGTTGCCGAGGTCATGGGTTTCTTTTCTAGTTGTTATACTGGTTTTGTTTACTTGTTTTTCTTTTTTTAATCATTGAGTCTATGATTGGGTAGTATCCATTTTTTTGAGCAGTTGTTTTTATTATTTGTTTTTCTTGTTCTTCTTCAGGTGATAGACTGTAGTTGGTGAGTCAGTATATTAGCTTATATTTTCTGGTTATATGGGTGATTTGAGTCTGCAGGGATGATAAGGTCTGTTTGTGTTGGTTTTCTGTAAATAACAATATTTACTGTTTTGTATTTGGTTTGTGTTATTGTGGTGTCTAAAAAGTTAAATAATTTATTAGTTTCAGTTTCCATTTTGAATTTAATTTATTTATGTAGTCTATTTAAGTAATTTAGGATGGAGGTGGATTGTCTGTGGTTTGAGTTCAGAATTACAAATGCGTCAAAAGAAAAGATTGGGAGAATATTTAAACAGATTTAATACCCCCGTCGCAGCAGACCTGTGTACTCAGCGAATTTCCAAATCAATAACATAATAATAATAATATATGACTAGTTTGATCATTATCTGTCAATAAATATGAGTATTATTTGCCTACTCTCCATTGATTAACATGGGAAAGAGTATGCAGGTTTGCTGCTGTGAGGAACGCTGAAAGTAGGTGTTTCTAGCGTAAACAATTAATTTTTTCAGCATTTATATCAACTTTCATCAACATCTGTCCATAAATAAAGGAGTTTGCCTATTCACTATCCAATACTATAATACGAGCAAGGTTTGTATATATATATATATATATTTGCACACGGATCTCGAAAACGGCACCGAGGATTTTCTTTAAATTTTGGAAATAACTAATTTCCGAGTAGAAAATAAGTTCTAGATAGGTCTAATGTCCAGGAAAATTCGTGTTTTCTTGTAATATTAAGTTTAAAATCTAAAAATTTAACATTACGCTTATGGAGAATAAAATGTAAACAATACAAACCAAAACAGCTGTTTATAACCGTTTGACAGTTCTTGATTGAAGACTACGGGGAACAATATAGAGGTTATGCATTAATATTTATTTTATGAATTAAATAAATGCAAAATTATCAGGTTACTAAACAATTTGTAAAAACTAAAGGATAACATAGCTGTGCGAAATAAAAGCAGAAAAAAGTATTTCCAAAATCTTCCGTATTTGATAGAAAACGTATTCGTTGTATTGCTTGAAGCCACTGTAACAAACCAATAAATCGATGTAAATTAAATTTCTCTTTTGCTTTTCAATCCTCATTCCGTTTATAACAAAAATCAGTTGATCACAGGCTAATAATAACGGTATGGATAACTAAACAGTAAATGATCAGCTTTGGCTAAAAGACGTTAAACGGCATCGCTCAATTGACTAACGTCGTAGCCGAGTTGTAGCGTGTCGGCCTCAAGAACTATAGGCCGCGAGTTCCATACCCACCAGGGGCGATACTTTTTGTTCAGTGCTATATTAATTATGGTGTATTAAATCGGTTTTATTTCAACCACATAAATGTTTTCATTGAGTAATAGATGTGTTTTAATTTTTCTAATTAATTTTTATAATACATGTCTTATTCTATACGAGCAAAGCTCGGTCACCAGGTACTATGATTAATATGGGAAAAGAGTATGCAGGTTTGCTGCCATGATAAACACATAAACTATGATTTTTAAGCATAAATGGATAGACCTCAACCACATGAAGCTAAATATCAAGTTTTATCCAAAAATTTTGATTAATATGGGAAATATTAATTTTTCCCTATCCTCCATAAGATTAACATTGGAGCCCCACAATACAACATACTGTGTTTAGATTTTTTAATATCTCGGTAACCGTTGGAGATAGAGAAAAACTTTAAGGAACTTAATTGTGTAGTTTTTAAGCTGATTCCAATGGTGAAATATAAAATTAGAAATTTTTAAAAATTACATGTGAAAAACGCAAAAAACCCCATTTTGGGGTACAAAACCCCCCCCAAACTACCCGTTCCCATTGACCGATATGGCTTTGATATGTCTGGTTTATGAACTCGTCCGAGCATTTGTAGGAATACACGTCACTACCAAATTTGGTCTCGATCGGACCATTTTTACGAGAGTTATCGTGTTCACAGACACACATATATATAAATTTTAACGACTATTGTTTTTGGACTCTGGGCACCTAAAGAAGAAAAAATAACATGGTCCCGGGCTTAAGTCTCGCCATGAGACCTACGGTAATAGCTTCTTCCCTATGGGAAATTCGCTAAAAAGCAGGATGTACCCCGACATACAGAATGAAAAACAACACAATACCCAACTACAGAATTAAATTTTCCAGTATATTTAACAATCTTACACAGTACCAAATCCAAATGAATTGCAAAAATTCAAGAAAGCTACGAAATATACAAACACATCCAGAATTTTAGTAACATCAATTTATTAAACAAGAGAGAAGACTATTTAAATTCAAAACTATTCAAAATTATTAACAAAATAGAAAATACAACTACACCATATTCATTAAAATATTGAACATATGAAATTTGATCTATAAATTATTTTAATATTATTTATTTACACTCAAGATTTTACCCTGTGATGATGCTACACTATGTAGTGAAATGTACATTGAAAAAAAATAATATTTACATCTACAGGCAAGTGTAAAGGTAAATAAATTTTACAATACAATTGAGAATTAAATCAGGACCCCCAGCTCCTTCCATCGATTAGAAAAGAAACTAAAAATGTTTCAGGATCATATTATTGCTTATTGATCATATTAGTTTTAAAGTCTTTCTTTTCTAGCTCTTGGAAGCTCCTAGAGTTTTCACCAATTCCTCATAATTTTAGAATTTTAACAAGTTATTTAACAGTAATTTTAACAGAGTGACTTCAAACTCACATAGAACAATCAGAAAAAGCACAATAGTTGGAGCCAGAGCCATGCCGAAGTAGAGAAGCTGGAGTTGTTCTCCAATCAGCTGTTTGTCTTGCACATTATCCACCACAGCTGGTGGCACCAAAAACCCTATTGCAATGCCAAGCTGAAATATCAAACACCATTTACATTTAAAAGAACTAAAAGTAAAAGTACCACAAAAACTAAAAGTTACTGTGTACTTAATACCAATAACTCACAATTAATTGAAAAACCCAAAGACTATAGTAATATTGACAAGTTAATGCTTAGAGAGTGCATAAAAATACAAAAAATATCACTATTTTTTCATTTATAGTTTTCCAGTAGCAAGGATCTAAATATTGATTTATTTTTTTACCCAATTTTGGCGGCAGCAGCAACACTGCGGTGAATGTGTATATAATTTAATCATGAATTAATCATCTTATAGTTTTTTTTTAAGTGTAAACTCACTGGGGATGCCACAATTGTGGCGAAATACGTATGAGAGAATTGAGAGAAATCAAAATCTACAAGGGTAATGGCAAAATAGGGTTATAAAGTAGATCATTATCGTTATTAGAAAATCCCAACTTAACCACTTTTGTATATATATTTACCGTTTGTATATAATTACAATATAAGTGTAATGTAAGTTTTTACTTCATCCTATTATTATAAAACTCCAAAAAAAGGAGAGGAACCAACAGAGCACTACAAAATTAGGAGTAGTCTATTTTGAGAATTGCTGTGTTTAACATCTATAACAGGTGATTTTTATCTAGATACAGTAAACTGCCAATTATCCACAAGCAGATTAACCATGTTGCGGCTTATCCACAATGGGCAAAAAAATTTGCAACTGCAGCAAGCAAAGTTTAACACATAAACGTTGATCCTTGTGCCTGCAAAATAAAGCTACCGCCCATAATAGACTTGGCCTTAGGTGAACGATCGTTCACAACTGCCTGCCATTATGCAAAGGGACTATTGGACTTCTTGGAAGGGAAGATGACACTTTGCTGTGCAATATGATGGCACTGAGAAAAATTCGGTCAACTATTGTTATAAATGAAGCAAATGCCAAGAAACAAAAATCAATAATGGACTTTTTCCCTCAAAGCCAATAAAGACGGTAAAATCAACTGTAGTTCTGTAATTATGTGCACTTGATTATATTGGATTGTATTTGTTTGTTTCTGATGTGAAAATAATGTCAACGATTGTCTACAAATTGTGTGTTTATTTAAAAGTAATCATTTATTTGAAGTCTTTCACATTGTTCAACCTAACAT
Source organism: Nephotettix cincticeps (assembly GCA_023375725.1). Lineage (NCBI taxonomy): Eukaryota > Metazoa > Arthropoda > Insecta > Hemiptera > Cicadellidae > Nephotettix > Nephotettix cincticeps. The sequence goes on along the minus strand of CM041786.1, from coordinate 110,731,292 downwards.
TCAGTAACTGTTATTAAGGAACTATTTTGCTTTCACGGTTGTTTTTAACTATTTCTAGGGTATTTTAGGTTAGGTTTTCTTTATCCACGATTTTGATTATACACAATCGCTCAGCCATCCATTAGCGTGGATAATTAGCGGGAGTATCTTGAACAATATAAAATTTTCTGTTTCAAGTAGCGAGCTAAACTTGCGGTAGAGTGAGGGACTTTGGTTCCTGAGGTCTAGAGTTTAAATTTCATCAACTACAAAATCTTTATACTAGGCCTATGTGATAACTGTATAACTTACAAGATCTAGCCTTTCAAGTAACAGTGGTAAACGGTTCTGAGTGATAGGCTAGACAGATTTGGGGCGAGAAAAAGGGACCTAAAGAAAAGTTTTCACGCAAAGAAAACATTCCAAAATAAAATTTAGTTTCATGACCATTACATGTGGTGTTATGGCTTTGAATATATCTAATATTTAACTATGATTTCTATTAATTATTCTGATTGATAGGGAGATGACACCTGAATATTTTACCTGGTTACCAAACACGCCAATGGCACATGCAGTGGACACCTGGTGTTGAGGAAACCATATGGCAGCCAGCCTTGCTGGCACTCCCAGGGTGAACATTTGAGCGACCCCCACCAGCGTCTGCCCGAGGAATGTCATGGTGAATCTACAATCAAGTCACTGATGCAACTAAGAGAATACAAAAGGCCCATAGGGTAAGTATGAATTTCCAAATAAAATTTAAAAAACTGTGCACTTAATTCTGCCGTTATGATGACGAAAAAAATCTGGTTTGAAACACAAGGTAATTTCATTTTTAAAGAAGTTTAAAATGATTTACTTTACCAAAAGCTGTTTTCAATTCAAATGAAAATTACACCCACCTAAGCTCTAACCTATAGATGACAACCTGAAAAAATTCAGAAAAAACAAATATATAAGAAGAGGTAATTACCCTGCCAGGAAACAATGTTAGTATTTATTTGTTTAAGTAGGCTTATATTGTTTAAATGGGTAAAAAATTATGAAACTTATTATTCTTTTATTTAGAAAATTATGCTTCTTTTTCCTAATCAAATCAGTTGAGTTTCTCTCAAACCATGAAAGAAAAGATTGATCTTTGAGATTTAATGTGAGTGAGACAAGTAGGACTTGCCTACTCTAAATATCACGGTTCACTCCTTAGCTCTGTAGCAGACTGTGATGTCTGAACATGTGCTTCGCCGGTATTTCTGGTACTTGCTAGACTACTGTGATTCAAACACAGAATCATTGACCTAAATTTCTAAATTTGTTATCTCAACAATGCCTTCATTGCATTTCAAAATTGATATGGTAAACCCTAGTTTTTCCAGTTTGTAAAACCTGATTATGGTCTGCAATAAACAATTAACAGGATTTGTATTGCAGTGAAGGTTTTAAACACATAACACCATCATCATCACATTACAATTGGGTGTATACTAAGTGTATACAACTTATGACTGTACTGCTGTACTGTACTGCATGACTATGTAATACTGCTAGAATATTAATAAAATTTATACTCAAGCCTTTCTACCAATTAAGTGAAACAATTACTCATGTTTCCACGTTTTGATATGTATCTGTTTACACCACAATGTCATTTATTCATTGATATACATAACAAAATTGGTTTCCTCATAATGAAATTAGTTGTTATGAATGATCTCAGGTCTACAGAGAGATAATTTTTTATAAAGTCTGACCTCAAAAGGCTTACTGTACAAGGAGACATCGGAGCAATTTTTCAATGAAAAAAAGGAAGATAAACAAAGCGTTCAGTTTTTGATCCAAATTATAGTTGTCAATCCTTCTACAGGTTTAGTTGTGGTAGGATATAAACACACTTTGAACTAAACCATACCTGTCAGGCTGGGCAGAGAAAACCTTCACCCAAGCACCAATGCACATGAGAAGGGCTCCCAGAATCACTGCTACTCGCAAACCCTAAAACATGATAAATAACTTCTTAAAGACTCGCCCAAAAAATTATAATGATAAACTTTAATATATATATATAGGATTGTGAATATTATGTATCTAAGACCTCATTCAATACTATGAAATATGTGTATACACAAGAGTCCCGGTAATCCAAATATTCAAACAACCTGATGGGGTAAAAGGTTACTGAGTTTCAATTGAAAACAAAGCAATGTACAATTAACTCCCTCTAGTCCGGACACGGATAGTTTGGACGCCGGATCATCCAGACTACTTCTTGGAAATGAGTCAACAGCGCATGGTCATGTTTCTCATGGCAGAAATTGACAGGATAACGTGTTTGTTTGTTTCCGGCCTAACTATATAAATAACATCACAAACATCCGTCCAGTTTACAATTAATTGTGTTTGATACGAATCTTCAGTGAAGCGGGAAATGGCAACGCCAGTGTGGAAATTTTGACTCATGCCAATGGGAGGAACTCTGTAACTACCAACAACCTACGTCCAACAACAACAGATCGGCACTTCAGCTTTGGATATAATGTTTATGAGGAAATGGCGTGATTTTTCGTTCAAGAAAACAGTTTAAGCGTAAAAGCAGAAGAAAATAACAGATTTCTTTTGATATGTTCAGTATTGTGAAGTGGAGATTTTTATTCTTCTTAGGTTATAATAATAATTATAATAGTTTTATAATTTACGTTCATTCCTGTTTATAGCGATACATTTAATTTATCAACGTCACAAAAAACTATGAACCAGTGGTTTGGAAACAAAATCTGCAATGTTTGGGAAAGCACTCTTTAAAATCGTCTTAACCCTAGAACACAAAGGCTCCCTGAGCCAAGCGTTGTTACAAAGGCGTAGTCTCTCAGACTACTTTTTTTGAAAATAGATAAAAAATACTTTTAATGACGGGGAAATTTTTTAAATTATAAAAACACTTAAAGTGAACATTGAATTAATGTTTTATAAGAGTTTAATCTCCAGATCTTAATTGTTCTGCCACTGGCAGCAGATTGTCCCTTTGTGTTCGCCACACATGACATTTGCGCAACGTCCACAAAAATGTTTTGTCATGCGCCGTAATCTTGGAGGTAAGAAGGCACAAACCTTCCTACCTTGTGAGACTGGTTGTGGAGCTTCATTCTGCACACTTACATTTAAAATATAATCAATAGATTGCCGGACGAGAGTTTGTGGCAAAATTGTGACCTGAAGCCAGTACTTCAGGAGCTCTATGTGCGTTTCTCAGAAGAATTTTGCCGACTTAGGGGCTTACACAATTGGCTCAGACACGATTTTCTACATATAATACTTATATATCATTTAAAGTCATGTTTATGATGTTATAAACATGCATAGGGGCCACCTCCTTGTTTTACAACTGCAGGAAGTGTTACTGCACATTTGGTCCAATTCAAATAAAAATTTATACTATATACAACATATATTTCCAATATAATGTTTAACTAACACCAAAACACGCAAAAAAACGAAGGTATACTATATTTTGCAACAAGACACCACGATCCGTACACGTTGCGAGTCTGCCGCGAACTGTGGGTTGTTACAAAGGCGTAGTCGACCTGACGACGCGAACTTAAAAAACTTTAAAATCTCATTAAACAAAGGACGCAATCGAACACCGACCAGACCCTTTTAATATTAGGCCAAGACCGACAGCTACACGGAGTTTTGTGAATTTTAGTGGAGTGGAAGTGGGTAAGGGGTAAAAATGACACCTTGCGCGTCGTCTCTCAGACGACGCCTTTGTGTTCTAGGGTTAAAATGCTTAAAATGTGATTTATAGATACTGTACGCTATTGAAGGTTATAATTTATATATATGTGTATATATATGTGTATATATATATATATATATATATATAAAGGGGTCACTCCCAAGGTGTCCGGGTTAGAGGGAGTCAACTGTAATCCGTATTGTAACACTTTGATCTACAGCATGATATTATTAATTATACAGTACACACTGTTAATTAGACACAATAACTTACTTTTTGTAACATAAAAATTCAGTTATCGTCTTTTGATGTAACAAATAAGTCCAATTAGCCAATATAAAGTTGTGCCATCGTTTCATCAGTTACCACTGTAACCAATCAGTCACCTGACCTGTAACCTGTGAGACCTGTAACCAGTCACCAATGTAATCAGTTAGTCAATCTAATCTACTCGAGATAATTAAAGCGATGCCTAGCTACACTCACAGTACATCACAATTGACTCGATTCTCGTTCCGACTCTTTTAAATCACTTTTCGGCAAACTACCTTCGAACATTTGAATTCATCTCCCGTAATGAAGTAAAAAGCAATCCGTTCATCTCTGTGATCACGTAAAAAGTAGGCCTAAAGACGGCACTGTAAATCATTGTTCATATTAATGTGGATGTGTGTGTGTCGTGTTTTATATTTCTAAAGATGCGTCCATTACGGGAGAACGTCACTGCAGAAACACTTGGTACAGACAGGCAAAAAATTTAGTGGCAAACATTGTAAGGCTACATTTGTAAGACGTAAGTTAACTGGCCTGAATACACAGTTTAGGCCTAAAATACTGGATTTTATTAGTACTGTACTTTTTATGCATTTCCGGATAATCCGAACAACTTGGTAATCCGTTCAGGGCTCGTTCCCAATTAGTTCGGATTACCGGAACTCTGATATATAGTCTTCATAAAAATGTGCTGCCTAAGCTGATTACAACTACGAACCTTTCTTTCTAAAATCCAGGAAGCAGGGAAGACTAGAGGTATGTAAACTCCCATGAAAATCATAGAAGTCCAGTTGATATAGATGGCACTGACATCGTAGTAGTACATGCAAACATTGGCTATGATGGAGTACTGTATCCAGTGGGTGGCATTGGTGCAGGAACAGAGGGCAAATAGAGCCAGGATCAGCCACCGCCTCCTGTATGTTCGGCAGTGCTCTCCCATCGCTGCAACAAAACACATGTTACTGAGCACAGTGGGGAAGGAACAGACGGAAGTCAAAGAGAGGACCAGTCACCACTTCCTATATGTTCTGCAGTACTCTACCATCGCTGCAACGCAACACATGGGTCAATTTTACTTTTACCATCACCAATATGATCATTTTAGCCTCTAAATCACTGTTATTACTAATTAAATATTAAAATACATGCACTACTGTCAATGATACTTTTTTTGGTACGGTACTGATGACCACAGGTTTTGAACCTTATGGGTCTATGTTCAATTCTTAACCAAGTTAAAACATTGATCTTCAACAATGAGGTAGTGAAGAGTCATCACAACACATGCACTTAGAAAAACATGTAACATTAATTTGGCAAAATAATAGAACCAGATAGAAGCTAGGTGTAGTAAAGATTTTACTGCAGGAATTTTAACCTTTAATTACTATAACCAAACGAAATTAGAAATAAATTTTCTCAACCCCTTTAATGAAAATCCAAAGTGTATCACTGGAGAAGTAACTGGAATGCCTATAATCAAAAACCTTTTTAAATGAGAAAAAAAATTAAATTAGTGTGTTATATTTGGTACTAAAATTACCACTGTTATATGTTTCATGTTACCAGTATATGGAAATTAAAATGAATTAAATGAAATCTTATCAGTTTCAATTTTAAAATAATATATTGAAAAGTAATGGTAAATATTATATTTTTATAGTATAAACCCCCTATTATATAGTTTTTAATAAAAATGAGAGAAAACTGTATTTTGTACCTTAATTAAACACTGCTACTGCCTGAATTCTCCACAAGAATGACTTAAGTTGTCTGATACAACAAGTATGTTACAAAGACAAAACGATAATCAACTTTGTCCAGATTAAATAAATCTTCTCTCAAGTGTCTGAGACAATACGATAGGAAGTGTTTCTCTGCAATTCTGGTGAATAAATCTCTGCTACATTAATAAACCACTTCAAAAATTATATTAACTTCAAGATCATTAGTATTTAAAAACAAAATATTGCCAATGGAAAGGAAACATTGTTATGTGCATAAGCAAGTAGCTTCTATTTTTATGATATGAATAAATATTTAATGAATATTTTCAAATTAATACAATCATTCAAATGTCTATAACTCAATAATTAATTCATTTTAAGAACTTTGATGGCATACTCTGAAGTGAGAAATAAATTTATTATAAGGTAATACGGTAAGGTAATCACTGCTTTTAAAATCACTACTTTCTTTCACTACACATGAACACAGATATGTGTATCATAAAATAAGCATAAATATCTATTTCAAGCAGTTTTCATCTTTATGATGATATATTAATCCAACCAAAATGGCTCAAATTTGACTTTACGAATCACCTATAATGCTTTGGGTTTAGCTAAGAAACTTCTTTAAGCATAAACTGAAAACTATAATGCTACATATTTCAAATCCACTACAATGTTAACACAAATAAAATGTTCTGATAATTTAAAACCAAATATAAATTTTTGTTATATGTTCTTCCCAAGTTAGCATTCTTATTACATCTAGGCACTTATTATGTGTCTGCATACAAAAACATGCTTGTTGAATAGCCTCTCTGGTAGATGATCTGTTTGGTAGATATATTAAAACATAAAGTTTTAAACAAGGCCTCTGACCTGAGCAGATTTTAAAATCCATCACCATGGGGCAAATATCCAATTGGCAAAGAGGCAACAAAACTTGGCATTATCCACACCCCACCTATCACGAATGTACCACAACATATTAATGGTTGTGGCACTCCCTACTTAAATAATAACTTAATGTTTTATTACTTATTTCTGCTTTAGCTAATTTCATAAAAATGAGTAGTATTATTACCTAAAATTTAAAATAAGGTTATCTAGCTAAGGGAAAAGTGGAGTTTTGCTAAATGAAAACTAACAGTGAGGGTAACTTTAGGTTAATAATTTCTCTAATATTCAGTAAAAAAATATTGTAGACTACGTATTTAGGCTAAAAATAAACGTTACCTTAACGTAATTCAAAATGTAATTTCAGTCAATTAAACATACAGACGGGATTGATAAACTAGTCAGACATAATAACACCATTGTTGTAAATGAATGAATATTTAAAAAAGGTTAACTATATTCTGGTACTGGAAAAATATAAGCTGTCATTTGCTATCTACACAACTGTTTCCATCAAAATGGAAGAGTTATATCTAATTATTATTTATATCTGGTGAGTTATTATGACAAAGCAATAATTCAAATAATTTAACGGTTCCAGCTCAGTTCAATGGTTCATATTTAAGTTTTAAACTACTTCATAGAAGAAGTAACTTAACCAAATTAAAAATATTGATAAAATAATGACTATTTACAGATTTACGAAGGGATATGAAGTTCCAAATATACTAGCTGAAAAATTGTAAAAATTATGAACTCCTATGAATGTTCAAGTTGAATGGAGAAAGGGTTTTCTGTGAACTTGATGGCTTAAGTGTAACAGTCAGAAAGTAATCCAGACACCTCCTATTAACATTCCTTAATACCCTTAAATTATTCCAAATCATCATATTTTAAACCTTTTTTTTGCTCACAGAAATTGTATTTAAGTCATCACTGATAAGATTGATCTGGCCACAAGCCAAGTAATGAAACCTAGAATTCCAGAATAACAATTTTAATTGCAACCTGACAGCAATGTCTTAATCCAAAATTGATTGACACAACCACAATGTACAGCAGAAACAACTCAACACAAGCCAACTAGTTTCCTTAGTCACGAGTCAACTAAGGAAACTAAACTGATCTTATTCTTATACTTAAGGGAAAGCATAAACTGAAACAATGTGCCACTAATATGTACCTCAGTTAGGTCTTTGGGAAAAGATTGGAAGAAATATAAAATAGAAAGTAAAATCTTTTAACACATTGTTTTTTTTTCAGTATAACTTTGAAATTTTAATATTTTGTTATGTAGGCATATTGCTATTATAGCCTGTAGAATATTAAGAAGTTATACAGTAACGACTAATCTGGATCTGGATAATCAATTACCCTATTTAGTTTAAAAGTTTTATTATGTTCCTCTATAAATTTTATACAAAATCAATAATAAGATTAAACAATTAAAATAAATTTCAAGATATGTTTAAGTTTTCATGTTCAGAAACCAAATTACAACACCTGTTAAAAAATGTTTGATTTTTACTGTGGACATGATTCTTCATTGTCAATTTTGCAAATTTCTCTTCAAAAGCCAATTGGTTTTGAAAAATGCTTAAAAACCATAATAACTCTTTAATAATCATTATTTTGAGTACCAAGGATATAATTCTAGTAAGTACGTTAGTGTTACATTCTTGAGCCTAAACACTGTATTAAAAATTCCCAAATTTAAGTAGTCCTACAGTAATGAAATTTCATTGAAACTTACTTGTCATTTTTATGAATACTTAATTATGTGGAATGATGCCAATGTTTAAATGATAACAGTTTGAATTGAAATTGAATTTTAAATTTTGAATTACAAAATTTAATGTTAAAAATTCATTCAACATTATCACTCAGTTCATGGGGTTATAGAATTGAATTGGACTTCAGCATCAGCTGTAAAGTTAGGGGTTGAACGCCGAAGCGGGAAATAATCTAGTGGTAACAGACGACAAGTCAGCTGACTCAATATTGAATCCACAGTCGACTAGTAAATTTTTCTCTGACATCAATCTTACATATATGTCGATATTATTCTAAATTTGTATGAAAATTTGCAGATCTCTGCCTGTACATTTTTATGTACAGGCACATAGTCTAATTATTATTAGACTATTATTATTAGTGTATATGGATATTTTTGTTAGGTACTGTGCTATGGAGTAATAAATTAATAAATTTGTTATGGAAAAAATGAATGGGTTGTATGATCATTCATTTATTCAGAGTGCATATGAATAATAGTAAAATGTACAGTAATACAGAATCATTCTTCTCTGTTCTGAGTAGATGCAGTAAAACCTTTCCAAAAAGGTTAGGTAAAATAACTGCGAAGCCAGTGGCGGATCCAGCCATAGTGTCAAGGGGCGAGGTCAGTCACGACCATTATGATTTTTTAAGTTACATAATCATTAATAGTTGTAAGTATTGCAATACAATAAAACCAACCAGAAAAGGGCACACTTCAACATTTACTAAAGTTAACTGAAGTAGAACACAACTGAATAAAAAACAGAATTAAAAACAGAGCACAATAAAACGCGGAATCAAAGGTAAATGTACTTTATTTAAATTTGGAGGAATAAAAAGGATTTTGTCATCAATAGTTTAAATACCGTAAAACCAAAATAATATAAGTTGATTTACTTTTTATAATATTCTTGGCTATTTTAAATTTAAAAATGTACCTAGACCTAATCGTAACAACAATATTAAGTTATACAGCATTATTCCTCAACCTAGATTACAACAGTTGTGATTTAGGTTAACTTTAGTTACTGAAGTTAAGTATACTTAAAATTTAAAAAAATCTCTCTATTTAACATAAGCTTAGTTTAAATAGAAAAATTGGCATTTCTTGATCACTTTACCTGAATAATTTTAAAATAGCCGATGAACATTCAAACCTAAATCAATGGAAAAAGAAACACTGTTACTGTATTCAAATTCAAGCATAGTTATTTTTAACTGCAAAATACTTTTATCGTGGGTGAACAGGTTTTTAGTAAACTTTTATAATGGGAATATCTATGGTAATATACAAATCTATATTTTTACAATACAATATTTCTCTAAACCGTTTAATCAGCATAGGAACGAGCCAGTTGCGGCAGTGTAGCCAACTACTGTCAGGCATCGTCAGACCGACTCATTCCAATTAACTCGCTGTTAACGTTTATAAACATATCAATAAACAGTTTAGAAAAGGAATGAATGAATAGATGAAAAATCAATTTTAATTTTAACAGAGTAAACGAGATGCTAATTAATAACCACAATATATTTTATAAAAAAGATAAAATAGCCTAATACAATGCTCAGGGGGCGACCTCGCCTCTCCCCCTATGGATCTGCCACTGTACGGATCTCTCAATCTTAGTCATGCTAAAGTATTTAGAACTATATTATAGTTATATGAAATCTATAGTATATAATCTTTGGTTAGTCAGAAACATTATATTTACAATGTCTGATTACGGATATACCAATAGAAATAAGTACTGTATAGATGTATTGTCAAGAATGTTAGAATTTTGCTAACAGAGCCGCCGCCATCAGGAGTGGCAGGTGACACACACACACACACACACACACACACACACACATACACACACCACACCACACATTGCCCGACACCTCCGATTCAAGGGGAATCTCAAATAAAAAGAAAGCTTATTCGACAGTGGACCTCTCAGACACAATATACCCAATAAAGCTTTCTTGGACGATGGCTTCACCATTTGCTTCTTGCACATAGCGGATTGTTAAAGAAGTTTGATCTTTGTGACTAAGGTCTGGAGTGCAATCCATAATGACTGGAAAGTACTTAGCAAGCTTTATTTTGTTCACAAAGGCTTCTTTTACATGAGAACCTCCGAGCATTTGTGAACGTCTCAACCACAAACCACATTGTCACTTACTGTTACCATAACTACTACCACAAACTGACTACATCATTCAATACTCAACTATAACCACTATCGGCTTTACACCCGAGTACCAAGCCTTGACATTCAACAGATGAGGGCGACAGCCACAAAGCGCGCGTAAGTTGTGTTCTACTTCAGTTATGCTTTCGACATACTCATTTAAATAATGACAGTTAAAATGAAGCTAACAAATTCACGTTAACTACAAGCCTCAATTTCAAATTTGTATTTATTAACTTCATAGAAACAATTCATGGAAACCTAAAAAATAGGTAAAAATTGGCCGTGGCGCTGACGCAACCCAACGGTCGCGGCACCTGGTGCAGCATGCCTCGGTTGCCCCAAAATGTTAGTTGGCATCCCTGTCAGCTATTACGAGTCATAACAACTTGCTATATTTGCAGTACCGGATAGCGGTGGAACGTGGATTACGGCACCGTAGCTTGAGACTGTACCTGGCGAATCTTTGAGGGCCTGTTCAGCCGTCATATCGCCCTCGATCCTGTAACAAATGATAAAATTAATTAAAATACCCCCGTCGCAGCAGACCTGCGTACTCAGCGAATTTCCAAATCAAAAATATAATAATAATAATATACGACAAGTCAAGTGGTCAAAATCTGTCGATGAACATGAGAATTATTTACCTATTCTCCATAAGAATAACATGGGAAAGTGTGCAGGTTTGCTGTTGTGAGGAACACTGAGAGTGGGCATTTATACCTTCAAAAACATTTATTTTTAACATTTATACCAACTTTCATCAACATTTGTCCATAAATAAAGGAGTTTGCCTATTCTCCATATGATTAACATGGGAAAAGAGTATGCAGGTTTGCTGCCATGATAAACACATAAACTATGATTTTTAAGCATAAATGGATGAACCTCAACCACATAAAGCTAAATATAAATTTTTATCCAAAAATATTGGTTAATAAGTGAAATATTAATTTTTCCTTATCCTCCATAAGATTAACATTGGAGCCTCAAAATACAACGTACTGTGTTTAGATTTTTTTATATCTCGGTAACCGTTGGAGATAGAAAAAAAACTTTAAGAAACTAAATTGTGTAGTTTTTTAAGCTGATTTTAGTGGTGACAGATTAAATCTAAAAAATTTTTAAATTACATATGAAAAACGCAAAAAACCCCATTTTGGGGTACAAAACCCCCCCAAACTACCCGTTCCCATTGAAAGATATGTCTGGTTTACGAACTCGTCCGAGCATTTGTAGGAATACACGTCTCTACCAAATTTGGTCTCGATCGGACCATTTCTACGAGAGTTATCGTGTTCACAGACACACACACATATATATATATATATATATATATATATATATATATATATATATACATATAAATTTTAACGACTATTGTTTTTGGTCTCTAGGCACCTAAAGAAGAAAAAATAACATGGTCCCGGGCTTAAGTCTTACCATGAGACCTACGGTAATAGCTTCTTCCCTATGGGAAATTCGCTAAAACATGTCCTTGTAAATATTTGTTTAAAAAAATTCTAGATTATTTAACAGTTACTTTATTTAATTTAGATAACTTGTTAATTACGTATACGTCCCCTCCAATAAATAAATAAATTCGTACAAAATTAAAAAATCGATAAGTTAAGTTATTTTAGAAATAGAATTACTAATCTCCAAGTTTGAAAAGAAAAAGACTTAAAATCTAGATTGAAAAGACTAGATTGAAAATCTCCAAGTTTAAACACAAGACTATAATAAGCAAATGCCTTTTTGCATCAATTTATTTTAACGCAAAAAGGTCATAAATACTTAAATATCGCCCACAAAGTAAAATCAAAAGTACAACTCAGCTATGATGTTCCTTCTCAGATTACACCCATTTTCAAGCATCCACTGCTCCCCAATCGCTTTAATTCGTAAGTTATAACAAATCTTCTCAGTACATTCACTATGATAAAAATACTATTTTGGACATTGCCAAATTACTAAATACCCCCGTCGCAGCAGACCTGCGTACTCAGCGAATTTCCAAATCAATAATATAATAATAATAATATATGACAAGTTTTATAAAAATCTGTCCATAAACATGAGAATTATTTGCCTATTCTCCATAAGATTAACATGGCAAAGAGTGTGCAGGTTTGCTGCTGTGAGGAACACTGAAATTAGACATTTCTACCATAAATAATTTTTATCTTAAGATTTATACCAACTTTCATCAACATCTGTCCATAAATAAAGTAGTTTGCCTATTCCCTATATGATTATTATGGGAAAAGAGTATGCAGGTTTGCTGCCATGATAAACACATAAACTATGATTTTTAAGCATAAATGGGAAGATCTCAACCACATGAAGCTAAATATCAAGTTTTATCCAAAAATATTCATTAATATGGGAAATATTAATTTTTCCCTATCCTCCATAAGATTAACATTGGAGCCCAACAATACAACGTACTGTGTTTAGTTTTTTTAATATCTCGGTAACCGTTGGAGATAGAGAAAAACTTTAAGGAACTTAATTGTGTAGTTTTTTAAGCTGATTCCAATGGTGAAATATAAAATTAGAAATTTTTAAAAACTACATGTGAAAAACGCAAAAAACCCCATTTTGGGGTACAAAACCCCCCCAAACTACCCGTTCCCATTGACCGATATGTCTGGTTAACGAACTCGTCCGAGCACTTGTAGGAATACACGTCTCTACAAAATTTGGTCTTGATTGGACCATTTTTACGAGAGTTATCGTGCTAACAGACACATATATATATATATATATATATATACATATATATATGCATATATATATATATAAATTTTAACGACTATTGTTTTTGGACTCTGGGCACCTAAAGAAGAAAAAATAACATGGTCCCGGGCTTAAGTCTCGCTATGAGACCTACGGTAATAGCTTCTTCCCTATGGGAAATTCGCTAAAAATTGTTAATGTTTCGTTATCACTATACTTGTATAAGGTATAGTGGTACTCACTATACATTATACCAGAAACTAAAATCCCACCATCTTAAGTAAAATTTCAAGAACATATTTGGGAACCAGAAATACTCTCACCTGATCACCCTATTGAACAATTTGTCAATGTAATCATTACAAATCTAGCAGATCCCTCATTCCCTGACAGTTTACCTAAATCCAAAAATCTCACTAATTTTGAATACAGAGCCATCAAATCATTACAAAATAATGTAAATATTGTAAATCTCCCGGCCGACAAAGGGAACAGTACTGTCCTTCTCAACAAAACAGACTATATAGCTGAGCGTGAACGACAGCTAAACGATAACTCCACCTATCAAGAACTTGAAGAGGAACCTACTATCCATTTCAATGAAGAAATTAAAGAATTTGTTGATAAATGTGGTCCAGCAGAAGATTTATCTATGGTATCCATTGAACTTCTAAGTCCAAGAGTACCAACAGCGCAAGTATTTTACACCCTCCCAAAATTCATAAACCTTCAAGACCTCCACCTGAAAGACCCATTGTGTCAAATATTAGCTCACCCACAGAGAGGATTTCTTCTCTTGTGGATGAAAATTTACAGCCTTTAGTTCAAACTTTACCATCTTACATTAAAGAAACTAATGACTTCCTAAATAAAATTTCAAGTATCAACCTACCTCAAACTCCAAATTTATTTCTTGTAGTCGTTATATACAAACATCCCTCATGACGGTGGTCTGAAGGCTGCCAAACACTTTCTAAATACTAGACCAATCCATTCTAAACCCTCCACTAGTTTTCTGACTACGTTGATTCTATGATTTTGACTATGAACAACTTTAAATTTTTAAACAAAAATTTCTTACAGATCAAAGGTGCTGTACCACGTATGGCCCTTTCCTATACCAATCTATTTATGGGTCTAATAGAACAAAATTTTCTCCTAGGTTGTTCATTCACCCCTCTTGTTTGGCTTGGATACATTGATGACATTTTCATTGTTTGTCAGCATGGATTAGATTCCTTAAAAATTTTTTGCAAAATTTGAATGAGTTTTGCTGTTTGAAATTTACCTGGAACTATTCTTCAAAATTAGTCACGTTTTTAGACGTTGACGTATTTATTAGTAACAATAAATTGAAACAAAAATTGATGTTAAAGATTCCAACAAAATGCAATACTTGCACTAACAGAGCTGTCACCCAATGTACATGAAAAAATCCATTCCAAAAAGTCTGTCGATTCGTGCAAAGTCCCTATGTAGTGACAGGTCTGACTTTGAAAAATATACATCTAAATTAAATTCTGCTTTCATTGAAAGAGGTTACCCCCAAAAAATGTTAAATAACCAATTTAGAAATCAAAAAAATGTAAACAAACATAACTACTCCAAAGACCCAAAATTTATCACAGAGTATTTTCCTGGACTTCATAAAATTAACACTGTAATGAAAGCAGCATTTAACGTTTTAAAATCTTCCCCAGGAACTCAAAATTTATTTACCAAACCACCTCCTGTTGTTTTCAAAAGGCCAAAAAATTTAAAAAAATAAACATGTTGGTGAGACCCAAAATTCAAAATTCCCACAATACTACGTACTGTGTTTAGATATTTTAATATCTCGGTAACCGTTGGAGATAGAGAAAAACTTTAAGGAGCTTAATTGTGTATTTTTTTAAGTTGATTCCAATGGTGAAATATAATATTAGAAGTTTTTAAAAATTAAATGTGAAAAACGCAAAAAACCCCATTTTGGGGTACAAAATCCCCCCAAACTACCCGTTCCCATTGACCGATATGTCTGGTTTACGAACTCGTCCGAGCATTTGTAAGAATACACGTCTCTACCAAATTTGGTCTTGATCGGACCATTTTTACGAGAGTTATCGTGTTCACAGACACATATATATATATTTGATCTATATACCGGTAGTTCACCTTTAAGGATTACTGTTATATAAAGTAAAGTTAAAATAATTAACTGAGTATCCTTGACAAACATTATTTTATTATCATTTTGAATTAACTTGAAAATGGCCTTTAAAGGTTGAAACATGTTGTTAAAATAAAATAATGTTTGTCAAGGATACTCAGTTAATTATTTTAACTTTACTTTATATATATATATATATATATATATATATATATATATATAAATTTAACGACTATTGTTTTTGGACTCTGGGCACCTAAAGAAGAAAAAATAACATGGTCCCGGTACCATGAGACCTACGGTAATAGCTTCTTCCCTATGGGAAATTCGCTAAAAATAACATGGTCCCTTGCCTTAAGTCTTACCATGAGACCTACGGTAATAGCTTCTTCCCTGTGGGAAATTCGCTAAAAGGGTGTCCAAAATGTCCAATTTTCAGACCCAGCATCGAAAGAGTGTTAGTTGGAAATTATACTCCTCTATTTCTAAGGTCACTAAGTAGGAAAACTCTGCTTTCTTCATTATGAACGCAACAATCAGATAGTTTAGATAGCTGTTTTGGTTAACTGCAGCTACAAAAATGTTTGTATTTCCCACAGGGAACCTGTGGGAAATAGGTTGGATCATATACCTAAAGGGCATGTTTTCAGTTACCCTAAATAGCTGTGTTTATAACCAAATGACGTCACTACGTCACTAACTATGTTATCTCACTCTTTCAAAATTTGGTCGCGCAAATTATCAACACCCCCTCAAAGCTAAGACATATTCATGTCAAAATGATTGTATTCACTTCCCTATTTAAAATAGGTTAGAAGATGTCTAAAAGGAATTTTTTCAGTTCCTCTAAACATCTGACCTTATAACCTATGCTAAGTGACGCCATATACGTCACTAAGCATATGACGACACAGTTTAAACCTTCGGTCTAGAAATTTGCCAACTTCCCCCCCCTCAGAGCTAAGACTATCTTTGTAAAAATTGTCCGTAACGATAACATGTGCACTGTAAAGGAACATCAAAAATTGAAAACACATCAATCAGGTTGAACCCCCGATTTTCCCAGCCTTAAGACCTGCTCTAATAGATTTCTCGTTTCCAAACATCCCATAATTCACAAAAAACCATAATCCTTCTACAGAAAAAAATGTTTATCCGGATAGACAGTGGTTGGTCGGGAGTGCTTGTTTTAGAGTACCTAATAATACTATTTTTACTGTGGGTAATTTTCTTGTTTGCTAACGGAGGTTTGGGCTGTCCCAAATCGGTAGGCGACTGACTGTTTAAAACTGTAATAGTCTGTTTTGTATACCAGATATTATTTATATGAATACAAGAGTTCAAGAAAACTTTGTCCTGTGCGCTCATGATTCAAACGTGTTTATCTGGTAAATGGAGGCTTTATGTTTATTTGTATAAACGATAACGTTCGTAAAAATAGCGCATGTTTTAGTTAGATGTAATCCCACATACTGAAATGAATTCGCCTTCGTAATAATAGTTAAATAATTTTTAACAATTTCTAATGAATTAATTTAAAAACCTTTTAAAATGTTTATAAAAAAGTACCAATATTATATTAATCTTTGGTAGCAACATGTTAGGCGGTGTGTAGAGTTCAGTTTTAAGATTAGACAAAAGGGAGTGATTCTATTATATAATGGCATCAGCTTTATATTCTTTATTTCGTTTTGTAAATATGTCACCATGTTGCCTCACACTTCACTATAAACTATACTCACTCACACTCTTAATCGACCTGTACAAATTACATTATTTAGCTCACCTCTAGCTAACATAACAATGAATACCTCAACCCTCATTTCCATGATAGAGTTATGTTTAGAAATATAAATGGTTCAACATAGTTCATAGTATTAGTCTATTAGTTAACCCGCAGTTGATTCACACACTAGGGAGTATTTATAGCACGAAAGAGAATCTTTTATTCTGTTCTCACGTGATAAAATCTTAAGTCGCCCAAACAAATTATGGTATTTTACAAACCCTTTCACTCACACCCTGATCCTCCTAAATTACTGAGTTTGAAATCAAACTCTTGTTTCTCTCCATCTATGATTTACTCAAATCAAAGGTCATTCTCGTATTTCAGCACATTCACAGATGATCAGCATCATTTGCTATAGAAATATATAGAAAATATACAATATTTTATATTCGAATAAAAAATTATTCCAAATTCACATCTTCTTACATTAACAAAGGACAAAGGAGATTTTGATAATTTATATTTTATACTAAAAAGAGGATTCTTCAGTATTTTCACTGAATATTTTGATAGTATTTAACGCAATTTAATGTAGTGTATTGTTTTCAATTCCATTATCCAAAATTCTTGTACAAAAAAGGCAATACCTCTTGATCCTATTAAAATTAATTCCTTACACTTCAATGTTTTTATTTTATAATAATTGTTGTTGTGTAGAATAGTGTTTCGATATTTTTCCATTTAGTACCTGGGGTTGGTTTCGCTGGTTTATATTCGGGTCTATTACTCGTATTAGCCATCTGATACATTTCCTTTCAATAACAATAGTTATGTCGCTTCTTATTGTAACATCATCTCGATCAAGTCGTTCATGTTACGTATGAGTAACATGTCCAGGTGACAGAGTGTTGCTCAGTGTATATATTGAGTAAAATAACTTCAAGAACTGAGAAATTCTAACTATTTAATAAGTTTACTCAGGTTAAATAATGCCAAATGTTAAGGAGTTAACATAAACAATTTTTTGTTAACTAATTCGTCAAAACTTGTACCAAAATCCGACATATTTGTTTTTAAATGAGCTATAGTGAATATCGGATTATGTTCGTACAGTAAAATTATATACATTCAACAATATTTTATAGAAACATATGTTTTGCGTTCTGTATTATATATTATGTTTCTGTACACACAGTTTTAAGTTTTAGCAACTATTTTAATTTTTGTAAGAAATTAAATGGACTTTTACATATTATTGAAATAAAAACATACCTGAGTAGTTATCTATCACCGAGCGACACTAGGCCCAGACATACTGCATGGCAGCAATGACAAAGTTGAGTAAATACAGCATTTACGAGCATTTTCGTATAACATGTCGCGTATAAAACAATGGTCTTGTGAAAAGGGGAATATATTTTAAATTTGTTACCATAGGTTGCCTTGCTAGTCTAGTGAGTAGCTTCTTTTGGAATTCGGTACAAGAGGACATTAAATCGGTAGGTGTTCGAGTATGTTAAAAATCCCAGCATGAACATTTGGTTTTGGATCGCTCAATTGAAATGAAATGAAATGAGATGAGATGAGATGAGATGAGATGAGATGAGGAGATGAGATGAGGAGATGAAATGAAATGAAATGAAATGAAATGAAATTAAATTAAATTAAATATATTTTTTTACCTTATAGATATTTATAGGCGGAGAAATAAAAAGGAAATAAATAATAGCAATCTATGACAAGACTAACCTAAAGAACTAAGTATAAACTTAGCCAATACATAAGGAAAGGCCTACACGGGCAGGAGCCTGTGCGTAGGCCTGAGTTGAAGCACTAATCATATTTATAATGGCCGACAGTACGGTAATTAGATTTGCACATTGGGGAAAAGATATCAAAATTAAAGTTAGCGTTAAACAGAAAAAATATGAGTGCAAAAAACAAACAAAATTTTTATTGGATGAAGAAAGAAAAACTAGTAATATAAAAACAAAACAATAAACTGCCCGCAAGACAAAAAAAAATTGAAGCAACAAATTTGGACCTGAAACAAGAATCGCTAAGCAAATTGGGATAAAATGGGTTTATATGCGATACCAGTTAACTGAACAACTGAAACCCCTCAAGCGACAGTACAAAGAAATTTTAAATAGTTAAAAATAAGTAAATGAAGAGTTGAAGATTTTGTGAAGACAGATCGACCAATGATGTTGTTTTCAATTGAATGGGTTTGTACCGTTCCCCATCTAAACGTTAAAAAATGCCTCTGGCGTAGAAATACACAAAATACAGATCCTAAATAAAAAATTATCAAAGGGCAAAAAGTCACCAGGTATCTAAAACGCTAACAGATTTCTTCTAAACAAGATAATATTTTAATACGTTGTAATTTTGAAATAGGATTAAAATATATGATCGATGTAATACCAACAGTATTGATATTTTTCCTACAAACGCACATTCCGCACTGTTGGCAGAACGTGTAAGTAGTACATTCCCGCACTAGGGTGGATATGATCTCATTCCCACCCTAGTGCGGCAAAGTAATCGGCCAATCACATGTGCGGAACGCTTCAAATCTATATGAAACTAACCAATAGCATGCGCTGAGCGCTCAGTCAGCTGATAGACGGTCTCCGTTCCTGCAACACTAACTTCCGGATTTGCGCAATGAAACTGAGGTTACGGAAACCTACAAAGAAAATCAAACATAACTCCAATGACTTTATCATCGTAGGAAAAAATCTTGTGTGTAATACGAGCGCAAACTGTCATAGCCGCCGCCCTCGAAGTTGTGGCAACACTCAGCTGACGCTTCGTGCTGCCATATGAACCTCTCATTCGATATGACGTAATTTGCGCGATAATTAAATTACACAAGTAGCTATATTTGCCAGCTGTTTATTTTTTAGTTAAATCACTTTGTTAGTTCACAATATCAGTAAAATTAACAAATGTTGTTGCTAATATTACTTAAACTGGGTTTTTAGCGATCTCATTGTTTTATATTATGAGTCATTTTAAAACAAACGAAAGCTATCTCTAAAAGGTAATTAAAAATAAGCAAAACCCACAATGATGAAATTGATTTTATCATAGTGGGTGCTCTCCTTTTCACGGAGAAGCGTAAAAAATCCTTGTTTAGTGTTAAAAAAAGATAGATGGATATAAATTTTGATAAAAAACATTTCAATATGTTTGGGGTATGAAACGCAAAAATAACCAAAAACATCATAATTCCGTCAATCTATAGAAAAAAATGTGTTATTTATATAGATGAATAGAAATGTATGAATAGTACACCAAGAAATTTTACATTTTGAAATTATAAAACAGAATGAGCTATGAAATAACTCTTTAGAATTTAATTTACTACTATACTATTTATCTCCAAACAACTAAAAATTGTGAACACTTGATATCGATGTGGTTGGTATATAAATATTTGGACCCGAGAGGCCTACACAAACACAAATGAGAGACCGACACATAAGTTATTGTAGGAGGAATTAACATAAATAATAGAAAGACAAGATACTGCATTAACAATAACCTATCTTTGATATGAAAAGTAAACGTATCAAATATGAATTGGCATTTCGAATACTCTACTGGTTTTTTGTTTGATTTGTTATTGTCCTTTTTGTTAACCCGGTAATTTAATTAATTGTATAATTTATTACTAGCGTTACTGGCGAACTTCGTACAGCCTAACAGTAATTTTGACAGGAACTTTGAAACTATTTAATCATAGCTGTTGATTTTTTAAACACTAAATTTATAAAACCTGACACTGTACTCTTTTATTCCCGCTGGGTTGGAGCCCTTTGGACATACAGTATTTTCACCAAACTTCACCAAAACAACCAACCTCGAATCGCTTAATGATGCCTGAAAGTTGCATTACAATCTTTCGAGCGGTTCCAGAGTCTATAGGCAACATAAAAACATATATACACACATCCTCTTTTATGAATTAATATTTTTAATTTCCATGAGGGCTAACAAAACCAAATATGTTAGAAATACACCTAACTACCTGATATGAGGTTGAATTGCATACTGTACCTAACTATATAATATACGTAATCCCTGAAGAGATGATCTTGTCGGCCAAGCCTGTGGCTCTCTGGCTTAGGCTGGACTCTGGTAAGCGTAAACAAAAGATAAAGGAATCAGTAAACTTAGCACTACGCCCGGCGCCGGCGCACTGAGCATGCGAGAGGCGGCTGCGGCAACAGGCGCTGTCCTTCCGTGAAAAAAACATGTGAAACCGGTTTCCAACCCATAGACAAGCTATAGAGACGACCAAAAAATATTTTTTGTGTATTTTTCAAGAATATTAAAAATTATGATGATGACTACATTTCTAAAAATGTTCCTCATGACATGTGGTGAATTTTAGTTCATGGTTTACATTAGGCTATAAGACTATAAATTCGCTCATTTTTACATCTATTTCACGATTTCATAAAAAATATGGATTCGTTCTTCAAAATATATAAATGTTCTCTTATGGTTTGGTAACTGAGTTCGCAACGTTTGACAAAATTAAATTTATAAAATTTAGATTAAGTAGTTGTCGCCGTGTGTTTTTAGCAGCTGTAAGAAGAGTTACACGGAAACAAATCTAGAACAAAAATACAAACGAACAACAGTGCTGAGTGAGCAACAGCTAAGCAGACACCTGAACACAGACCTTCGAACTTTGACTCTCAAACCTCTTGAACAAAACACGTTGTCAAACCTCACAGCGATTCTCACTATCAGGGATACCCTACAAAGTAAAACTGTATTCACAGAGTTTAACATAGTTATTTTGACAGTAAAACAGGGCATATTTAAACGGTCATACAGGCTTTACTAAATAGGGCTACTGTATACTGAATTTATAATTACTTCTTCGTTTCGTAACACAGAACAGCCAAAATGGGTCTTAACGTAAAACTTTGCCGCGAAACTAAATACGTACAGTTATGAACGCTTTTTCTTTATTCTATATTTTGGAGAAGGGGTTTGTTTACTTTACACTTACCCACCCACTACAGAAAGAAATCAAATAGGTTTAAAAAATCCCAGTTTTAAGCTGTATTAGACATATTTTTACATTACGTTTTATAAAACATGGTACCCATAAAATTGATTTAAGAGAAAGAAATAACAAATAGCTGTCAATTTTAAATCAATATCCTTGTCGCAGCAGACCTGCGTACTCAGTGAATTCCCAAATCAATAATAATTTATAACAGGTTTGATCAATATCTGTAATAAATAAGATAATTTTCCTTCTTCTTAAGATTTACGTTGGAAAGAATTTATAGGTTTGCTGCTGTGAGGAACACTAAAAGTAGACGTTCTAGCATAAATATTTTTTATTTTAACCATTTATATCAAGTTTCGTCAACATCTGTCCATAAATAAAGGAGTTTGCCTATTCTCTATATGATTAACATGGGAAAGGAGTATGCATGATAAACACATGAACTATAATCTGTTTAAATGATTGTGGCGCGATCTTGTAGTCTCATTACTTTCTAAGACTGACATTTTCCCCAACAACAACCGATATGTCTAATATTTCTTAAAACAGGAGTTTTGAAGCTCTCATTATTCAATTTCTATATATACTTTACATCCTTCCTTACAGACTTGAATTGTCAGGCTGAATACCTATTAAACAAAAACGTTGAGGATCGAAACATATTATATACCAATGTTTAAAATCCTCAAAATTAGTAATTTTTTAGTATATTTATAAAATGTTCTTTATAGATATGAAATATAAATATATATATTATTATTTATTATTTTATATATTTAATACACTAGGCCTATTTTTGTGATAATTGTTTTGGAGTGGTGATGCTACCAACCACCATGTCCAAGGTGTCGTTATAAAGGTCTTAGCATGTAGTTTTGCCATCAATTAAAAAAATTTTGAAAATTCACCGTGGACATGGAAAATAATGGGGTCAAAATCGCAATTTTCCCCATAAACCTAATATGGAGGTAAACACCGACGATCGAGAAATCAGCTGTTTATTTAAGGAAGTGGTTAAATAAACAAATCAAATCTGACAGTTAAACATGGTTCTTTCTTTTTTTCGATTAATGAAGACATCATCGTACAGTTGGCAATAAAACACCAGTTTTTATTTGCACAAAACCAAAACATAACCAAAATGAAATTATGTTGGGAAAATCTAAACTTAGTTTCTAAACATAGTTATTGGTGGACAGATTGTCTCCTTGACAGCGCACGATTTCGTGCGCCAGGTACGCTAGTATATGTATATATATATATATATATATATATATATATATATATACATATATATATATATATATATATTTGATCTATATAGTTCACCTTTAAGGATTACTGTTATGTAAAGTAAAGTTAAAATAATTAACTGAGTATCCTTGACAAACATTATTTTATTTTAACAACATGTTTCAACCTTTAAAGGCCTTTTTTTGTCTTTAAAGGTTGAAACATGTTGTTAAAATAAAATAATGTTTGTCAAGGATACTCAGTTAATTATTTTAACTTTACTTTATATATATATATATATATATAATCAGTCTATAATCATTCTAAGTACACGTCGCTACAGTTTTAATCGGTCGACAAGGGAAAAAGGAAAAAATATCAAAATCTAAATATTAAATTTATATCAGTCCATATGAAGTTGAATTTTAAAATTGTTAAATCACAATCAAGTGACGTCGTCGGGGTAAAAAGAGAGTATTGCATATTTTTTTACAAAAGATAATACAGTTTTCAAAGTTTGTTCTCTCTAAAACCGAAAAATCGTCTGCGGCTTATAATAAAGAATCATTGTACTGTAATAGAGAATCACGCCTGAGCGAATAATGTAAATGAACCTATGGTCAAATTACGGTAATGTTTCGATTATCAGATGAGCCATTACAGTTCTTGTTATCATTTACTCATGTGAACTTCAATTAAGATTGTCTAACAATAACCTTTTGTGTTGTAAGCTTGAATTATCAAGCCTAAAACACGAACAAATTTAAATCACATTTGTTGATGTTGTGGAACCGCATTTGTGTGTGCATTGCACCGCCTCGACACTCCTTAGCCATGATGGGTTTTCAACATAGGCCCTACCTAGAAAGAATTTATATGAAAAATTTATATCTAGTAAAATTATAAAGGGGATGAAATCGTGCGGGAAAATATAATATGGGATTGAAAGAAACTTCCAAGCGAACAACAGTCTCAAATGGGTCATATTTTCTTTAACATAAACGCTACGCCCTATACATTTATGTACATGCAAAGAAGATAATTTTCTGTGATTTATGGAAAGTGTGTGAATGTATTTAATTAATTATCTGACTAAAAGGTGGGATTTCCTGATTAAATTATTACCTAAGGGTGATCCAGTGCATGTCCTCAAAAAGCTAATGAAGCACAAACGTGTCTAAGGCTGATTTGTACAACTTTTAATCATAAGCATGTTACCGTGTCGATAACGAAAGTCACGTCTTTTAATTCTGTTTTATTCACAATTTTACCTTTTTGTGTCTTTTCTTGGAATAAAATTTTGTGATTTGAATTTTCAAACTCTATTAAAACACAATAACAAACCACTGCGCGGCAAGGAAATCTTTGGGCGCATCAGACGAAGTTTGTACAAATGGTCGTAATCATCGGTAATACAGGTACTGTAATGTTTTCAACAGATGGTGATCTTACCTGCTCAGCTGTTCGACGGCCGCCAGTTTGGGATCGGTGATCACACAATAGCTGACTAGTGACTAGCACACTCGTACACACGAACACACGAACAATACTGACTACTGACACAGCCCGCCCGTGCAGAATTGGCACTTACACACCTCGCTATTCCGAGCACAGATAGCGCCACGCTCGCATGTGCGGCATACCGGTTTGCTAAAAAATCGCCAACCTCATTTACAGGATAAATTATAGCACCGAAAGGCTAACCAGTATCATTATATCGATCTCTGGGAGGATAGTTAGTGAGGAGTTTTCTGATTAGCATTTATATGGGTTTTGCTGTCGCTGGAGATTGGACCACCTTCTATCCGAAGTCGGTATTGTTTCTAGCGTGAATACTTCATTCGTGACGAGCGGAGATACAAGGTCAGAGACGTCTACTGTCTACTGTATGCAAAGTCACTGATCGCTACGTAAGACCACGCCGGCCAAATGGCATATTAATGAAGCCACCACTACACGCCTATATGGAAGCTAGAGGTTATTGTTTCTATATGGATACGCAAGTGGTGGGTTAGAGGGAAGCCACTCGTGGTCGAGTGAAGTCAAATGTGGGATTTCGTTACAACTATCGACAAAAGGTTCAATAAGGAATCTTATTGCTAATTCAATGAGCCATGGTTAGTGGAAATTTAATACGCAAAATATATACATAAAAATATATTATCTCAATACATTTTGGGTATTTTATTGTTTTATTGATGGGAAAACATTTTATCTTTTATTTTTAAACCAAACTTTCATCGGTAAATAGTTTTAATAAATAAATTAAGTGTATTTGTCCACTACAACCACAATTTGTGACTCAGGGTAGTATGCTTGAGTTTGCAGGCGCAGGCGCAGAAGGATGCTGCCGATCGTGCGGGCTGTATTTCTAGGTTTCATACTCATACTCAAACAATACTCAACAATAGAAAACAAACTCCATAATATCAGAAAACCTGCTTTAGTTTCGGTGAAATAAGTGCGCGTCTTTAAACTTGTTAAAATTATACTAAAACATTATTATTACAACAGCGTCTTCGATTCAAGGAGATCAAATTTAAGGAAAGAATAAAAAAATAAAGGATTAAAACTAATTTAATTTAAGTAGCAAATATTTTGAGGATTAGCATGAAATGGATGGTTGGGAAAATATATAATAGGCTATTTTGAAATTGCAAGTTACAAATTTTCTGGAAACTAAATCCGGTACTGATTTAACTTTTTACTTTCTCCCCTTATACATAGTATATGGAGAAAGTATTGTTTTCGTCAAAATTTTCGAATTTGAGTTGAGGGTGGATATATCCGTTTTGGGGTCCTCTGAATCCAAAAAAGTGGGTTTTGACGTGATGTCTGTCCGTCCGTGTGTCCGTGTGTCCGTGTGTGTGTGTCTGGATGTGTACAGTGCCACAGCCTACCCCGTTGGTCCGATTTAGATGAAATTTGGCATGTATATATATAGTCACCGTATCTCCAGGCGTTTTTTTCATTTTTTTGAATTTTTGATTTTTAAGGGTAGTTCACCCCTAAAAACCCTTAAAAAACGTGAAAAATCCAATTTTCTCAAAAACGGCTCTAACGATTTTGATTAAAATTTGACAGTTTATAGTGTACAGAGTACTAAATAATTTGACACCCCCCGCATATCTGTAAAAATGGCGGTTCAAAAGTTATGGGCTTTTAAATGTCAAAAAAATCAAATTTTTAAATTTTCAGCGAAAACAATAAAAGTAAAGTATAACTTGACTGGTACCATTGAAACCAGCTTAAAAAACTAAACAAATTAGTATCTGGAATTATTTGTCTACGACAAACGGTTCCAGAGAAAAGTTAAATTTACTGTCCACGATAAACGCAGTACGTTGCCTGAAAGCGCCCAATGTTATTCTTATGGAAAATATAAAAAAATCAATTTCTTCCTTACTTTCCACCCGTTTTCCATGAAACTTGGTATGAAGTGTAAGGTCAAATCACCGAACAAAACCAGCTCAAAAAAGCTTGGTATTACCGGGGGGGGGGGGGGGTTCCCCCATACAAGTTGAACAATAAATTATTAAATGATATTTAGAATTACTTTGTAGAACATGATAGTTTTATTACAGATTGTCTTTTTTAAATTTGCTTAAGGGAGAAAGTATGTGTCAGTCCACTGGTACCGTTTATTTTACTAATAGAGAAATCAGATAAAATAATATAAAAACCAAAACATAATGTTTAACAGTGTAATCACAGTTTGGTTTGGGACCCCTTCACAAATCTATAAGTTGGATGTATAGCATGTTTCTGGAGTGTAAATTAAAAAATAACTAAGCTCGCATTCAATTTACTTTCTATGATTTTTCTCTGAGTCAAAGATTGGAGAAAACCTCATGCCTGAAAACGACAAACACGCACACCGCAATACAATCACGCAACAGAATCGGGCGCCAGACTTGCAGGCGCTCAGCTCCTCTTTATCCAACAAACTTTCTTCAATGTGTCGACCAACAATAGTTGTCAATGGAGAAAATGGTAAACACAGTTCATTGTTTTTTGGAGCGGCAATGTAAATTTTATGGAGAAAATGTTTAATTCAATGTTTAGCTTTTGTTTTAAACATTGAAATAACACGATTTATATGCTGAAAAATATAATTTATTTTGTTCCTCCTGGCTGTAAACCTACATCCACATTCCTCATTTTATTATTAAGGAGAATAAGCAAAACGACTTAACTTCATTACTGTTTAACATATTTTAATAAAACTCGTTTATTAATAGGCTAAAACTTGGTACACATCTTAATATTGTCCAAACCAACTCAATATCATTCATGACAAAACTACTGTTTTTATTAAATATAGAGCCCCAGTTATGATGTCTCAAATTGATTTTAGACAAACCAAAGTAAACTTTCTTACCAAATTAACCCCAAGGAATAACGTACGAATGTTTTCAACCATTTTTAAATACATAGTGTTTGTTTGTTTGTTAGTTTGTTTTTATATATATTTTGACTATACTAATTTGAGAGCCTATTTTAAATACTATAATGACAATTTTTTGTTATGATTAAGATTTTGGAGGAATTGTAAATGAGAAATTATTCCACCTTGAAAACTTTCTTCAACTCCAATAGGAGTTTGAATAATAATTATTATTAAGTAAAAATAATAATTGTAAATTTTATAATGCTTCCAAGGTTAGAAAACTGTCGTAATTAATTATTTATTGAGTTAATTTTTCATATCAATCAAACCGGAATATCTTTATATAATTGAAGGCGCTGGTGGTTATAGCGCAAGAAATAAAAATCTCTTTATTTATTAAATTTGGATTGTTTCTTACGCGAAAAGAACTACTGAATTGGGATATTTGTTTGGTATCCAGGAATGTTAATGTCAAGTTTGTCTTCAAAATATAGGATATAACGTAAATAAACAGAATAAAATTTTAATAGATTGTAGGCAAAATTATGAAGCAGGTTTAAGTTATTTAGTAATTCAATATCTGAAATCATGTTACTGTATTCTGAAAGTGTTTATAACTAGAACCACAATTAATTATTTGTATAACATGCTTTAATAATAAATACATAAGTGTAGCTAATAAGTCTTCTTATCTTTTAATAAATACAGCACCAACACTAGTCGAAGTACGATGTATGATCTCATTTGAAACCAGCCCTAAAAGGCGTATTGTACTTTTCATGAATGAAAGTTCTACACGATTGACATTCGAACACATTGTATTCGAGTCGAGTCCAAGAAGTATTCGATAAACCCCTTCGATTACTAGTCAGCCGTCACACCACTAGCGCTGTCTAGCTTCAGTTTCTCCAAACGAAGCGTTAGTCGACACTCGACAGTCGAGCTGCTGTCCTCACAGTAACGTCCAGTCTCGTGTTGTGAAGTGAAATTACCCAACAAAATGCCTATCGGTAAGTTATTTCCTAAAATATAGACCATTATTTTTATGGTTTTCAACTTTAAAAATGAAGTAAATAATTAGTATAAGGCATGTTCTTGATCTATCTGTGTTTTAAACCACATCACACCGGCTTGTCAGGTTGCTTCGGGAATCTGGCAGTGATTGATGTCTCCCAAGAATGTTTTCTTCTATTTTCTGGATTATTATTTTGATTTTTACTTCTATAAGTGGATTATTTGAAGAAAATATACACATGTCCAGTTTTATGCAATATGATTCAAATAAATATCTAAGAATGTGGTTAATTTACTGAAAATGTTTAATTTTCTTGTTATCACATGATAACATATTTTATTTTATAAAGATATTGTTTGATTTGAATTACAAATTACAAAACTTCTAAAATAATGCGTTTTCTCTACCATAGGCCTAGTAGCCTTAAACCTATTCGATGTGAAAGTTTAGGATGTCACATGGACTTGGACTATTAGGGTATTCAATGTGATATTATGTCCTCTGAGGACTGACATTATGTGTATTTTCCCATCATAATGTCATCATTATATCCTGGCCATGAATCCAGACTGTATAATAATAGCTGTGAAGTCATTGTTGCATCTCCGGCGGCGCGGCGCACCGCGACAGTGGAGGGGGTATTTTTAGCATCACACACACACCCATTTTGAACTCTTGACCCCTCTTCCCTAGTCGCGTTTTTGGGATTCTTGAATCTTCATACTTCTTCTGTTCGTTGAATTTTAAAAAGTTATGAAAGTAATTGCGGAATGCAAGTGCAAATAATTCATAATCAATAAGACTTATTAAGTATTCTTTTTGTAAGGATATACAAAACTTCTAAGATCCGGGTTAGGAAGTTGGATAACGTGTTCAGCGTGTCCGCATTTCCTGTGGAATTCACAGCAGCGGCGGCACGCCTTGGTTTTGGTCGATTTCTTTCGGATTTTTCGTTTTCTGAATATTTTATGCAACATTTCAACACGATATCTTCATGCTAAATTTAAAAATACCCCTATTTATTAATATAAATTTTTATTTTTTAATATTTATGTGAACACCTAAATGGAAATGCTAGGAAATGACGAGTTTTCTTTAAAGCACCTTTTAGCGAATTTCCCATAGGAAGAAGCTATTACCGTAGGTCTCATGGCAAGACTTCAGCCCGGGACCATGTTATTTTTTCGTCTGTAGGTGCCCAGAGACCAAAAACAATAGTTGTTAAAATTTATATATATGTGTGTGTGTCTGTGAACATGATAACTCTAATAAAAATGATCCGATCAATACCAAATTTGGTAGAAACGTGTATTAGGTATACACGTTTCTACGTTTTTTTACACATTTGCTCGGACGGGTTCGCAAACCAGACATATGGGAAACCGGTCAATGGGAACGGGTAGTTTGGGGGGAGGGTTTGTTATCAAAAATTGGGTTTTTTACGTTTTCAATATGTAATTTAAAACATTTTTAATTTTTAACTTTCACCATTAGAATCGGCTAAAAAATTACACGAATTAGGTCCTTAAAGCTTTTCTCTATCTCCAACGGTTACCGAGATATTAAAAAATCTAAACACAGTACGTTGTATTTTGGGGCTACAATGTTAATCTTATGGAGGATAAGGAAGAATTAATATTTCCCATATCAATCAATATTTTTGGATTTAACTTGACTTTTTACCTTCATGTGGTTGAGATCTATCCATTTATGCTTAAAAATGTGTTTATGTTAATGTGTTTATCATGGCAGCTTACCTGAATAATCTTTTCCATGTTAATCTTATGGAGAATAGGCAAATATTCGTAATTCTCATATTTATAAACAGATTTTTAATAAAACTTGTTATATTTTATTATTATATTATTGATTTGGACATTCGCTGAGTACGCAGGTCTGCTGTGACTGGGTATTTCGGTATAGAACGGAAATTATCCCGTAGCCTTTCATAATAAGGTGGCATAATATCTGTGAAATGTAGATTTTTTATTTCATTATTATGAAATACAATATTTATTTGAGAAAGGCTTCGGTATAAAATAGTATCCTTATACAAATCACTATCGCTCGACTATTGCGTTGCCGACGAGAAGAAGAAGAGGCTGAGGCTGCACATAGATATTTAATTAGCAGGTTCATTAGACCAAGTTAGACTCTCTAGCCTGGACAGGGCGAGGGTGTGCACTGTGCGCTGTACAGTCGACCCGCGTCGCGTGACGGTGACGTCATCGATGATTGCCGGATGCCGCGATGGAGTGACTCGCCCGATGCGAACGTCAGATGTCAGATTGACCAACCCACCACCAAGCCACCTTGACATAATATCCGTGGTTGTCTAAATAAAATATCTGGAGAATAAACTATTAATGCTAGGCCTAACTGCACATTATATATTGGGCTTTCAGGGATGTCAAATTGATTTGGGGCGATAGAAGATTTAGCCGTTCGCCTGTTGATAATGTTTTTTCTCAAACAGATAATAAGTTTTCATACTCTACACGTCCAAAGGGCCGACCATGCTACATGTGCTCGTGCTGGGTGCGCCAGGTGGTCATCAAAGCACCGCCTCGTTGGCTTTCAAAACAGCTGCTGCTCTTCCTTCCGTTTCCTCCCCCCACCACATCCTCATTGATAATAGTTGCTGTAGACCTTTCACACATTTCGGGCTACTTGTGTATTCTTCATTGCGACGGACGTCGTTTGAAGCTGTCGAGTGAAGCTTTTACGGTGAATAGTTCTCAAACCTACCTTTTTAATACAGGATCGTATAAAAATATTTTAAAAACAAGAACCACATTTTGAAGTACTGAATAAGGATTATACCTAAGATTATACCATATTTAAGAATAATTAAAATTATAGCTAGTTTCATGGACGATACCACAAATTTTAACATCACATTCATAAAATTTGAATAATCATTAATATCGAACCCATGTCAGTGGAGACTGCACCTCCACTGTTTCTCCACCTGTTTCTTGAAATAAATAATAGGTGAACAGAAAATGTTCGCCATAATTTCTGTACACTATAAGCTCTTCATGCGTGGCAGCACGAGATAGCGCCTTTAGCTGTAAAGCACATATTATATAATAACAGAACAAATTATAGAAATTTCACCATGCTAATTTCTCTCACTCGAATCATTTTGTGGCAGTTGTAAGCGATATATTTTTATTACATTCCATTTCTTAATAAAAATGTTAGTATTTACTTCCCTGTGGGTAATAGGTTAAATCATGGGTATGACTAAAGAGAATATTTTCAGTTCATCTAAACAGCTGTTCTTATAACCAATAATGCAATACAATAGCTGGTAGTTTTTATGGAAACGGGATCTAAACACTTCCGCTGCAATTTTTGTGTTATAAACTTTATGCATTACACAATTAATTCCGCTAACACCCCCAAACTCCAAAGTTTGGAATATCCATACCAAAAATATATTTTCCCTTATTATCATGAGCAAGGTAGTTGGACATGAGTCGTTACGTCATAGGCTACGTCAGGAGTATGCGGTCACGTGCACAAGTGGCGCAGTGACGTCATGTTGGCGCCCCGCCAGCTCGCCGCCCTGTCTTGTGTGCTGAGCAAAGTTTGTCTTTCCACGTACTCTTGTAATCTCTCAAGCGACTTCAGCTAATATTAACATGGTGATTACAAAGGATATTACTAACGCAATGGAGGAAGTTTCGGGTCGCAGCGCTACAGCGTGGTGTAAAACATAATTGATTGGAATTTTTCTCTTATTTTATTAGTACCGTTAACTTTTCATTTTACTGCACATTAAAATTAACATAACATAATATAACATATTATAAGTCATTAAGTTACTATGTTACTAAGTTACATAACATAATATAACATATTATAAGTCATTAAGTTACTATGTTAATGCCATTGCCAATTATACGAATCGATGGTGGTAGAGTGAGGGCGCGTGCAATCCGCTTAGATTGCAGTAACACAGTTGAGAAAACAGTCAGTTATTATCTCTCGGTGGGATTATAGTTTATTATTTTGTTTTAAAATAATTCAATTTTTATAATGCTTTAAGTTATTTATACGCGCGCACTAAAATACTTGTAGTTAATAAGTTTACAGTAAAATATTGATGATACGCAGTATAAATTGAGATTAAAAATTAACTTCAGTTGATTTATAGATAGTTGAAAGTTTCAACGATTTAGTGTTTTGTGGAAAAAATCTCTAATTAAATTAGTGTTCTCTGCGGGTCCCTAATTTGAACTATTTTTTATATTTATATTCGATCAAATCACTCCTACAGTTAACACAAAACAGTTCCAAGCGGTTCCGTCGTCTTCTTATCTAGACTTAGGCGATGCCCTTTGTTGATACAATATTGGAACTCACATAAAATACAGTTCAAAGCCTACTGTAATTATTTCATATTATATTCATTTAAACTACGCGCGTGATTCATACCTTGACGTTTGTGGTTTCAATGATATAATGCAATACAGTGAATAGATAAGGTGAATATACATCAGGAAACCAGACTCGGTGACTCATTCAGTTGAAGTAGTCGGTGGGGAAAGCGTCGTGGCAGTTGGTTGCTGGTAAGTTTGCGATATGCGTCGAAATCCTCCTGCCAGTTTGGGCGCAGCTCTGGACAAGAAATACCGGCCAGTGTTGGAGTTTTTGGCGAAAAATCCCATTCTGAAGAAAATGGTGGACGGACAAAACCAGCATGCCAGGGGGGAGGCCGGAGAACAGTGCGAGACGAGGGAAACATATGTGAAAGGTACGGTATTGGTAATACTATGAACATTAAAACCACCCGCCTTCTGTACTGTCCATACTGTGGTAATACTATGAACTTTAAAACCACCCGCCTTCTGTACTGTCCATACTGCGGTAATGCTATAAACATTAACACCACCCGCCTTCTGTACTGTCCATACTGCGGTAATACTATGAACATTAACATCACCCGCCTTCTGTACTGTCCATACTGCGGTAATGCTATGAACATTAACACCACCCGCCTTCTGTACTGTCCATACTGCGGTAATGCTATGAACATTAACCCCATCCGCCTTCTGTACTGTCCATACTGCGGTAATGCTAGGAACATTAACACCACCCGCCTTCTGTACTGTCCATACTGCGGTAATGCTAGGAACATTAACACCACCCGCCTTCTGTACTGTCCATACTGCGGTAATACTATGAACATTAACACCACCCGCCTTCTGTACTGTCCATACTGCGGTAATACTATGAACATTAACACCACCCGCCTTCTGTACTGTCCATACTGCGGTAATACTAAGGACATTAACACCACCCGCCTTCTGTACTGTCCATACTGCGGTAATACTAAGGACATTAACACCACCCGCCTTCTGTACTGTCCATACTGCGGTAATACTAAGGACATTAACACCACCCGCCTTCTGTACTGTCCATACTGCGGTAATACTATGAAAATTAACACCACCCGCCTTCTGTACTGTCCATACTGCGGTAATACTAAGGACATTAACACCACCCGCCTTCTGTACTGTCCATACTGCGGTAATGTTATGAAAATTTACACCACCCGCCCTCTGTACAGTCCATACTGCTTCTTTATATATTCGGAGTATTATACGCGACCAGAATCTGTCTTGGCTTTTTAAGTAATTTATACGCGACCAGAATCTGTCTTGGCTTATTAAGTAATTTATTTGAATATGGGGATCGGAATACGTTTTTGCTTACAAAAAAATATCACGCCGAAATTTTTGGTTCATCGCACTAGCGCAATGAAGTAGATTGGTATATCCTGTTCTTTTTTAATCTAGTTTATTGTTACTTTTAAGGCTTGAGAAATATTTCATTGGATCAACTGGATCAGACGCTTGATTATTTTCTTTTACCCGCAGGTAAACGTTATTGCCTTTTCATTTATTGCATATACATAGGTCAACTAACAGGTAATTCCTCTCATTCCTAATTTCTTCAATTTGTTCAGTCTCCCTTCTCTTACTGGTGGCCATTTTGATTGTGACGGTAATACTGCATGT
The DNA here is from genome assembly GCA_023375725.1 of Nephotettix cincticeps. Classification (NCBI taxonomy): domain Eukaryota; kingdom Metazoa; phylum Arthropoda; class Insecta; order Hemiptera; family Cicadellidae; genus Nephotettix; species Nephotettix cincticeps. Next base: position 110,696,384 of record CM041786.1, on the reverse strand, counting down.
ATAACATAGTTATTTCTAGTTGTGCTAATTGTACTTTTTTATATGTTGAATTTGCCCATTGTATCAGTATATTGAACGGCAATTAAAATCTTTGAATTTTTGTATCTTAGGTTTATATTGCATAATTCAAAAAAGTTCTCTCTGTGTTGTTAATCACAATCGGTCAGTTAGACTTTTTGTCTTTAATGTCAATGATTGGATATGGGCCCTTGATTAGGTTTCCTTTTTATATTATTAGATATTTGCGGGTTTCGATAAATTAAGGCTCTATTTCTTTTCTTTTTTACATACAAATTAAAAATTATTGTTTTAAGGTCAAAGGATGTGCCTTGAACTAATTACACCGACCAACAGTTCCCGTTTGCCATACAAATCGTATTTGATTTTTAATTTATAATACAGTATGTTTGCTGCGCTGTTGTTTGAAACTGAGAAAAAGTACTGTTTTGTAACAAAAAATTAAAATTAATTCTCTATAAAGAAACTAATATTATAGTTTCGTCGTTTTACTGTTGACGTAACGAAAAACAGGTGTTATCAGAGAAGAAAACATTTTGCCACAGATAGCAACGCGGTTAAAGGACGGAAGGAAGGGTGTAGCTGCCCAGTATTGATTGGGACCGCCTTGTCTAGCAGTGACCTTTTATCTACGGGACCTCTGTTATCAGTTTATCAGTGAATCATTGAAACACTGTCCCGTTATCGCGTCGGCAAAAGAAACATTGTAATTAGTATGAGAAAACTCCTAATTAGATAAATTCATACCATTTTATTATATTTCATTGACTATACATTTGTGCTTCGCTATGGGTTTTATAAAAAACTTTAACAACTTTAAAACTTTAAAATAAAACATAAACTTTGTATTTTGTAAGCGAATTTTGCCCAAAATCTCAAAAATAAATTTTAATTTATTAAAAATATTGTACCAAATGACAGTTTCGTCGCAATGCTGAGTTGTTTTCGAGCAGAATACAGACGATACAGGCGTGGCGACGGCTGCGGTCGAGTTCTTGGTAACCGAGAAGTGCAAGCTGTTGGATCGGCTTTCGCGGCGTATCGGATGGATGATCCGCATCCACGATGACCTTGGAGTCGGTCAACGATGCGTTGGCGAAGTATTAGTGGTGGGGATTTTGTGCCGGTGAAGTCTGAGGTGGCAGCCTGTTATGGCCGACACAGGCACCACTATGTACAACCGACATTCGCCTATATTCGGTTGTCGGTAGATTTGTCTGCACGTTACCGGTACCCAATATTGTCACGAGAAGATCTGGGCCAAACAAGACTCGCGTATCATAGATTTTGTATTTTGTTCAATGATCTCTTCATATTTAAACAGCTGTGTGACGCCAATGAAAAAATGTTGCGACTCCTGAGTTATATAAAATACAGTTTATTAGAGAGTTTTCAGTGTCTCATGGACAGTTTGTAGAGTACGAGGAAGACAAGCAGGACTGTAGTTTTGTTATATTCTTGCTATGATACTAATAATAGTAGGGTTAATAAGGGTATTGTTTAGTCTGTTGGTTTTGCAAAATTGGAGGTCCTCTCAGTTTAAAGAAGAGACAAGTTTAACCAATAAGCTATATTCACAAGATTTAATTTACTTTCTTTGGAGAAGTTTTTACTTGATTTTTTATTCCTAACTTACTGTAACTCTTCAAATGCATTCTAAAAGGATGCAGGGCAGGTACTGAAAGCCATATGAGTGCTACTGAATGGCTAAATTCAAAAATGTGTTACTGTGAAATAATAAAAATTCGTTTTATGCTATTTTGGAACCTTTTCCCCCATCTCGTCCCATCCAAATAACTGGTATCAGGGAACTGGTATGTACTTGTCACACATATGTCAAGTTCCATGCAAACCAGATGAAAAACAAGAAAGAAAATGATATTTTTAGTATTCTCCATAACAATATATAACTTAGAGTGCACCAAGACAATGTTATGTGTTTACCAGGAACAGTTAATTTAACTTTTCTCTGGAACCAAAAAAGTCAAAATTGTTTCAGCCAGTTTCAAAGGTAATAGCTTAATTAATTTATTGTTCTTTAAAAAACTAATCTCACTAATTTATAGCAAACCTTAATGAGAACTCACTCAAAATCTGATTACATTCTAAAGTTATAAATCTCAGTACCAGATGATAATACGTATGAAGAAGTCATCAAAGCTTTTAGGCCTACATAAACGTAATCCCTGTACTGAGTAACCTACTTAGAGGAAGTTTGTGGGACCTTGAATGGAATGTCCCACTAAGAGATACTGTGTCTAGAATGTGGGCAATGAATGATCTTTGGCCCTGAGTTAACCCACACAGTCAGAGGTGACTCACACAGTACATGTTAAACTCCTTCATCCACCGAATCCCTGTTTAGTTAGCCTCACTCACCTTCTTGGCCCCTCTTTCCTCAAATTAATTAGAGCCCTTAATCAACCCAAAGTTTAGGATAACTCAGCTAATTAAGCATAAAAAAATATTGTACATATAATACCCCCTAGCAATTGACCTGCATACTATGCAAATTCCCATTTCGTTATCAATTATTTTAAATCACATGTAAAAACCCCCATTTTGGGCCACCTACAATAAAAAGTGGCATTGTCTGATTGCTTTACGAAACAAACAGTTTAACACGAGGGACTACCTGGTCCAGCTCCACCAAATTTTGTGCAATTCGGGTAATGAATGCAGATGTTATTATAGTGAAAAATATTATACACTAGCTGACCTGGCGAACTTCGTAACTCCTAATGGTAAATACATGTTAACTCTCTGTTAAGATTGGCCATGTTCTGAAGGGGAATAGCAATATGGCTTCGTGGTGAAAAAATATTCTGCGTCCCAGCATAGTTAATAACAATACTGAAACGATAAGATATTAATAACATTACCTCAAAACAAATAAATGTGAGTGGATTGATTCACAATTTTCTAATCCAACCCTAACTGTATAAGGGCTTTTATAGGGAAGATTAAACTTTCTGAATCTCAACATTTTTTTATAATAATCCTACTCATTTAATCTAACATTCATTAATTCCACTCCCACAAAACAAAAATACAACTAATGATTGTGACAAACAAACCAAACAGTAATCCAGTAAAATTTTAAAACAATCACAAACATTCACTGAAAATGACGCACAATGACGTTAGCTGTCGACTGGTGGATAATAGCAATACAAAATCAGCTGTTAAATATTCACATTATTGATGTATGCTTATGATCAAAATGCATCACGTCTTTTCCTCATAAGCTTATATACAAACTTTACAGGTCAGTGTGGGGCTTAGCCCTAAGTTTAAATACAAAACTGAATGTGCCTAGAGCCTACTTTGAGCAGAGACGATCCAAAAGATCAATGATCATTAAAATCTATCCAGCTTTTCTCGAGTTATAAATGGTATGACTAACATGACTTTTTTGTCTATATTTAGATATATGCCTATATACTGTAGCCTATATAATATAATAATAATGAATATTGGGGTGTCAATTTATAAACTTCTGTCATGGTTCCTGGCTAGCTTGAGTGTGACCTAAAGTCAATGTGAATAGCTCACTTTTCAAAAGGAAATTTGGTAATAATTATTAAATCAGACCCAATTTATTTATGTGCTCAAAATAATTTATATGCGGGCTTCTTAGATACAAATAAAGAAAAATGTACCCAGAGAGCTTAAAAACAAGTTTTTGAGCTTTTATTTTCAAAAATTTCAAAAGGACCCCAATCTCCCCTTTATACTGGGTGATATTCTATACCATGAATGTGTAACCCTCCCCCACCCTGATCATGAAATGCAACGTCTTGCGGATCTGGGGAAAATGATAGGTCTAGGACCTGTGCGGTGATTTAAAGACAGTGAGGTACCGTAGCAGCATTAGCACCAACGTGGTGACTGCTCATTATCTGGCAGGAGTCATTGGCTACTGGTATTAATCCAGTAACCTTTGACTTACTGGGCTAAGACATTACCCCTGAGCTACTGTGCAGGTAAATAAAAATAAACCAAGAACCTAAAACCAAGAAGATTTGAAGTGCCATTGTCATGGATTCAATTTATTGACTTGGTATAAATCTAAATTTTTACACACCATAAATCTGGACAAACAACGCCATAAATGTGGGGTGAGTTGGTGCCGAGAGAGAGAAACAGTTAATGGTGTTTACGTGTCAGAACTTCTCTCCTTATTCTTTTATTGATTGAGCCTAACAATAAGTAAGAATAAGGTGCAGGAGGAGTATTTTTTTCTTTAGAGCTCTTTAGTCTCTTACATGTTACTAGATTGCTTGATTTTAAATCGTGATGTCACCCACATAAAAACATACTACTCGTATTCGTTATCCTCTTAATTGTTAAGTTTGATTAATGTTAAAAAAAGGAATAGAATTCAAAGGATTTTTAACAGGACAGTTCATATTAAATTAATTTGGTTTAATAAATAAAATTTTACAGTTTTAGAATACTTTTTTAATAATTTTAATTATAAGGAATAATTCATCTAAGAATTTTAGAATGTAAAAGAATGATATGCCTGCCATTCATAGGTCCCCCTAATCATACAATATTTTGGAAGTAAAGAATAAATACCAAAAATAATAATCTATATTTTATTCTAAAAAAGTGTATTTGACAAACTTAATGTAAATATTTTTGCCAACTTGAAATATATTAAAAATTCCTTCCAAAAATATGGTACCTACAATGAACAAATCGTACAAATTAAATAATATCATGAAAATGATCTTTAATTGGATGATTGAGTGGAGTTGATGCTAAAATGAATCAATCATTTTTCATTGGGAGAACAACTTCCTTTCCCCCTGGTCCCTTTATCATGTGTCTTTTGTAACCATTAAGCTTTTTAGAAAGACTCATTGGTTCTTTTACTATTCTTTATCTTGATTTATAAGTCATATAAATCTGATATGCGATAACCTGCATATTCTTAGAAAAATCTGACCAATTATTATTTTCAACTATATCTCCTATTATACTACTATAGGCCTACCTCAGTATTTAAAGCATTTGAATATGAAAAAGTAACCACTTATCTTTATAGAGTATTAAAAATTATTTAAAAAAAACGTGGTTGAACTTCTGACGTTTTGATTTATGTAACAGAACTGAAGACGCAGGACACTCTAGAGTATGTGTACCACCCAGTACCTAGCCGCACCCTGAGGTTCAAGGTAAAAGCAGCTAATGATGGCCACATCATACTCTCAGAAGCAGCCAACCCCGGTGAGGCAGACCCCGTACTGGAGGTCAGTGGCAATATGCAATATAGAAAAATAATTCTGTACATTCACTATTCTGGACTATAATCAGTGGCGTAATGCTAAAAAAAGCTGTGCCGGAGCGGTCCTTCCCAGGAAGGGCATACTCTTGGGGGGGGGGTAATGGGTAGTCAAAGTCTGCAAGTTCCTGCGTCATTGCGTGGTCAAACGCATGGAATTGTGTACAATGTTTATCTATTTAAAGAAGAATTACATAAACCGAATTTTAATTTTGCTAAAGTGACTAGTGATGCTCCTGGAGTATCTGTTGTATTCTTACAAAGTATTGCAGTCGAAGGCAAACGGGCCCCTTTTTAGTAAGGGTTCGCCTTCTTTTTTAACCCAAACTGGCGAGTGCAGGTCAAGGAAGAAGAACATATTTTGTAGATGAGTTTACCCACCACAAAATACAGAGGAAAATCCTCAAATTTTATTTTGTAAAAAACACCGCAACTTCATCGAAATTAAAGGCTGTTTTGTAGGAAGAGGGTGTGTTGAAATAAATATGTTAGATGGAGATTAAAATGAATAGGATTTAAATGGTTTGAGTCTGAAAATACAAATAATCTCAACAGTTCTTAATCAGCCTCAAGTTTGTTGTAAAAATAAATATATTTTTGAATTAAAAAACTAGACACACTGTACTATGAAAATATATATAGTCTTCAAGTAAGCCCTAGTGTCTGATTCTGGTGTTACGATGTTGTTAGGTTAAGGATAATGTAAAACGCCTAAAATTGCCTCGATATTGCGTGTTGATAATGAAATGATTCGAGCGACTCGCTTACCTACCACGCTCTATAAATAGGCAAAGTACAAAAGTATAAAAATCTGAGCTTCGGCTACACAAGCTGTGCCGGAGCGCCGCTCCGGCTCCACTACACCACTGACTATAATGTATAATTCCACCCTTGTCATTTCAGTATATTGCATTAAAAAAAGGCGGGTTCATAGATTCATGAATTATTATCTTTAATTTATACTAAAATAATAATGCCAATAAAAAATAGCCTACAATATTACACGCTAATTTGTCTTACAGTTTACTCCTTAAATAGATTTCCATCCAAGAAAAACTAGCCATTTTTTTAACTGCTGGTTTAAGGTTTTTAGGCTTAACTGGTTATGATATGTAGTTCTTAATGACTCTTTTAGTTAAACTATTAACCTTTTAGTTTAGAGTGACCTATTACTGTAGTATAATCTATTTTTAGGCTGTATTATATAGCACAATATGAATAAATATTTTTCTTTTGCATCTATATGGTATGGTATAGTTAAACGATTTCTGGCAGGTATTTATTGGCGGTTGGTCAAACCAGAAGTCCGCCATTAGGAGGGACCGGGCCAAGCCGGACAAAGCCTTGGTTGACACTCCTGACATCCTGTCCAGCGATGAGCTCCGAGGCTTCTGGATCAACTACTTAGGAGGCTCCATTGCTGTTGGGAGAGAGAACGAGGTCAGAGGATTCACTCACATTTTCAGTGTCAATTTTCATTATACTAACTGATGTTAAAATATATTTTTTATGGTTCTAAAATTGATTCCTACTCAGATAAATAAAAAGGTGTTTAATGTTAAAGGTGTTAAAGGCTGTAGTGTTAAAGGTTTTAAAGGCTGTAGTGTTAAAGGTGTTAAAGGCCGTAGTGTTAAAGGTGTTACATTAAAAACTTTTAATGTAACATCTTTATAATAAGATGAGTTCCAGCATCTTAATAACTGACTTCAGTCCCTTCCAAGGCAGACATTAATCAATATTCAATGCAAATAAAAGATTTGATGATACTTAAATTTTAATGGTAAATCGTAGAAGTAGTATAAGTTATTAGTTATGAGTTATTATAACTCATGAGATTTGCTAAAATTGAACCGTTAAAGGTTTGTTCCAAAAAAACCTTTTTTCCGTATATAGAAATTTGCTAAAACATTATGTTTCTGGATAAATTTTGAAGTGCACAGTAAAAAACAAACCCGAGTAGGACATAATATATTTGCAGTAATTGTATTTATTTATTTTTTTTTGCGGGAGAGGCGGAAGAAATGCTTTGTGCACACAGGTGGCCAGCCTGTAGTGTGGGTAAGAAGTGGGGTTACCCACTAAAAAAAAACCTGCTCTACTCTTCAGGTTTCTAGCCTGGAACTGTCTGTCACATTACAACAGGCTAGGCCTAAATTTGGCTTACGCCCTTGGGGCTTACTCCATGTCCAGGCACTTTTTTAGGTGATCTGAGCCTCTTTGCGGTCCAGATCGCTTTTCTTGTCTAGAAAAATGCCCCGGACGAATTGTGACAAACAATCCAAGTTTCCCTCGTCCTTAATAATCTTGTGGCAGACCGAGTCCACCGAGAAAACACCAAGTTTTCGTGCAGCATCCAGGCGGTGACTTTCTCAACGGGGGCAGCGGAAGAAGTGTGCTCCGCATAGTCGGGAACGCCCGGCCAGTAAGTGCAATCCGGTAAACTGGTTTTGCCCATCCGATACAGGTATGACATGAAATAGCCGTGACCTGTCAGTAACTGAGTGAGGAAGTAATCCACCTCGCCATGCCGCTGTTCTACCCACAGTTGGACCTGCTCTATGAGTCGCGCAGTTCATCATCCTTGGGCATTGTGCTCCCAGCTGTGTTGCCAATGCTGGAAGGTTTGGGAGAGCTCTTCAGACCTTGCAGCAACCTTGTTGATCCCGCCTTGCCTCTGATAAATCCTTCCTCTCCCCTGCTAAAAGTTTGACAGGAATGACTCCAGCGACAACCGGGACGACAGGCTCGGATACTGTCCGATATGCAGAACACACCTGTAGCGCAGCTTAACGCTGAACCCGGGCGAGTCACAACGGGTTGATGTCCTTGGTGAGAACGTCTGCCCCATAAAGGAGCACGGACTAGACTGAGGATATCAAGAGGCGTCTTCTGCTCGCCCCAGGACCCCTGACATTGGCCATCAGCCTACTAAGGTAAGAGACCACCTTAGAAGCCTTGTCCGCCATAGGGAAGATCTGGTCTCTCCAGCTTATTCTCTTGTCCACCATGACTCCGAGGTACTTGGTGGCACACGTTGTCTGGACCACATCCCTCCCTACTCGCAGCGGGACGACGGTGTTGATCCTCTTTCGTGAGTATCACAATCTTCGTCTTGCTCAGAGCAAGCGATAGACCATGTACGGCCATCCAGGCATTAACCATGCACATGACCTGGTTCAACTTTAGTTGGCACAGCTCAACGTTGCGAGAATAAGAGCCGCAATGTCATCGGGGTACCAATCTAAGATGTTATCCTCTGGCATCTCGGATCTCAGAAGGTGGTCGTAAGTGATATTCCAGAGATCCGGGCCAAGTATTGAACCTTGTGCGGCACCAGAGATGACCTCCATCACCCACACTCCTTCACGGGTATCGTAACTCAGGTGTCTGGAGCGGAGATAGTTCTCTATAAGCCTCAGCAGGTATGATGGAATATACGAAAGGTGTAACAGAGCGCATGCAACACATCGACCCACCTCGCCGAGTTGAAAGCATTCTTGACATCAAGCGTAACAAGAAGCACCACTCGGCGGGAGGAATGGTTGTGGCTCTCGGCCCTCACCACAGCTCTCTAGACTTTGAAGATGACGTCGATTGTTGATCGCCCCTTTCTGAAACCGTATTGCCTAGGGTACAGGTCCCCAGCAGCTACCAAGGCAGAAGTTAGACAGAAGCGAAGCAACTTTTCAAACAATTATCCAGCCGTGTCTAACGTACACAGAGGTCTGTGGGACGACGGCTGCTCTGGACCACCTTTTCCCTTACTGATAAGCACAAGCGTGGCGTTTTTCCAGGGTGTTGGGAACACCGCTTCGATGAAGCAGGCATTGTACATTCTCAGCAGCAGTCCGGGATTAATCATCTTCAGAGCCTCGCTAGGATTCCCATCTGGGCCAGGAGCCTTGTTCCTCTTCAAGGAAAGAACAGAGGTCTCCAACTCCTCAATCGTGAAGAGACGAAAGCCTTCTACCTGTCCGAAGTCAACCAGCGGATGCTGCGGACGACTAAGAAACAGGGCATTGACGATCCTCTCCATGATGGAGGGTGGAGAGCGGGCGCCAAACTTTTGGGTCACGACTTTGTAATCCCTTTGTAATGTAACGGATCGGAGTCGTTGTCGTCCCAAAGTTTTCTCCACCTGTTCGCCTTGCCCCTGTTAATGGCCCATCGGAGAGCTTTTCTCGCAGCCTTGTAGGCCTCCGACTTACAAAATCTATCAGTTGCTTATCGCGTCGGAGTCTCCTTCAGACTGTAGACTGATCCCAGGCCAAGAAAATTAGCTCCATCGTGGATGCTACTAATGCCTCGGCACCAGCCTCGCCAGGATTCTTCTGCACTCCCCGTGAAATGATCTGGGTGATCATTGGTGACTGGGTGACTTGACCACGTCCATTTGTTGGTATTCCAACAGCGTGGTTCTCCCCGAGATGCGGATACTCTATGGTACGTGTCGTGTTTCTCAAAAACTATATACTGGTGGTCACTGCCAGTTTAATCCTCCAATACCCTCCAGCCAGAGATCCTAGGAAGAAGCGACTCAGACGCAAAAGTTAAGTCGGGGATTGTGCATCTCTGCCCGGAGCGTAGGTTAAGGTCACCCTGGTTAAGGACGACCAACCCGGACCTGGCAATGAAGTCCAGGATGTATTTTTCCCGGGAGTTGATAGAGAGTATTCCCCACTCTACTGCCCTAGCGTTGAAATCACCTCCGACTACGACGTGCCCAGTGGTGCCGAGCACGCTCTCCTCCAGGCAGTCAATCTTGCCGCGGATCCTGGATTGCCTCGTTGGGAGTGTGATAGCATCTAAAGAAGGTTACATTCCTACACCTTGCCCAGACGAATCCTTGGCCATGTCCATGATTCGCATCACAACCTCCTGTCGGTTACGCGCCCAGAAGGTGGCAGTTCCGAGACTTGGACTCTAAATGTTTTGGTCCCTGTCCCGATACTTTTCACTGATCAAGAGCGTGTCAGCACCAAGTTCTTGGGAAAGCTGGTCTAAAAGGTTATCAGCTCCCCATGATCTCTGTAGATTGGCCTGGAGGATGCGGATTACTGTTCCCCGCCTTTTGCCTGTTCAAGAGCTGCTCTGAAGGCATCACACTGACTAGATCCAGGCATTTGACCTAGAGCGCTCTCCTTGGAGCCTTTTTCCATACAAATAAAGCTAGAAAGACTGGAGGAGCAGTCCTTCTTCCTGTGGCCTTGGCCTCCGCTCCGGAGGCAGTTAGCGCTTCGATCGGACTCCTTGCAGTTGTGGGAGGAGTGACCTAACCCAAGACACCGGAAACATCTTTGGACGACCACCCTCCGTTTGATCCTGCATTTTAACCATCTGACTTTCAAATGCTGAAGACTGAGCAGCTTGTTAGCATGCTTTTCACTGATTCCAGCAACTGCCATCCACTGCTGCCTCTGCTTCAATTTGGTTAACCAGACCTTCAGCCCTAGCAAATCTTCATGCAAATCTGGGAACGCCTCCCTTAGCAGCAATTCTGTGAATGCAAATACTGTTAACTGTATTAAACCTACAAATCAAAATGCTATGTATTATTCATTTAAAATATGCATAACAAGGATATATTATGCATATTTGTAATGGCTTATGTAACTCAATCCGACATCCATTTTAGCGAATTTCCCATAGGGAAGAAGCTATTACCGTAGGTCTCATGGTAAGACTTAAGCCCGGGACCATGTTATTTTTTCTTCTTTAGGTGCCTAGAGTCCAAAAACAATAGTCGTTAAAATTTTTATATATATATATGTATATATATATATATATGTATATATATATATATATATATATATATGTATATATATATATATATATATGTGTCTGTTAGCACGATAACTCCCGTAAAAATGGTCCGATCGAGACCAAATTTGGCACAGACGTGTATTCCTACAAATGCTCGGACGAGTTCGTAAACCAGGCATATCGGTCAATGGGAACGGGTAGTTTGGGGGGGTTTTGTACCCCAAAATGGGGTTTTTCGCGTTTTTCACGTGTAATTTCTAAAAATTTCTAATGTTATATTTCACCATTAGAATCAGCTTAAAAAAATACACAGTTAAGTACTTTAAAGTTTTTCTCTATCTCTAACGGTTACCGAGATATTAAAAAATCTAAACACAGTACGTTGTATTGTGGGGCTCCAATGTTAATTTTATGGAGGATAGGGAAAAATTAATATTTCCTATATTAATAAATATTTTTGGATAAAACTTGATATTTAGCTTCATGTGGTTGAGGTCTATCCATTTATGCTTAAAAATCATAGTTTATATGTTTATCATGGCAGCAAACCTGCATACTCTTTTCCCATGTTATTCATATAAGGAATAGGCAAACTTCATTTATTTATGGACAGATGTTCATGAAAGTTAGTATAAATGTTAAAAATAAAAATTACTTAAGGTAGAAACACCTACTTTCAGTATTCCTCACAGCAGCAAACCTGCACACTCTCTTTCCCATGTCAATGTTATGGAGAATAGGCAAATAATTCTCATGTTTATGGACAGATTTTTATAAAACTTGTCATATATTATTATTATTATGTTATTGATTTGGAAATTCGCTGAGTACGCAGGTCTGCTGCGACGGGGGTATTTTCTATGTCGCAACTTTTTAATTTTGATAATTGATGTTACCTGCCAACATTACACTATTACACTTACTCTGGCAACAGGCAGGTTAGGTTGTGTCAGTGTTGCCTGAGCTAGATCGGAGCAGAGTATTGAGCTACTGCCATCAACATCATCATGTGGGGATGTTATTTATGTTCTCAGCTTATTAACATAAACATCTAAGTCTGCTTGGTTACCTAGTCTAGGTTACAATTCGTCTATTAGTTGTGAATGTTTCCTCTTACTCTACATTTACAATTTAGTTATACATTTTGCCTCACTCCTGTTTAGATCGAGCCATTTCTAACATGGACAGATCCTGCCCCCATCAATGTTAGCTACTTCGGTGTGTGCACTGGATATGGAGCTTCTGGGGAGTGGGTTATTGATGGTAAGCCTCTATATATTTTGCTGAACAAGGTTTTTGTACTGTTTATTATTTCTGTTTGTACATTTTATTTGCTTTGGCTTGAATGGCTTTTTAAAGCAATCACGAATATGCACAGGTGAAGGGTTTTGTTGATGCTATTCTAAAATCTAATCAACGTTAAAAGTTCATGAATTTAAATTGACCTTAATTGAATGAACTGAATTTAAGTTAACCTTTAAATTGTCATACATAATGCCACTGTCCAAATTCATTTCAGTAATACTTTGGATTTCAATAGTAAACAATTTTTTTTAAAGGCCACCTTTACTGTAAATGTACCATATCATATTTTGAGGCTATTAACATAGACCTAATATAGAGAATCGTAAACATATTTATAAAAATTGTGTTAGAAATATGTCAGGGACAATGCAAGTGCAAGTACCGGTAATCAATACAAGTCCAGGGACTATAAAATTTATTTTCATCCACACCCCTATTGTTTATTTAGAAACATGACGATGGAAATCATAAATTCTCATTATGAGGGCCTTTAAACATATAATGCTCGTTCTCATATTTATTTATTCATTTTTAAAAGCCTATAGTAGTATTCCTCCTAGTTATCCTCATTTCTCTAGTATTTTAAGAAAGCAAATCTTTAAAGACTTCTAAAAGATTATGATAGTATTTATGATAGTATTGTAATTGTGAAAATTCCTCATATCTATTCTCTAAGGAGAGAAATTAACTTTTAATTAACTTAAATTTAAATTTAAAATAACTTTTATACATTAAATAAACTTATAATAAAATGTTAAACTATCTTGAACGTCGCGTTGTCTGGCTAACTGGGCGTACCCATAACTGTCAGGTGAGACGATCCACACGTACGACACTCTAGAGTACAAGTACCTACCGGTGCCACGGTTCTCACTCGACATTCATGTGCGTGCAAACCACAATGCCCATGTCGCCTTGACCAGCGCGCCTCATGAAACCTCGCCTATGTATGAGATATTCCTGGGTGGATGGGAAAACTCAGCCTCTGCCATCAGATACAACAAGGAAAAACCTGATAAGGTAAATAACTGATAAGGTTTAACTTTTAGTACTTCAGTTAAATAAATTAGAATGCTTTATTATTATTTTATTTAGAGAAAATTATAAATGTTTACAGAAAGTTTTGATAATTAACTATACTGACTTCATATTTGACATGAGGAGGATGTTATATACTTCAAAACCAGTTTGGAAAGAAGTTGGCTAGAAATAATAATTGCAACTAAGAACACTTTAATAAGTCAACGCAGTTCAATACATATGGTAATTATTAATGAAACTCTTCTGACTGAATACTTATCATGAAATATGACTAGACCTTTATCACTAGATGCAGCAAACTCTTTAAAATTAAATATTGGTAAGACTGTCTAATGTTGGAGTACTGTGTAAAGCTTTACTTTTCTAGAATAGATTGTTCCATTAGGATTTGATTTGGTATCGATTAGATGCAAAAATATATTGGTCCTAGAACTGGTTTTTATAAATTAGAGTGAATCTGCATTTAACCTCACCTATATATTATTAGTTTAGTTTATAGTTTAATTGGAATATACTTAAAGTAATCTTAAAATTTAGTTCTAAAGATTGTCATGATCTATATTTTATCCTTCAATGTTGTCTTTGTAAAGGTCCATATTGAAACCCCAAACCTGCTGACACCAAGTGAACACAAGCACTTCCATGTAAGCTGGAACCATGGCGTAGTACAGGTTCGGAGGGGAGGGGATGGCAAGGTTCTAATGGAGTGGCAGGACCCTGTGCCCTTCGCTGTGACACATTTTGGTGTTCGCTCGTCTTGGGGAGCGACGGGGCTGTGGAGCATCAATGTTGTCAATGATGTCGATGGACTAGGTGATCCGTTGTGAGTTAGGTTAGGCTGTGTCATTGCTGCCGGAGCTTAACAGCTAAATATGGTAAAAAGTAACTGAGCAACTGCCATCAAATGATACCTGCAATAGCACTATTATTTTTTTATACTTATACCCCAGTAAATTTCTGTTTTTAGCAGCACAAAATCAACAAATGATATATTACATAATAGATTTTTCATTACGGTATAAATAAATTATAACATTGATGATATCAATCCTAAACAAAGTGAACTCAGCATAGGATCAGCGAATTATATATTATATAGTTTATTTTTTCGCTACGGTTAAATAAATTATGATATTGATTATTTCATTCCTAAACAAAATGAACTACTAGAAACCAAATTGAAAAATCTGCCTAAATCTAAAAAAAATACCTAATCTATAAAAAATCTAGTAAATATTTATACTTTTTCATGGCCTTTTTGGTTAGACATTAATTTGAATAGCTAACTGAAAAAAAGGAGAACACATTATGAAAACTGTCTATACAATCCGTGAAGAAACCATGGAAAATTTGTTGCAAGTAAGTTTAGATAAATAATTTGTAGTAAACAAAAAATGAAAAAAGATGAGCTATTTAATTTTTGTTTTCTATTTTTTTAAAGTAAACTGATGGTTCAGCTTCTCACATTCTCATAATTTATTTGGATTATTTTAAATATATACATAAAAATTAAGTAATTAAATATTTTAACACTATGAATATTTATAATTATGGGTTCAGCCAAATTCATAGCATTAATTAAATGACATAATGCGGAATATTAAGCTAGTTTAATAAATTTACATCACTTGTTTTTATAAATGAACTTAATAGTAATTTTAGCACCGAGTTAAATGTACGGTTTTTTATTTATTTTTTAAATCTATAGTTTTTCCTAGATTCATAGATTGAAGCCAGATTATGAATAAGCTATTTAGATAGATATTTAATAAACAAATTGTAATTATTACAATTTGTGTTATTATTGTGGTACATTTTCAGTTTGTACATGTTAATTTGCTTATGTTTATTTTAGTGTTTTCATTATTCTTTAGAATAAAGTATAGTACGAATTATTTAGGTTTAAGTTGTTTGAGTTGTATTTGATTTTTGGCATGTAATGTATGAAATGTACCTGCTCAAATTTGTTGGTTTGGCTTAATGTAATATTTGTCTCCCTAAATATTAATGTATTTATATTTTGTAGAAGTGTGTCCATTAATATTGATAAGATTTTTAGTTTTTAACTTATTTCTTTTGACAATTTCAACTAAACATCTTACTAACAAAGTATTATTCTTCTATTTTATAACAGTTTATATTGTTATTTATAGAATTTGAATTGTGAAGTTGTGTGTTATTTAAGTCGAGGGAAGTATATTTTTTATAAAATGTTTTCTATTTATAAATTATATATATATTTCTTAAATAAAACCTAATTTTGATTCCCCTTTACCAATATTTTCTGCTATAAAGCTAACAAATGCAAGTACCTGGTCACTGAGTGTGCCTGGTACAAATACCAGACACACTGGTACTGTACTGGTACTGGTAGGTATATACCAAGGTACATACATACATATATGGTAAAGATACATTGGCTATTTAAGATATTTCTCGTATTTAAACATTTACCATCCAGGATTTTTAAAATTTTTATGAATTCATAATCATTAAACTACAATGCATTCAGGCTTTGGTGTGTCTGGTATATGTTCAGTATATGTCAACTGAGCTTCACAACCCCAAATGCACTTTAACTCTTTCAATTCTTAGTAAATTTTTAACAAATTTTCGATTATATTTGAATGTTCATTTCAGACAGTTAGTTTTTTCTTTTAATTTATTTTTCACTTACATTTTTTTACATAGTGTATAATACAAAACTAAAAAACTGAAGTTCAATCTCATACAGATCTGTAAGCATTGTAATTGTTACTGGATCTTTCAAAAATTGGCGTAAATATTTTTATGTATTGAAAAACATCTTAAACACCTATATACGTTGTTTTTAAATATATATTTGAGAAATATAGGCTACACTTGAGATAATTACCAGAAGTTGAATTCCAATACAGTATCAGGTATGAATAAATATCAAAGATACAAAACACATTAAATAAACAGCAACTTAGTTTCCATGGTTGATATGCATGTACTGTACACTTGTACAATTCAGCTTGCTTTACAGCATGTTGCTTACTACATAGCCATTGTCTATGGTTTAATGTATTAATAATTTATGTAACTTCAAATTCAAAATTGAATTATTTAATAATAATAATGAATAACTTTATTCTATGAGACATAAAGTATTTTTTATCGAGACCGTAAATGTTATCTCATACTCATACCTCTTTCCTCTTACCAGACTTACATTTTGAAATAGTAATAGTAATAAATAAAAAAAATAGTAATAAATAATAATAGTAATTAAAATATTTAATTTTTACAAATAATTTTTTCCTGACCATTAAAGGGGTCACTTAGCTTTTTATTTTAGCTTATTCGTGAGGCAAAATGTATTTACTTCCCTTTGTGGGTTTTCAGTTCTCTAAACAACTGTAATAATTATAACCATGTGACGTGACTTCCATTACGATATTCACGTGCAGAAAATTGCTAACACCCTCCCCCCCCGAGCTTAATCTTATACATTGTAATACCCTTGTTACTAATGTAACTTTAACTATTGAAAATCTATTATTTTCACTGGCTGATTAATTGCCGAAAATTATGTTAATCATCCACTATTTTTAGTTACATCTTTGATAATTTACTCATTAAATTACAAATCAGTGAATGTAATGAAATCCATAATGATCCCCCTTATATTCATCCCTCAACTTTGAATCAAAGTATGCAATATAAAAAATGTAGAATCCCCTTATTTATAACTATTACTTAATTAATAATTATTGTTACTAAGCTGTAATATATTAGTTATTGTTAAGTAATAATTATTACTTATTAAATAGGGGATTCTATAAATTGTTTTTTGAGAAACACTTTTGCTTTTATTAGGTTCATATTATATTGTCAAACAGTATCTTTAGTTCTAAAGCATTTTTGAATGTTCAACAGGTTTTACCGCCATTCATGGATAAGGGTCTCTTTAACACTGTCATTAGATGTTTAAGGCTTTGCTGCTTTGGGTTTCTTTGCTAGTTTAAACATGGCAGACTTATGCAGTGGTAACTGGGTCGCTACGTTGGTTATGCCTTTTGTTGTATAGTTATATTAGACAACAAAAACATAATTTACAATTTAGAACCCGATTCAGAGCACGGAGCACATCTTTAATGATAAATTTTATGAAAATAAAAGTATAAATTACATCAAAATAGAGATATAAATAATCAAAAGAAGCTTTCAAGTGTATTGGAAATCAAGGTTCAGTACTTTGAATACTAAAACTGTTCTTGGAGAAAAGGAACACTATTTAATTATTTTCTACAGTGTTGTAAATTTTTGTAAATCCTAGGTACGGTAGTATAAAACTCTTAAAGTCTTAGTAAAAGAGGTGTCCAGGAAACAAAACTTATGTGTAACTGCCCCTTTTATTTCTGTAGAAAACCAATGATATTTTATAAGTTGGCATTATTAAATAGGGGATTCTATAAAATTGTTTTTTGAGAAACACTTTTGCTTTTATTAGGTTCATATTATATTGTCAAAACAGTATCTTTAGTTCTAAAGCATTTTTTGAATGTTCAACAGGTTTTACCGCCATTCATGGATAAGGGTCTCTTTAACACTGTCATTAGATGTTTAAGGCTTTGCTGCTTTGGGTTTCTTTGCTAGTTTAAACATGGCAGACTTATGCAGTGGTAACTGGGTCGCTACGTTGGTTATGCCTTTTGTTGTATAGTTATATTAGACAACAAAAACATAATTTACAATTTAGAACCCGATTCAGAGCACGGAGCACATCTTTAATGATAAATTTTATGAAAATAAAAGTATAAATTACATCAAAATAGAGATATAAATAATCAAAAGAAGCTTTCAAGTGTATTGGAAATCAAGGTTCAGTACTTTGAATACTAAAACTGTTCTTGGAGAAAAGGAACACTATTTAATTATTTTCTACAGTGTTGTAAATTTTTGTAAATCCTAGGTACGGTAGTATAAAACTCTTAAAGTCTTAGTAAAAGAGGTGTCCAGGAAACAAAACTTATGTGTAACTGCCCCTTTTATTTCTGTAGAAAACCAATGATATTTTATAAGTTGGCATTAACAGACAAAACCTAAAAAAAATAACCCTGCTGTAACCACTGCATAAATCACTCCTGGGGCTGGATGTAACCGTCGCTTATGCTGCATGTTGCCGTTTGTTCTTCAGACGAGAACTATGATGATGAGCCTCTGCGCAACGTTGTGCTAGATACTCCCGACGTCCCCAGTGCCAGCGGGGAAGTGGCGTGGGTGCCAGGACAAGCAGGTGTGGTCCCTCCCGACAGCGTACTAGGGGGCTTTGACAACGAGAACCTGTACGTGGGCCGTGCCCAGCACGAGGGAGCTGTCATTCCAGGAAAGATAGTCAGTTCTCATGGCGTCTGCTATGTGGCGTGGGGAGGTGCCGAACATGGGAAATCCGAGTATGAGGTTAGCATATGACACAATCTTATTTATTTAACTACATCTAAAATATGTTTAACATTTCAATATCAAAACGGATAGCTTTTTGTTTCATGTTGAATACTCCTTATAACTTTTCAAATTATGGTATACAATGAACAATTTCCTTATTTTTGAACTAAGACCATCATCTACACAGTGGTATGACACGTCGTAAGCATAATTTATTTTAGTAGAGATGATGTATGCTTGAATTTTATGTTTTATGAATAGTATTTTATGAGTATATAATCACAGATGATTCACAATCTAGTCGCCTTTGTTCATTTGGCCTATTTATTATTTATTTATTATTATAATGACCTTGGCAAATGAATCACCAAGAATTTGTCAGTAATAAAGCTGCATGTCATAAAATCTAATTCTTAAAATCTAATCTTCACTTATATTCACCTTCAAATACACACCACTTCATTCATATTCACTTTAAAAAAACGTACCAGAGTGGGTTGAAAATCCACTCCGAGGAATTGGTATTCAAATTGTTTAATATCTTTTTAAGTATTAGTTTTTCCATTGAATTTAAAAAAACAACCACTATGTTATAAACAATTAAACTCTGATAGCTAATATGTATTTCAACCCTTCCTGAGTGTTTGACGTATATATACGCCAATTATGTTAATCTCTTGTGAGCTTTTCCGTACATCTCAATCTAGAGTTTTTGAGCGTACATACACGTTAAAAGATTAAAACTTCATATAGGTATTTTAAAGTTAGTTCTTGGCTGTCTATAGTTACCTTAGGTCATAAATAAATATCCAAGTTATAATATTTTTTTATTTCTTTGGTAAATTTCTGTTTGGTGGGTTAGCATTACCCAACTCAAAACATCTGTTCTACCGGCCGACCAAGTTATCCTCGTGTTATTGTTTCACACACTTAGACACTTTTGTTTACGACTAGGGAGATCAAGGTTAGTGAAATATATTCATTGGATTAGACTGCTGATGTTTAGTGAAAATAATGATTAGATTGAATGATCCGAATTTTGATGAAGACATAAGAGAACTGCTATATAGACACCAAAACAAATACCCCCGACGCAGCACACCTGCATACTCAGCGAATTTCCCCCTCAATAATATGGCAATAATAATACAAGTATATAACAAATTGATCAATCAATACCTAATGATAAATTAGAATATTTTGCCTATTCTCTGTAACATTGACATGGAAAAGATTATGCAAGTTTGCTGCTTTTAGGCAAACTGAAAGTAGGCATTTTGACTATAAACTATTTTTATTTTGACCATATACCAAGTTTTATCATAAATAAAGGAGTTTGCCTGTTCTCCATAAGATTAACATGGGAAAGACTATGCAGGTTTGCTGCTGTGAGGAACACATAAACTATGATTTATAATTATATTAATTTTTTATATTAATAGATTTATATATTAACGACTATCGTTTTTGGACTCTGGGCATCTAAAGACAAAAAAAATAACATAGTCCCGGGCTTATGTCTTGCGATGAGACCTATGGTAATAGCTTCTTCCCTATGGGAAATTCGCTAATAATGTTAAAAAAACATGTAAAAAAATTATATTTATAAAAAAGTTTGTATAATCAACTTAAAAATTCAAAATGATAGTGGAAAAACATCAAAATTTCAGAATCTATTTTATGACCCCAACCAAATATATTTTTCACATTGTGAGACTATGCCACATGTAGTGGCCACCGCTTGGTATGGGTTGAAGAATTAATACAGTTAAAGTATCCCTAACCTCAAAATACGTATACCTCAAAATGCCAGCTATTTTTGTAGAAAGAAATATGTTTTCTCTATCACAATTATACACCCGGTTTCTAGTTTTAGGTCTTATTCTTTATACAATTATTTTTTTTATTACTTTGAGTCTATCAGCTCCTAAAAAGCTTTCCTTAGAAGTTTAACTATTTTAAGGAAGTTGAATCAGAAAAAATCAAGACGATTAATGCATGTCTACTTGTCTACAGGCTTTGACAGGATCCAACCTCCAGTGGGTGCCATCAGTGGAGGGGCAAATCCCTCCGAACGCTGTAGTTGGAGGAACCAGTGAGACAGGAGAAACACTGTACATCGGCCGTGCTCAGCACGATGGCACTACCACCGTAGGCAAGGTCCAGGCCAGCCACGCAGTGTGTTACATTCCGTACGGAGGCCAGGAACTAGCCTATCCCGAGTACGAGATCTTAGTGCAGCAGTAACGCAACACCATCAAACAATCTGACGCCTCTATGCTACAATACTTGTTTTTTACCTTACATCAATAATAATAACAAAATATGACAAGTTTTATAAAAATCTGTTCATAAACATGAGAATTATTTGCCTATTCTCCATAAGATTAACATGGGAAAGAGTGTGTAGGTTAGCAGCTGTGAGGAACACTGAAAGTAGTCATTTATACCATAAATAATTTTTATTTTAACCAATTATACCAAGTTTCATCAACATCTGTCCATAAATAAAGGAGTTTGCCTATTCCCTATATGATTAATATGGGAAAAGAGTATGCAGGTTTGCTGCCATGAAAAACACAAAAACTATGATTTTTAAGCATAAAAGGATAGATCTCAACCACATGAAGCTAAATATAAAGTTTTTTCCAAAAATATTGATTAATATGGGAAATATTAATTTTTCCCTATCCTCCATAAGATTAACATTGGAGCCCCACAATACAACGTACTGTGTTTAGATTTTTTAATATCTCGGTACCCGTTGGAGATTGAGAAAAACTTTAAGGAACTTAATTGTGTAGTTTTTTAAGCTGATTCCAATGGTGAAATATAAAATTAGAAGTTTTTAAAAATTACATGTGAAAAACGCAAAAAACCCCATTTTGGGTACAAAACCCCCCCAAACTACCCGTTCCCATTGACCGATATGTCTGGTTTACGAACTCCTCCGAGCAGTTGTAGGAATACACGTCTCTACCAAATTTGGTCTCGATCGGACCATTTTTACGAGAGTTATCGTGCTAACAGACACATATATATATATATATACATATATATATATATATAAATTTTAACGACTATTGTTTTTGGACTCTGGGCACCTAAAGAAGAAAAAATAACATGGTCCCGGGCTTAAGTCTCACCATGAGACCTACGGTAATAGCTTCTTCCCTATGGGAAATTCGCTAAAAGGAACATAACTACCCTCCCAATTCACTTGAGCCAAACTGCTCAGTTCAATATGTATACGAAGAAATCTTCAACACCTTACCACTCCTTCCATCCAAGGAAATTGTGTCACCTGAAAAATAAGAGGTTGAAATAATTAAAACTAAACACAGCTTACAAATTTTTGCTTAAAACTAAAGCAGAATTTTATTTAGTTTCAAAATAAAAAATATTGAAGTTTTGGATATATTCAAAACTTATTGGGTCTAAGATAGTATTCACTTAAAATGGAATGACTAAAATATATCACACTAAAATGCAAGGTGAGTTTGATTTGATTGTGCATTATTTAGTTTACCTACCACCTTAAAAGTCAGACATACGTCACACAGTTCTATAAATATTATATTGAGGTTAATTTATTGCAGTAATGGCTTAAGACTGTCGTGTAAGGTCTTCATTCATTGTAGTGCTACTGTTTTAAAAAGGTATTATAATACAATTGGAATCTTATTACATTAAGAATGATAAAAATAATTGTTATTTGAAAATCTTTGCAGATAATCATCATGTTAAAAACGTACCTGTTTTAAAAACGAGAGTTGCATTTGTGGCACCGACAATGCAAGGCAAACCATATTCTCGAGCCACCACAGCACCTAACAATAAAATATCTTTCATTGATATATTTTATTTGATATTTGTGACATAATTACAAATTAATTATGAATGTAACACTATCACTAATGCCGTTGCTCAGAGCTGACCCAGTATTTCTTTTCCAATTAGAATTTTTTGGGCAACACTCACCTCAATCAATTGTTTGAAAAGTCTAGCTACTAAAAAAACTTCTAACAGAAACACTAACATCCCTCAATATAAAAATTCACCCATATATTCCGGTGTATTTTATTTTACTTTTTAGTTTATTAGATCCAGTACCGGACCATACCGGTGGTATGTCAAACAATTCTGAATTAAAAACAATGGTGGGAGATTCCTGACAGATCATGAACAGTCATCTGTGGCTGGCCTATGTGACTAAAACCCATTACAGTACTTTGCTGTCTCTAATTCACCGCACATGCCCTAAATTTGTTATAATGGGCATGTACTTACATACACATTTTACAAGAGGCCAAAGAAGCCTATTCTGCTATAGCCTTATACCCTTGACGCGGGCACCACACTCAATGCGTGGGGAGAGAGTGCACCCACCCCGACTAGAGAAGCCCACCTGCAAGCATTCTCCTCCCTTTACAACAATGGTTATCTATCCAAGGGCAGCCCAGAGACGAGTGATACTTTATATCACCTCGCAACCTAACGGTGGATGGGAATAGTGCATTACAGTTCTAACCACTGCCACTAAAACCTAGTAATCATGGTATTGGGTAGTCAGAGTTTGATTACAGTTTTTTTAGTAATTAACGAAATTGGGAGTATCCTGAAGTCTAAGACTCTGTCTGTCTTTACTCTTTACCTCCTGAAAACAGTGGTACGATCAAAATTCAAAACGGTTGCATGGTTTTAAAAAAATCCATAGGGCTAGGATCTAGGAGTCAACATTAAAGTTTTTGTTATAAGTTATAAGCTTGTCAGGCGACATGAGGAATCATTGTGGAAAAATTAATATGTTAAAAATGATTCAAGAAATTGAGTTAAAAAATGTTTAAAAAAACAAACAATTAATAAAATATAATGAACAATTTGGTGCATTGTTTTTATAGTGTACTACTGTGTAATAGTCTACTACTAAAGTGTTAAAAGTACTACTTTTCACTCCTTTTCAACTCTTACATCCTGGACCTCTTCTTAAAAAAGATATCTTAAAACTATGCAACCTTTTTGTATTTTGATTGCACCACTGTTTTAATGGGGGAATGGCAGGTGTAAAAAAAAACATTCTCTCCACCAAAAATTTACACTTAACTTAGATAATTTCCATTACATGAATAATAACGGACTTGATTTCTAAAAAAAAACAGAAGCTATTTCATTTTGTTTCAATATACATATTTTATAATTGTGTAGTTTATGAGTGGTCTGTTTATTCTAAAATTCAAACTCAGATTTTGAGAACAATTTGTTTAAGAAACTCACAAAAGATATTTTAATCTAGCCTCTGTTGGTAAGGTTATAATATCGGAGTGTGTAGTTACTGACCGTGAGAGATTAGGCCGCCCAGCTCTGTAACCACTCCGGCCAGCAGCGGGAACAAAGGGGTCCAACCGACATCTGTGCTGTGGGTCACAAGGATGTCACCCGCTCTCAGTGTGTGGGCATCTGTGCACGAGAGCAGGACACATGCACGTCCTTGCACACTGCCTGCACACACCAGTGTTCCTGCGTACCAACAGGCGAAAATTACAAGAATGTAGCTAGATTGAGATTGTTTATAATTTGGAGTGAAAAATTATGATTAGATTACATTATTGAAATAGCAACCATACCACAAGCTAGGTATTTTAAACCAAGCAACAAATGAGGATTGAGTGTAAGATGATTGTGGCGCGATCTTGTAGTCTTGTTACTGACTAAGGCTGACATGTTTCTCAGACAGGACTGTTAATTAATAGCCCAACAGCCGATGGCAACTAAAGGGACCTACAGTTTAATGTGGAATCTGAATCACTGCCTCTGAATTACGAATTTGTCTAATTATAAAGATGGTCTTTGTGAATTAACGTAATTCAATAGTGCCAAAGAAGTGAGTGTTAATCCACTCAAGAGAACACTACACCCACCGACCATCGCTCATAACTATCCACAATTCGTGACCTCCAAGTAGCTAGATTACAGGATGTCGCCTCTGTCCCAGTCAAGCTGTTCCCACTGATACCAACTGTGTTGTCTTCGTCTGATTCTATATAAAATGAATCTTATATGAAAACATGGTAATTTATTGGGGGCTAAGTAAAAAAATAAGAATATTTTTCATCTACAGAAAGAAGCTATGAGATGTATTTTAAATCTAGATAAAAATTAATCAAAGAGATGAAAGACGTGCTATTACTACGAGGGGGTACCCAAAAGTAACCAGAATTACGCTGCCGAAGGCGTGTCCCGTGTAGTACGTATGTCTGATGCTATGTATTCATAGTTCTTTATTGAGCATTTTGACATAAATACAGGCATATGCTAAGTCTTCATTACAATGTACTTACAATCAAAAATAAATGTTCCTTACAACAAACTAACATAAATACTTATTGGCTAAAAAATCTTTTATGCTATAAAAAGCTTTCTTT
The DNA here is from genome assembly GCA_023375725.1 of Nephotettix cincticeps. Taxonomy (NCBI): domain Eukaryota; kingdom Metazoa; phylum Arthropoda; class Insecta; order Hemiptera; family Cicadellidae; genus Nephotettix; species Nephotettix cincticeps. The sequence goes on along the minus strand of CM041786.1, from coordinate 110,671,130 downwards.
AAAAATATACTTTTGAGATGACTTCTAAACCTATTCAAATTATTCTCCTCTTTCAATTTCAATGGCAAACAATTGTATAGCTTTATCACGGAGCATTAGAAATGTTTTTTTTTTTAATGAGGTGGAATGAGGAGGTATATTTAGGATATGATGAGGTTTACTCCTTGTACTATAACTGTGGATGTGAAGAGAGTCTTGAAAAAGAATGACATTTTTGTGGAAGAAAGACAAAGTTTGAAGAATATATAATGAAGGAAAAGTTAGAATTTTGCTGGAGATGAAAGTATTTGCACATGATTCCCGATTCGGTATTTGAAAAATTACCCTCATTGATTTCCTCCGCAACCTAAAAGAGATTGGTTTTGCTACTTTCAAAACCCCAAATAGGGAGTCCATAAGTCAAATAGGGGTATATAATACCGTAGTAGGCCGCAATAAGCAGCTCGATGGAGGCAAAGCAAGACAGCCTCCGCAGTACAAATATATCCTGGCTCAGTTTTTTGCACACATTTTTGATGTGCAAGTTCAAATCAATAAGCAGACCAAGAAACTTTACTGATGATGTTGAAAAAAGTGGTTCGTCATCAAGGTGAATACTTAGTGAAGAATAAATTGAACAGTTTCGAATACAAAGTTCCATAAGAGTAGTTTTTTGTAGTGTGTGTAGCGCAGCTCATCCGAAGTTCAGTGCCGCTAGTGCTGTCGCCGTGGGTGGAGGTATTCGTCTGCAGTGAGTTTTTTAGTGAACACTGTTTCGCCATTTCCTCGTTTTGGCAGACGTAAATGAACAGCACACTCTGAAGTTTTGTTTCTTGTTAGAGAAAAGTGCTGCAGATTGTTATGTTAAAAACTGCTTACAAAGATGAAGCTTTGGGTAAAACTTAAGTACGAGTTGTTTTCTCGTTTTAAAAATGGCGAAATGTCAATTGTTAAAAACCCCGACGGAACTAGTGGCACTGAACACTGGACTCCCGATGAGCTACGCTACACACACCTAGCGGCAGATATACGTACTACTCAGGCCACGCCTTCGGCAGCGTGATTCCGGTTACTTTTGGGTACCCCCTCGTACTTCCAGTTAAAAAATAACCCTCCACTAGTGAAAAATATACTGGGAAGGATAATTTAATATGGAAAAAAGTCTAGTAAGATATATGTATAGATTGGACATTGGTCCTTACACTGTGGTCCTAGTGGCACAGTGGTCCTTATTATATTTCTTTGACATTGATTTCATTTAGCTTGAACATAGTGGATTTCAAATATTTTGTGTCAAAAAAGAAAATTTATCTTATACCTTGAACTGACTCTGTAGAGGTTATAGTTGGATGAGACTCCAGTTGAATGGGTTCGGGTATACCAACCATCACTTCTGGAAAGTGAAGCTGTTCCCACTGATGCCAACTGTGTTGTCTTCGTCTGATTCTGCATTAAACGAATCTTATGATATGAAACATGGTAATTTATTTCAAACATTATTAATATTTAATTTACTTTAAATGAATTAGCCAAGATTTAATTCAGTCTTGTATTAAATTTAAGTTTTAAGAATAAGATTTCAAAATTTTCAGCTTAATTATCTGTACTTTATTTTCATTGGACGTCAACAGTAATACATCTATAAAATAAGAATAAATAACATTTTTAAAGAAAAACGTAGCAACATCTCTCATAGTATGAGGTATAAACCTTATAATTATTGGATAAATGAAACTCACTAACACACGCGAGAGCGGTGCTTTTTGATATTTTTCATATTAAGATAACATATAATACCAGAATTATTTTAAAATAGTTTATTTAGTATATTTTGATCATATAAGGTGCTCACTTATGTAGTAAGGTGGGGTTGGGAGGACCTAGCAGGGAATGGAGCTCGTAGTGTGTGCAGAACCACACCAGCTGGGTAGACGGGAGTCGACCCTCCTGTACCATCAGTTGTGCCAACCTCATGTAGCCCAGTCTCAGCTGATGGACTACCCGCAAACTTGCATCCTTGGTAACCTCTCTCCCAGCTGCCATTGAACTGGCCAGTCGTACTATTCTACGAATCAGCCACCTACATAGGGTTCGAAAATCATACTTTTATAAACCTAAGCAATCGCAAAATGTCCTAAAATAAAATATCGAAACTTGAATTTACCTGAAACCAAGACAGGAATTCACCAGTTTATTTGTGAAATTAGAGCCTAGATACATAACAGATTATACAATTTTAGTATTGGACAAAAAATAAAAAGTTTTAATGTCTTAGGTTTAAATTTTAGATGAAATCTGAGAAAAATCATACAATATATAATTTTTTTGGCGAGAGGCCTTTACCTGTACTTGGCCCTACTTTACCACTGCATATCTGTGTGTGGAGTGTTCAAAGCAAAGTTAAAGGTGGAACAGAGGCCAATACCGTACGCTTACTAGATGGTGGACTGTACTGATAAAATCTGACCAAACACCAGTGCCTGAATCAGGAACCATGCCTTAGGTTTAGATTTGGCGTCTATCACACAACCAACTGAAAAAATAGTAGTTCTGTAATGAACTATCAGAAACAATAGCAGTTGACAGTAGTAATTAATTCTTGAACGGTCAGCTGAGAGTTTGCATTGATTGCTTTAAAGTTATGTAGGCCAACTTGGAAAATGATAATGATTCAGGTTAGTTAATAGTTGGTAATTTATAGCGTGTGTTACTTGTATGTGTATGTGGAGAAAAATGTTGTGTGCAACATGGGATTAAAGTCCTTTTTGTCCCTCAGGAAATTAGCATTTTCATTCATGGGCAAAAAGTTTCACTATAATCCCTTATTGCATAAATAACTATACCTAACAATACACTGGCAAAGTATACCTGGTGATTGGTTTCTTAGGGGACTGTAGCTTGTCTACAACATCTGACTGTGACTCCAGTTCTTTGTCCTTGTCTATGAGAGGAACATCACTTCTGCGTAACAATGTTTGCATCATGGTCAAAAGGGAACTGTTATCTAGACCCCATGTTCTCGTCATTAGATCTAACTGTCAACACACACATGGTTTATTTCTTCAGTTATTCCCTCCCACCTTATTCTTTATATTTTGCTGGCAGATTATAGCCAACAAGGAGCACGGCCAAGGTGCCCTAAACTTAATTGGTAAGTATATATGGAATTAATTATGATATTATTAATTTATGGTATGATTTAAAATTTTAAATCATACCAATTGACAATTTATGTTACTGTTGTTTACAGTTTTTTAGTTAGTTTAAATAGAACACATGCTGGATATGATTTTTACCAATAATCTACTTGTGTAAATTCAGTCTAGCGAAGTGATAAATTTTAATTTATTAAATTTGTTTTAGAAGAAAAAAGGTTGTATAGGATTCATTGTACTACAGAGGTTTGACAGCTATCCATGACACTTTGAGAGCAAAGGTTAAAGTTTTATGTTTTAAAACAAGGGATTTTTATACTGTAAATAGAAAATACCTCCTTGATGTTTCTATGCCCGTAACACCTGCTAATGTCCTCTAGTTTTCTGGAGGCATCTGGAAAATTGATCTGCAACCAAACTGCGACTTTCTCGGGGGCAAGGTTTTCTAATTCCTGCCACTTCCCACACTCTTTTATCATATTTACAAGTTCCTGTAAAATCAATGATAAACTTGAAATCCAAGCAAAAATGATGTGGTATTTTTAAACAACACCATGGAATACTAAGTGTAAAATATCTTTAAATAATGTATTGTATTTTTTAATGAACAAAAATGATAATTGTTTTAGAACAATGTGTTATATAACACTCCAAGTTTTACTTTTGAGATTTTAACTTAATATCTAACTATGATATTTCGTGGCTTGCTTGCAGTAAGGTCAACAAATCTAACTGAAAAGACCAACTATACAAGTTCCTAAAAGATTTTTCAAAGCCTGAAAAATGGGCCCAGCTTCAGTCATTTGTATAATTGTACTTTATTGTAAATCATTTTGTTTTTGACAGAGACCAAGGCATTCCATTCATCTTGATCCTAACAATCATTCATTACTTTAAAAATCCCCATATTATTAAGCAGCTGACTAAGAAGTAATAAATACCGATTACATCATATAGAAATCATTCCAATATGATCGTGAAAACATTTTTATCTACTTAAGTAGAGGAACCTGTATAGTAACAAACCATTATAGGCTAAAAATATGAAAAATGTTTTTGCAAGAAAGTGAGGCACCCGGAATATAATCAAAAATTTATATTTCATACAAAAGTGGAGATTCTCTTTATTTTATAAAGTAAACAACTTTATAAAATAGTTTATTCATCCAAAATAATAGATTAAAAACGAATCAAAACAAACATAGATGTGTTGCCAAATGTTTCAAATGCCTGTTTAAAAACATATGTATGAAATAAAATTGAAATAAAAAACAATCAAAATTTTACCATAAAATTTAATTGGTTTTCAAAGCCAAAGGAGAAAATCTTAAACTTGAGTTTTAAAAGTAGGTACTGTATATAATACCCCCGTCAGCAGAACTGCATACTCAGCGAATTTAAAAAAGCGATAACATAATAATATATATCACAAGTTTGATCACTAACTGTCGATAAATATGAAAGTTATTTGCCTATTCTCCATGAGATTAACATAGGGAAGAGTAAGCAGGTTTGATGCTGTGAGGAACTCTGAAAGTAGGTGTTTCTAGCGTAAAAAATTATATTTTGACCATTTATACCAAGTTTCATCAACATCTGTCCACAAATAAAGGAGTTTACCTAATCTCTATATGATTAACATAGGAAAAGAGTATGCACGTTTGCTGTCATGATAAACACATAAGTTATGATTTTTAAGCATAAATGGATGGATCTCAACCACAGGAAGCTAAATATCAAGTTTCATCCAAAAATATTGGTTAATAAGCGAAACATTAATTTCTCTTTATCCTCCATAACATTAACATTGGAGCCCCAAAATACAACTTACTGTGTTTAGATTTTTTAATACCTCGGTTACCGTAGGAGATAGAGAAAAAGGAACTAAATTGTGTAGTTTTCTAAGCTGATTTTAATGGTGAAAGATAAAATTTGAAATTTTTAAAAATTACATGGGAAAAACGCAAAAACCCCATTTTTGGGGTAAAAACACCCCCAAACTAACCATTCCGATTAACCGCTATGTCTGGTTTACGAACTCATCCGAGGAAATGTAGGAATACATGTCTCTACCAAATTTGGTCTCGATCGGACCATTTTAACGAGAGTTATCGTGTTCACAGACACACACACATATATATATATATCCCTTCTTCCCTTTGGTAAATTCTTAAATGAAACATAAGTAGATAATTAAATATATTTCTTAATTCTTACTACTTGCCTTCATATCATTAGGAATTTGCGCAGATACAGCTTTCTGCTTATCAACCAGAAGAATAGCTATGTCCTGCATATGTTCTTCAGACAATTCTATATATGGCACAAAATGCTTACTCTTACTACCATTGAAAAAATATGCTAAACATATTTTACTCAGAAAAGCCCAGGCTTAAAAGTAAATGGTATGGAAAATCTTTACAGCTTTATGATTACTTTTCTTTCTTTCATACTAAATAACTATGCTATATCCTTACTAGAACTAGTATTAAAAATTAAAAATAATAAAACAAAAGTCTGAATGTATCAACTAAATAGTGAATTTCAATTGATTTATAAATTGATTTGGATAAACTGCTTTAGGTTAAATAATGAAATTATATAAATTTACTTATCCTCAATAAGAAAAAAGAGTAAGTAGGTTTCCTGCCACAACGAACAAAAAAGTTTGATTATTCATCATACATTATTAGATCATAATATCAACTTGAAGCTGTATACAAAGTTTCATCTCAATATTTTAACCCTTTGCCCTCTCAAAGGTATTTTAAGAAAGTTATTCTGAACTTAAATGGCCACTGCTGGACACTGCCATGTTCTACGTCAACTTGTCATAGAAATTGGTATGACAGTAATGACAGTAATTGGTATGAAATTGGTATGATTTCCTTGTCAGCTCGTCCGGCCAGCACAGGTGGCCATTCTATATATTGCATTTTAAATAGTTTAGTATTTCATCAGAAGGTTTCATCACTAAACTGCAACAATACCTAGATTTATAACAAATTAAAATTAATTTTTACAATGTTTTCAGCATTGTATAGTATGACGTTTGCGGTAAAACACTGTTCAGACGTCAATGTGTATTCACCAAAGCCTAGTTTTACAGGGAAAAGGCAGTTATAACTAGTAGCTATAGCCTAGTAAAAGTAATTATTTTGTTCATTAGTATTTGGAAAAAGGCAATTGTAAATCTAAGCCTAGTTCAATAGGAAAAAATGCAATTATAAATCGTAGCTCTAGTAACAGTTGTTCATTTTTATATATTAATATTTAATTATAGTTTACAGTATTTAGCTAAATTAATTTTTCACTATTTTTTTATTTCATTGGCACTCAATAAAACATTATAACATTGGTATTTTGGGTTTTTAGTTTGTAAAAACCTTGCCCTTAACACATTTTATAAAATCAGAACATAATACCAATACAAGCTGGTGTGGCACAGAGAGCAGAATAATGCGCAACCTGACAGAGAAACCGCCATGCCCAGCAGTACTGGCCATACGACCTGAAAGGCACGACGTTGTGAAAACAGTCAATAGCTGACAGGGAAACAGCTGTGGACAGCACTGCTGGCTATTTGAGAGCAAAGGGTTAAATAATAAGCGAGACACCAACTTTAAACTTTTCCCCATAAGATTAACATTGGAGCTCCAACAGTCAACAAACTCAGCAGTTTCAATATCTCAATATCCATTTGACATAGAGCGAAGATTCAAAATACTAAATTGCAAAATTCTAAATCTTTTTCAGCTGATTCCAATGGTTATAGCAAAAATCTAACTTTTTGGAAAATTACATGTAAAACCCCCATTTTGTAAAACAAAACTCTTTATAAATTCCCTTTGGATAGACAGATCTGCCTGGTTTTCAAACCGTCCAAATGAATGTAGGATTACACATTTCAGCCAATATTGGTCTCGATCAGAACATTTTTACAAGAGTTATCGTGTTCATAGACAGACAAATATATAATCGTAAAAACTATTTTTTTATCTCTAGGACCTGAAAATGAAAAATTATTGAAGTCCCTGATCATGCCACCTATGTCTTCTTTGGTTATATTTTCTTCCCTATGGGAAATTCGCCTAAAAAGATCTTATACAAGATTTCCCCTACTAAAAATCCTAACGTTTATTTAATAGGAAATGAAATGAAATGAAATGAAAATATTGAAATGGCAGTTAGTTCTGTTAGGTCATTTAGTTCTTATTTAAGTTGTAAAAGACTATCTAAAAATCAACTTCTAAATTTATTGAATACTGTGTGAGATTTAAGACGTTTTAGATAAGCATATTTCTAGTTGTATTCAAACTTCAAAAAGAAAAGATAACAAGATGGTGACTTTAAATGTTACGTTGATTGCGTGCTGAGCAATGTTCAGTATTGGTCAAGCCAGATACCTAATTTTTATTCTCTTCTCAACTTTCTTCTCTCTAATAATTTTCTTCTGTACTTAGACATTTTTGTTTATAAGTATTTTGAAATATCCCTCACCCGTTCTCTAAAAGATTACATATTGTGTGTGGTCACCTCACCTTCTCTAGTTATTTATCTACTTTTAACTATAAGTTTTTCTTTGCTCTCATCAATGAAGGTTACATTGAGCAGATTTAAATAATAACATTCTTTGGGGAACGGCATCTTAATCGATTACCTCTAAGTGATCATCACCCACCACTTCAATACATCAGCACATCCATCACTTCATCACTTCAGCCATCTCGGTGACCTCAGCTTTTAGGAAACTGAATCATTCATTTTAACCCCCTAACTGACTATTCTATAATGGAAAAACATAATTCAGGACAACCCACCTGATTTTCCTTCAACTAGAATAGAAAACAGAATAGTCTGCCAAATAGTAGACGCCATGGACATCTGTGTATGTAAAAGGAAGACCTGTAAAAAAAACATAAGAATTAATAAGCTTATCTCGGCAGTCAATTTCTGAACATACAATCAATGCCTCTAAAATAAACCTCACTGGAATAGGATGTAATAGGATAGTAAAATTAAAAGGCTTTTCATCATTATTCCATCCATATTCAAACAATAATACTTCAAAAGATATATACTCGTAAATAATGTTTAACATTACTATCATTAGTTAAAAAATGTTTAAGACTGATTCAAAAAAACTAGTTTAGTATAAATAATACTTTGAGCTATAAAGTTTTTGGTTAAATTAATGTATGTATTTAAGAACATGAATTGAGTCGTATTTACATATTTTTATCTGTGTATCTATCTCTTTTGTTATACAAGGTGTGTTTTTAAGTAATGTTCGCTTTGTTGTAGACACTAAGGTTTGTGTGCATACCGAAACATTTTTGTATGTCCTGTACCAGCATGCTTTGGGAGCAACTCTCCACGAATTTAAAAAAGATCAACAATGCCCTCCCACTCAAATTTTGTTTTTGTGGGACTTGATGGGAGCACAGATCGAGAGGGGGCGACCGAAGCGGGCCTCATCATGAACGTATTGTCACGCCCAACTTTGAATTCTTGTACCTACTTAAGCACTTATCTGCACTATTAATAATATTACTGTATAAATGTAAAAACTTTTCTGCTGAAAAAACCTGTATCATGAAGCAAATCACACACATGGCTAGCGATTTCATATTCTTAAACCTTTTGAAAGCATAGAACAGATTTTTACAGGTTCGCTAAAGAGTCTAATAGTCTAAAGAGTAAAAGAGTTGAATACTTTGACTTTACATTCCAAAGAGCTCCATGGTTATCTAGATGAATTTTAGAATTCATTTATAGTAAAATTTATTTACCTTTAATTGACCATGGATCTAAATGCTCTTATTTTACTGATGTACATTTCAATACTTATTGTAGCATCATCACGGTTAAAATCTTGAGTGTCAATAAATACTATTAAAATAATTTATTTTTCAAATTTCATAAGTTCAATATTTTTATGAATCTAGTGTAATTGTATTTTCAATTTTGTTAATAATTTTGAATAATATTGAATTTAAATAGTCTTCTTTCTAGTTTAATAAATTGATGTTACTAAAATTCTGGACGTATTTGTATATTTCGTAGCTTTCTTGAATTTTTACCAAGTATTTATTCATCGTTCTTGTTCTCTCCATACTTGAGTACTGCTGCATTGTGTGGACCCCCTACACAGTTGGGCTATTTTTTTTTATAAGATTTGAGTCACGCTGAAGCTAGGAGACAAAGTCTTGAGGAGTGGCAAAGTCGCTGGGAGCAGGAGGAGAGAGGTAGATGGACCGCTGTCCTGATCACTAATCTTTCTATGTGGTTAGGAAGAAATCATGGGGAGGTGAATTTTTTCACAACACAGTTTCTAACTGGCCATGGTTGCTTTGGAGCCTACCTATATAAAATGGGAAAAGCCGAAAACCCAGAATGTCAGTATGGCGATTCAGCGAATGACGATGCACGGCACACCATATTCTTTTGTAGAAGATGGGAAGCAGAACGTTCTAATCTAGAGGCAGCCATAGGCCAAATATCACCGGACGGTATCGTAAACCGTATGTTGTCAAGCCCTACATCGTGGAATTGTGTCGCTGAATTCTGCAAGAGGGTGCTCAGACAAAAGAGAGAAGAACAGCTATAGTATGCACCGTTTAGCTGAATAAGGAGGGATTACGAGGACGTATTGCCCTTTGGGCGCATAAAGGCACCCTCTTGAAGTAGTGTAGAAAAGTGTTTCCGAGAGGGAATTCCATGCCTGGACCGATAATAATAATTTTATGTATTTTACAGTAGTGTCTGTATATTGTAAAATAAAGTGATTATTAAAAAAAGAAAAAAAAACACAGTTGGGCTGATCAACCAGCTGCAGAAGGTCCAAAGAAGATTTGATCGGTTCATTGGCCTCAGGTTGGGACACGATTATGCCACCATCCCCATCACTGTAATCAAATCTCAATTGGGGCTTCAATTTTTGCTCGTAAGGAGAGAATTAGTTGACATATATATATATATGACAAAATAATGTTTGTCAAGGATACTCAGTTAATTATTTTAACTTTACTTTATATATATATATATATATTATACAAACCTTGCTCGTATTATAGTATTGGATTGGCACATAAATTGACATAGATTTGACAATGGTGCATCTGCAGACGCTTAAAATTGGGCTCTTTCAAATGCAGGTACAATTTTTTGGCTGTTTCAGATGTGGTGTTGAAAAGGTCGACGTGACAGGATGTTCCCAACCCTGTGGAGGCAAGCGATCACGCTGTTATGCTCTTAGTTGGTAGCAGAGGCTTGAAGGACGAAAAGGTTCAGCGACTGAATTTCTCCAGACACTCAAAGTTTTATCTGGATGAGCAGATCAGGGCAGACAATATCATTATTAAGGACCTTGACGAGGAACGAAACATCAGCTAATTCTCTTCTAACGAGCATAATCGTGTCCCAACCTGAGTAAAAACCTCGTAAAATTGGTCTGATCAAGACCAAATTTGGTAGAAACGTGTATTCCTACGATTTATCGGACGAGTTCATAATCCAGACATATCGGTCAATTGGAACAGGTAGTTTTGGGGGGTTTTTGTACCCCAAAAATGGGGGTTTTGCGTTTTTTCATGTAATTTTTAAAAATTTTAAATTTTATCATTTACCATTACAATCAGCTCAAAAAACTACATAGTTTAGTTTCTTAACGTTTTTTCTATCTCCAACAGTTACTGAGATATTAAAAATCTAAACACAGTGCATTGTATTTAGGAGCTCCAATGCTAATCTTGGAGGACCTTATATGGAGGATAAGGAAACATTAATATTTTCCTTACTAATCAACAATTTTGGATAAAACTTTGTATTTAGCTTCATGTGGTTGGTATCCATACTTTTATGCTAAAAATCATAGTTTGTGTTTATCACAGCAGCAAACCTGGATATTCTTTCCCATGTTAATGTTACGGAGAATAGGCAAATACTCTAATTTATCAACAGGTATTCATTGATCAATCTTGTCACATACTTCAATATTGTACTATTATTGTCATATTATTGATTTGGAAATTTGCTGAGTACACAGGTCATTTGCGATGGGGGAATTTTCTTTTACTAACGGCTATATATAGTACTGTATATTTATACTTGTTCTTAGCAATTAATCTCGCTATTCCTTTTCCTTCAAAAAATGTTTGTTATTGTTTACATTTCTTAATAATTAATTAATTTTACAATCACTTGCAGCTGTTATGTCACAATTATTTCTCTTGTCTAGGTTTTTGGCATCACTGAGCTTATATCTGATTGATATTTTTGTGTATATAATTTTATTTGATATTACTTTCCACGTTAAAATAAATCTGAATTCTAATAATTTTTTTAATAATATGTATATTTCCACACCACTGATTTTTATAATACGTATATGACAAATGCCAAATAAAACATTGTGCATAATTTCTTATAGATTAACATTTGTTTATAGCTATGTATATGTATATATATGTATATATATCTATGATAAATTTAGGTGCAGTAAATTGATCAGTAATATATATATAAATATACTAGTGTTACCCGGCGAACTTCGTACCGCCTCACACTAAAATATACAATTTTATAGAACCTTTCAAATCATTTCATCACAGCTTATAATTTTGTAAACACTAAATTTATAAAACCTGACACTGCACCATTTTCTGCCCTCTGGGTCGGAGCCCTTTGGTATATTCATTTCAATTCTATTCTAGTAGCCTGAATCAACTTATAGTAACATTGTTGCAGAAAATGTTTCCGAAAATGGGGACTTTGTAATTGGGTCCGTTTGAGGGATGGAAATGGAGTAGCCATCCTCACCATAGAAAAATATCAGAGGATACTGCAAATCATCATACGATCTGTGAGTTTTACTAATATGCTGCAGTCTATCCGATCTTTATTATAATGTCTCTTTTTTCAAACTTTTGGCCTACAATAACTGCACCAACTTCTCCTGTTTCTAGTTCATTGTACCTGCCTCTATGGGCATTGACAGGCTTTTTATCTGCAATAATGACCTTTTCGAATTGTCTTCTTGGTTCTGCCTCACTTTCAATGGCACATTTAAAATCCATAATAGAGTTGTTACAATTGTGAAGCATATTCTGCAATTGTTGGACCAATGCTGGTTTGACTCCTGCCAGGTACATTCTTACAGCGTGCCGTTGTTTCCTTGCTGTCATCACCGATAAAATACAGTTGTAAAAAACTGATGGTCGTCATTGTTGGATGAAGGCAATAAGCTACCAATTAAATGGTATATTTGGCATTGTACTTTAAATGTTGGCATAAAGCCACTTTCAACAATTTTCATAGCTCCAAAAGATGTCATTTGGAAAGCACTGTTGTATTTTCTGGAGTTGTTACTGAAATGCTCACTTTCGGGATGGTCACCAACAATGAGGCTATGAAGTGGTTCAGGTCGCTTTTCAAGATGGCTTACGCAAACCCTCCCACTGCTGCAACACAACCCCTTTGACTCGTGTTTCCATTTTAATGCCTTACAATAAATGCATACATTATTATGGGCTCCAATCGCAATGGTCTTATCTGATTCATAACAGATTTCATGGTCATATTTTAATCCAGAGTGGTGTTTGCAGTCCACAGTTTGTTTTTACGAACGATGCTGGCGTTTTTCGTTATTTCTGTCATATTTTGAAACTGCAACCCTGTTTACTTCTGGATTATGGGTGTGTATCTTTTAACAGCCACTCAATTTACCTCAGGGTTTTCTTGCGTGTACTTCTTAACTGCAGCTCGGTTGACTTCTAGATGTGTCTTTTTATACTTAGCTGCAGACTCACGTAGTTGTTTTGGCAAATTCGAGAATCGCCCTCTCCGCTTGGTTCTTTTCTTGTTTACATCTACATTGTCTTCCTTATGTTGCTTCATAGGGAGGTTCTTCAGGTTATGAAGAAGGTTTTCATTTTAACCTCTCAGGTGTTAGTTTCAGTGTTTGTTCGGTGTTCATCAAAGTTTGCCATCTCACTTCCATTGCTTGGTAATCTTCCAGTCATTTTCACAGGTGTTGCCTCGAGAACGTCAAAGTGCCCATTACTAAGACTTCCACTAAACAGTATATGGTAATATAGTACTCTAAAGCTGAACCTTCTCTTCCAAAGCTCTGGAGTAAAAATACCATTGTGGTGCACCCTGAATACGCAGTGATAAATGTCAGAAGCTGCAATTAACTCGCATGCTGGACAATATGTGGTTGGTTTTAGCATCTCAATCCGATAGTGTTCAGGTGAGGTATAATTTTCTCCTTTTGAATCATGATTTAAAATTAAAAATTTATGCCAATTAGCCGAAACGTAGGTTACAGCTTTTCCCCTGTCTTCATTTGTGAACAGATTATTTCCATGAAGTAGATAGCATGTTGCGTGAAAGACATGACCCATCTGGGGGCACTCTAACAACACTAAACAGAGAATTGTTTTCTCCGTAAAATACTAACTGTCCATTTCAAAAGCTTTTTACAAAATATTGTAAAAAATATTATTTTCAAAATAATGTATAAAAAATAAGAGAAGAACACTACGAAAATCACTAAAATGATTTAGGATCAGATATCACAATTTAAACCGTATCACAGTAAATAAAAAAACATAAACAAACCAACAAAACAGCTACATGTTGAAGTTTGTCAGTAATAAATAGATTAGATTATCTTCATACAATTTTTTTTATATGAATGCCTTTTTATACCCAGTCCATTGTAACGTGAATTTTTTTAATAGCTCAAAGTACAATCTAATTTGACTTTAAAATTGCATAGTTACATTATTATTATAACTATGTTTTATTAAATAAATTAATATTATATTCATAAAGTATTTAGATGTCTTAAGATTAGTGTTTTATGTATGTTTTTCCTTGCTTCTTTGGCTTGACTCAGTGGTAAAGTTCAAACACTTGCTTTTTAGTATGGTAACTTTAAAGACGTTTAGGGTAGAGATTTATGGGAAAATCGTCACAAAAGCTATTAGACTTTCTTTTTTTCAATCTAAAGAATATATACAGGTATAGCCAAAGTTTCACCTCTCTAGCTAGTCAGGATGTGAGAGAATTATTAGTGATGAGTCAGTGAGAGCTTTGACGCACACACACACACACACACACACAATCAAATATTCTATAATAATACAAAATAAGGTATCAACCTTTTAGACATATCAGATAGCAAAAGGAAAATATAAAAACATACAACAGCTGATTATTATTATTATAATAAACGTAATTTGTATAAACATTGTCATTATTTATAATTCCGCCAACAAATAAACATTTGATTTTTAATCATAAAACATAGTCACAAAATTCGTTCTGAGAAATATTACATTTATACAGTAATTAGATACCATTGAGTACTTAATATTTTATGCTTGCTTCTTTGGCTTGCTCAATGGTTCAAATAAAAACAGCTGCTGTTTAAATCTTAAAAGGTAAGATACATATGTTGGAATCCAAAACAAAATTATTTCCCCATAAGATTAACATGGGAACTTTGAAGGCGTATAGGGTAGAGATTTATGGGAAAATCGTCACAAAAACTATTAGACTTTCCTATTTTAGGCCTAAAGAATCAGTATACCAAATTTCAGCCTCCTAGGTAATCGGGAAGTGGGAGAATTAGTGATGAGTGAGTCAGGGCTTTGAATTTTATATATTAAGAAGAAGAAGATAATATTATATATATTTTAACGACTATTGTTTTTGGCCTATGAGCATCTAAATACGAGAAAATAATATGGTTCCGGCCTTAAATCTTGCCATGATACCTTCCCTGTGGGAAAAAGAAAACGTTTTACTGAACATTTTTGTATTTATTTTTACTTGTTAAAATGGTTATGAATAGCCAGTCACAGAATTTTGTCACACTCTACCGTACTTAAGAATATTATTTGAAGCCGTATTTTGTCAACACAACTCTTCTTTCATATCTTAATAAAAGTATTAACATTTCAACATTTGGAGAGTCAACTTGGTTGTTTTGCAATAATGTTTTGGATTTAAACAATTATTTTTCTGCTAGAACAAATTTCTTACTTAGTTCGATCAAAGTAAATTTTTCTCATATAAGAAAATTGTCCAATGGCAAGAAAGTTATTGGGAGGAGCAGTTATATATTACAAAACACAAAAATGACTCTACTGAATATATTTATTTTGTGTTTGAGAGTTTAATAAGACTATAATTATTTAGACAATGTAAATACTGTTAAAATGAATTCCTTTGTGAAACTGATTTCTAGCATAACCATAGTTACACTCACATTAAAATCAGGGGTAGTAACAAAATGTTTATTTTTTGTTAAATTTATAATAAATTGAAATAATATTTTGCATTGTCAAATTATATTTTACAATTTTGATATACTGTAATCAAAATGGCTAGAAAGCGCAATACACAGGAATTTAAATTCAAATCATTACCAAAATTACTTCAATATTCTGTGGTAAATTTGTAAGTCACATTTTAAGCGACAGAATGCTTAGGTTATATCCATTCATAACTATCACACCAGAACTAAATCTAAGCTTGATATTCCTACTCATAGATTAACCAAAACAGGCAATAGTCATAAAGTCAATAGTATAAGGTTCTTTAACAAACTCCACCATTCAGCAAAATTAGTTAGTCTAAATAGATTTAAAGTTAAATTGAAGTCATGGCTTGTAGAAAACCCATTTTATTGTTTAAGAGAATTTTTGACAGGTGATGTGAATATAGATTTCTAGATTAGTATAAGAACATTGTGCAGACACATCCAAAACAACTTGTTGTGATCTATATTGACAATGTCTATTCCTTGTAATAAGGTCAATGACAATAAAGCTCTTGATTCTTGATTCTTGGTGTAGTTTATAGGGATTCATTTTGTAGGCCATATTTATACATATTTCACAATAATGAAATATTGTGAATCTAGTATTTGGTGGATGTTATCCAACGAGGAAAAAAAGCCTATTAAAATATCACAACACTAAGGTGTTCATCATTATGTATTATAAAAACTAATGAAAATCACAGATTTCTATTTAAAAGTTAGTTAAAAGTTTTATTTAGAGCTGGTATACCTCAATCCATGCATGTGCAATTATTGAGTTGTTAACTCAATTATTAAGTGTTGAGTTGTTGAGTTGTCAATAAACATGGATAAACTCAATAAGGATGCCTGGGACGGTGGCTTCGCCCTGGTTGGTATACCCGAACCCATTCAACTGGAGTCTCATCCAACTATAACCTCCACAGAGTCAGTTCAAGGTATAAGATAAATTTTCTTTTTTGACACAAAATATTTGAAATCCTCTACGTTCAAGCTAAATGAAATCAATATCAGAGAAATATAATAAGGGTCACTCTGAAAATGTCCAGTCTATACATATATCTTACTAGACTTATTTCCATATTAAATTACCCTTCTCAGTATATTTTTTATGAGTGAAGTGTTGCGTTTATCTGGAAGTACTAATAGCATGTCTTTCATCTCTATGATTAATTTTTATCGAGATTTAAAATGCATCTCATAGCTTCTTTCTGTAGATGAAAATTCTCTTATATTTTACGTAGTCCTCAATAAATTACCATGTTTTATATCATAAGATTCATTTTATGAAGAATCCGACGAAGACAACACAGTTGACATCAATGGGAACAGCATGACTGGGACGGTGGTGACGTCCTGTAATCCAGCTACTTGAAGGTCACGAATTGTAGATAGTTGTGAGCGATGGTCGGTGGGTGTAGTGTTCTCACAAATTGTGGATAGTTGTGAGCGATGATCTGTGGGTATAGTGTTCTCTTATTTGGAATAAAGTCCTCACTATTGAATACTACATTAATCCACAAATACCATCCTCATAATTAGACCAATTCGTAATTCAGAGGCGGTGGTTCAGATTCCGCTAAACTTACGGTCCCACAGATATGTCATTAACTTTTGGGCTACTAATTAATCGTTCTATCTAAGGAAAATGTCAGCCTTAGTCAGTAACAATACTTCAAGATCGTGCCACAATAATCCTACACTCATTTCTCATTCATACTTGACTTGAAATATCTATCTGGGTAGGTCGCCATTTCAGTTAAAAGTATAAAGAGAATAAAGAGGCTGTGATCTTATATAAATCAAGGAAATCAGTGCTCCGCAGTCCTTGGTCCTTCAGTGAAAAATAATTCTTATAATTTTCAATGTCAATACCATCTACCAAAACAGTTTTGTCTGTCAATAGGATGGGAATGTCAATTGACTGAGAAAGCAATCACTGATTTACTGTTAAACATTCCTCAAACTTTTCACCCAACTTATTTCCAATACTGGTTATATCTTACAAAAACAGATAACCTTAATGATTTACAGTCATCAATTTAAATGAATCAGAGAGACTATTCCTTCACCCAACTTCGCCTGGTTTACCATTTTCATATTTAGTTTGCCAACGGTTTCATTATCATTGCTCATGACAGGGACCAACCAATAACCAATCTTTTAAGACCAGCATTTGATTTATCGGAATACTAAATTAAAGACAGCTGAATCCAATCTGGAGCTGAACTGGAAACCTTCAGCTTATGAAGCAGGGTCTACAACCATACATCCAACAAGTCAGTTAAAGTGTTGTTCGTAGTTATGGAGAGCTAAATACTGAATTGCTATGTTGACAGGAGGGGAATGCCCAGAAACTGGGAGAAGCCAAGAGAGTCACTGCTCCATAGTCCCAAACCACTGGCAGAGCTAGCAGCCAAGGTGGTGGACGATGAGCCCCTGCCTGACTGCATTTATTGGCAGACTGAGCATGTAGTGGACTGGGTGGATCATATCATTCAGCTACCGCAATACAAGGTCTTTGTTCCTATCATGCACTGTAATATTTTTTTTTTATTTATGTCAAAAAGTAAACATATTACTTGCAATACCTTCATATTGTAATGTATTAGACATTGAAACAATCGGCACATTTTTAAGTAATACATTTTGAATGATGAATATTGTTTGCTTCTGTTTAGTCATCTTAAACATTATAAACAAGACTTTGAGCTTTGCCCATTGAAGGTATTTACATAATAGACTTCCTATGCACAGAATGACTGACAGGAAACAAACATTAATGAAATTGTTAACCTGTAGTGATAATAAAGGAAGGAGAACTGTCACTGATTTCCCACTATCCATTTCAGTGGTAATAGGAGTCAAAACATTAAAAATGTATATTTTGATGCATGGAATATGATCTCAGAATATTTTTGTTAGGGTTATTAGTTTGGGCACCAAATCATCGTAAATAATCGCATAACTATGCCTGTCTTTTCGATTTTTTTACAATTTCTGATTGTTCTAAGTTACTCACCAAAATGTAAACCATTATTTTTTCAAGAGGCACAGTCACTAAACATCAGGAGCATGGTGGGTAAAAACTAAACATTTAGTAGTGGTGTTACTGGATCAGACACATGTGATGTGCTACCAAAAAAACTTATATCCAAATTCCTCTAATCACCCTGAACTTTATCCAAAATCAAAAGCTAATTTGCAATTTCCTTTCAACTGGTAATAGAGATGTCACAAATCTGTTCCAGATATGTTTCAGAAACAACTATGTTCAAGGTCGTCATCTGATTCTTCTAGATGCAAATGTTGTACTGAGAATGGGTGTTTCTCAATTTGACCACATCAAGGTAATCCATCTTATCCATCCATTATTAAGTTTTAAGAAAATAAGTAAAAAATTGCTTGATAAATATGATGGATCTATATTAAAATAATTTTATCCTTACTACACACACCAACAAATGTAAGGAAAATCAAATAAATATAACAGATTTTCTGAAAATATTGATTATAAGACTTATATTTTTTGCCTGTAAAAATCTCACGACATTTCTTATTAGGTTTTCCTTGGTCAATAAACTGTAAACAAACGACCCAAGAATATAATTGGGCACCTTCCTTCACTGACAGTCACTAACAGACCTTGGTTATGTGAAATCCCTGAGCTACAATAAACAACCAAGAACAGTTTTTTACTATTACTCTTAAAAGCATTTGTGTGATATCCAGATTTTATTAGCAAGGATCATGAAACTATGGAACATTTACAGATAAACCAAATAAACTACTATCTTTAGTAAATAATTAGGCTATAATTTAATCTACAGAAAATATTGAATGGAATCCGAGATTTGTTCGGAGTTCCGATGCCAAGGTTCGCCCAAAACCTGACCCTCCCCTCGATCTACAGTACTGCATACGACTGGGTGACTCTGTACTACAGCCACATAGCGCACCAGTCTCCAGACCAAGCTAAGAAGCGCTCTGCCTACTGGAGCAGTGTTGGGCTGCTGCACAACACGGGACAACCAGAGTATTCCTGCCACTGGCACTCCATCTCCGCTGATGCGGAGGGAAGCTGCAAGGTATGCTCACCCACAACACCTTAGTTCTTAAGCTAATGTTCATGCCACTGCAAACTCTATACACATTCCTTTACATTCATTACTAAATTTATGCTCAAACATGTTGGTGTTGAACATTGAAATTCTATTGGCCTTGTTCTGTGTGCCATAAAACTGTTAGTTTGTGCAGTTATTCTTAGCTGATAAAACTTCTTGAATTATCATCTAGCCTTATTGGTCTTATCACCCTTACAGAAATCTTTAATATTCTATCTCTAATAAAGGACCAATAAGGACACTTGAATATTTTATAAGTGATTTTGACAAGACACTATGAGCTACTGTTCAGGTGCTCAAATCGAATATTTATTTCTTTTATATAATGAAAGAGTGTAATCACAGAATTGTAATAAAAAAATAAAAATTCTTCTGACCCCCTGACTAGGTGCTTTCCTTTGAGTCACTGCCTAGGTGTTTCCGTCTGAACCATTTTGCAAGTGCTTTCCCCTGAGAGGGAGCGTTTCATAACTACTAGGTTTCATATCTAAGAGGTCCCTAAAAATTAAATAAATATTTTCAATATAATTACTACAAGGTTTCACTTTTAAGAGGTCTATTCAAAATAATAAGTAAATCAGAACTCCAAATCATATCTACTAGGTGTCTAGAGGTCTTCTAAATAATTTTTATTGAGCGCATCACTTCTACAAGGTTCACAACTAAGAGGTGTACAGCCTGGGGCAAGAGAGGCTGTACACAATGCGGATTGCCTAGTTCACATTGCAGACACATTGCAGTGTGAGTTGGTTGAACTCAACCAATTCACACTTGAGGTGGTAATAAAATCATCATACATCATCTTCCTGGCTTTAAACAAAAGCTTATGATGTATAAATTAAATCAGTATATTTATTATTACTTATATAAAAGCCTATTAATAATTAAAATTTGTGTTATTATTCAAAAGGAAATTACATATTTTTAGCGCTTTTCAGAAAACGTGTTTAGAGTGCTTCCAATTTATACAAATTATTTTAATTTTTAGAAGCAAAAATTTATTTTTAAATTAGCTGGAAGTCCAGCTTAGCTAGACTGTTGTCCGAAAAGTTCTAAAAATCTTAATATGCTTTCCGTGATTTAACTATAGAAATATTTCAAACAAAAAGTGAGAGTGCAAAAATAATCAGTACCATTTATTTTTACAGTTTACACGTATTTGAGTAATAAAATAGCCAATATTAACTAACTAATAATTTATTGTCAGCGATAATGATAATAGACCACCATTCTTTAATAGACCATGCACCTGCTTATTTACTGAATGTATTTCTTAACCACAAATTTACGAATTGTAAAAAATTAAATACATGTTTGTATAATTTCATATTGAAGTACATACATCAAAATTAATAAAAAATCAGGATTAAATACATTTCTTTCATAGCAAGAAACTCATGGCAATAATAAATTCATCAACGTAAAATAAACACCCAAATATTGAATATCCCAATGAAAATATAATAATGACAAGGTTCGGTGATTTTCATCCAGCTTTGCTGTAGGATTCAATTGCCATTAGGTAAAATAATACAGGTCCAACTATGAAGTTGTTTTTTTGTGAACTCATACAATAATTTAAAAAACTATAATAATACTATAATTTTACTATAACTATAATTTTCTACGAATGCATTTTAAGCTTAATAGTGATTTATTTATTGGTATTGTGTTATTGTTGTAGTATACTACCTATTGTATTGACAAAACATATTGTCCATGTAGACTTTATGGCAAATAAATGAATTGAATTATATAGTTCAATTGGTTTTGTTTGGCATTTCTTACAAAACAATGTTTTAAGATAAAATGTAGTTTCTTAGTAACTCTATGGAGCTCTTAAGAAAATAGATAGGTACTTCACATGTAGTCTGATAAAATATTATTCAAGCAGAAAAGTACCAACTATTATTTCTTCAGCTTAGGCCTACATAAAAATTATGCTATCCAATAAAGCTGTCGTTTCCTTTATCCGTAGTTCTGATAACGGAATTAGGGATGGTAAACAATTTTTTTACATTTTCTGTGTTCGATGGTTCGCTTTATGGCTCATTTACTGATAGTTGATTTTTTTTGTACTGAGGTACACTTTTCTCAGGAACTATCATAAATTGGGAATTGAAAATTTTTATTCATGTACAACTATGTAATACCAAGCTACAGTACTAGAATTATTGCTTTAAAAACATTATTTGCTGAGAAAAACAATATTGAATGTAGAAAAGTCTGAAGGAAAATATGGGTTGAAAAAATTATTTTTCAGAAATTTTTTAATTGCTGAATCATTTTTATGATGCTAAAATAATTCTAGTGCTGTAGATTTACAATACATAAACAAATACAGATACAAAATTTCAACTCCATATCTTTTATAGTTTCTAAGAATAATAACACATTTACCATGGTGGAGATAGGGCCTCCCCACTCCCCTTAATTAATTCATTGTTGTAACACATAACAACGATATTAATGACCTTTTTTCGTCTTACACAAATTAAAAATTTCAAATTCATAACACAATGATAGATTTATCAAACGGTAAAAATTAAAAAGTACAGATCTGCAAATAAAAAGATCAGAACAATACAGATAAAAAGATTAATCCATTTTTAGCCCTTTGGAAACAAATATTTCTACATATATGTTCATTAAAATGTAAATTAATTTGAAAAGGTGTAGAAGTGAAACCCCCGCCCCCGAGATACCGTCCAGCAGGATAATGAGCAGAAAACCTGGATACTCTTTCCCATGTTAATCTTATGGAGAGTAGGCAAACTCTTCTTATTTATTACGGATATTGATATTATTGGATATTAGGAAATTTGCTGAGAATGCTGTTCTGCTGTGACAGGGATATTTTTATTCTTAACCTTTTCTTGTTTTATATATAAAAAAAAACAAAGGAATGACTAATGTAAAGTGGAGAAAACTATATTACATAGTTACAAAAAAATTTCAAAGAGGTTCCGATATGTTCAAATTTATTTAATAACATTTTTAAATTATATGGATTTGAATTGAAAATGTAAAAGTATCATTGATACATATACAAATTTTCAGGTTCGGGTTGGAAGATATAGAAAAAAGAACTCGGTCAACTATTGGGTCCCAATGTTCAGAGAAGGAAATTTTGTTCCGACACAGAAGAATCTGGAATATTTTTTTATGGATCCTCTCTCTTGGTGATTTTGTATAAAACATAGGTATTTCTTTTTAAAACATTAGCTAAATACAAGTTAACCCATTCAGGTCCAATTTTTTTAAATCTAATATTTTGAGAAAACAACCAGCTATAGTAAACAAGAAACGCAACCCATCAGGCAGTGGCATCTATGGAACGGGCATAAACTATATTCCGTGCTGCCCCCGATGACATAATCTAATGGAACTATCTAATGGAGTTTGCTGTTTTGCCGCTAGAGTATGCTTTTAGCCAACTAAGCCTCTGACTATGCAAGGTGGCTAAGAGGGTTACGGCGTAACACTGACAAATGGAACATCAGAAGCTATTCAGAAGTGCTAGGGTTTGAATTTTGACCATGGGTAATCCCAATTTGGCTTGCAAATGTGTAGTACAGAGGCGTGAGGGCCTGCCTTAAATAAATGGCTTGGGTGGAAGTTGACAGCATTTGTAGGTTTAATTGGGATTGCAGTGGACACCTGTTTTGCTTCTATAGTTAGTGGGGGGCATGTGTTTTTTGTGTTAATTATTTTTTATTAATAGCATAGTTCATATTAGGACTGTAATGGGTTAAATTTTGTGAATTGTTTTTTTAATATAGATCAGGGATGGTAATTAAGTAAAGTATGCTGGTGAAATAGTAGTGCCAGGCTAAATTTCCTTAAAGTAATGTGGGCCCTTTACCTAAGACTTATTTGTCATGGTGGTGAATAAAGTTTATACATAAACAGCTGTAATTAAGCTAGCTGATTAGACAAATCAATGAATAGAGGAGTTATTAATACCCCTTATAAGCACTTATTTTATTTTATTTACTTTTGACCGTCACCATTAATAATAAACAGAAACTTTAATATATTTTGATATTTTTTCAAATTTTAGTGATGTATTATAAATTTAAGGGATATCAATTTTTTTATAATTTCAATGCATTACCATGGTATGTAGCTTATACATGTTTTTCAGAGTTTGTTTTTATTGTATCTATTATTTATTATTGAGAATGTGGACTGGAATTTTTACATAGAATTTTAGAAGTATTATTTATGTTTGTGATTTAGTGGAAAAGTAATTGAATATTGTAGTTGAGACAGAGAAGAACCTGAGAAAATCGGTGTGGACTCAAATTCTTTTTTTTAACACGTTTATAGCATACAAATTTTATTAATCTGTTTGAGTGCAGACAAACCTTTACAAGTTTTTTTACTAAAAAAATAATAAAGATAGAAAAAAATTTATAAGACTCCCCTTGAGTCTACCAAGGAATATGTAGTACATGGTGGGATTTTTTTGAAAATTAACTGTAAAATAGGTTAAGCATGTATGTTAACATTTGCTAAACATACACCTGTAACAGTTGAAAAATATATTATTTATGAAACCAGACGAAATAAGGAGATCATAGAGTCATTGCCTACATGTAAAAAAGTAGACTGAATTTCAAATTTTATGAAATAATTAATAATTAAGTATTATGATAAAGGTTTTATACACTACACCCACATTAGTGATAGTCTTTTTTAATTTTAAAAATCTCAACAATACATAATCATTGAAACGTATAGCGTTTGTGGTCCAAATAAATTGGGTACCATATAAGGGCTTTAGCCACAGAGGTTAACTGAGAAGATCATGCATGATCTGGCAAGAGTTGACCACTAGGCCTACTGTTTTTGAACCAGGAATGTTGACCAAGCCAGTGTGTTACCTCTAGGCTACCTTGGTAGAAAACAATTTGAAATAAGCTAGTTACTGTGAGTGTTAGTCCAGATTAAATTGGCATTATGGTTGGTTAGAAAATCCCCTGGTAATGGATGAGAAGGCTCAATTAGTCCTCCTTAGGATAGTTAGTCTTAGTCTAAGTATCCTGAAGTATGTGTATATATATATATACATGTATAGGTTATACTTAAATGAATTTGGCATCCCTCCCACTTATAGAGGTTGTACTCGTGTGTTATAGACTATTAGTATGAATAGAGCTACATTAGAAATATTATTTCCTTGCTTTAAAAAAAAACTTTAAGGGGTAGAAAAAGTAGAGGAAATACCTGAGTTAGTTCAGCATAAAAATTAGTCAGATATGAGAAGAGACATGCAGCAGAAGTCAAATTATCACAGTTGAGCCTGAACTCCTTACCCAGCCTCTGGGCTCTTCGTGCAACTGACTTGCTCTGCAATAGTTGCTGAAAATTAAAAGACACCACTCAAAGAATGAAAAGTGAAAGTGGCATAGGAACAGCTAAGACTGGCTACTATTTCCTATACAAAATCACATCTCCAATAAGGAATAACAGCCTGAGGAGGCACTGCAACAAGCTTATTCATCAGAAACAAACAACTGTAATTATAGGAGACCTTCAACCAAGACAGGTTGAAGAGGCCTGTCTTGTGAAGAACTGAACATCCTTACAATAGTCAACGTATATTGAAAGTACAGTTTTACACAAATATTACCAGAATTGTCTCATTGAATTGAATTCAATCCTCTTTATTCATAGCATATACATTGTACATCGAATGGCGTCCTTGATACTATCTAAGTGTTAAAACTAAATCTACAATAATAATTTACATTTCTTTTAACTTTTAAATGAAAACAAAATTTTTTATTACAATTCAGTGAAATTATAAAGAGTCTTTCTAATCAAATACATTTTCAATTTACTTCTAAAAATTTTAAAATTATCAATGGTACGTAATTCTACAGGTAGCTTTGATAAAAACCTTGCATCTGCATAGTATTTTTATGGACCAACTAAGTTACGATTCCACCTAAAAAAATATGTAAATCCTATTTGGGAACTTAATGTTCATATTTATGAAAAAAATCATCTATCATCTATAAAAAACAAGTCATTGATAATTAGATTATACATTTTTTCCTTAATATTTCTTGTGATATAGGAGTATACTGCAAAAACTACGATACTACTTCTGTTAAAAATTTGCCTTTATATTAAAATACCCGCGTTGCAGCAGACCTTTGTACTTAGCGAATTTCCAAATCAATAATATAATAACAATAATAATATAAAACAAGTTTGGTCAAAATCTGTAGATAAACATGAGAATTATTTGCCTATTCTCCATAAGATTAACATGGGAAAGAGTGTGCAAGTTTGCTGCTATGAGGAACACTGGGAGTAGGCATTTATACCATCAAAAACTTTTATTTTTAACATTTATACCAACTTTCATCAACATCTGTCCATAAATAAAGGAGTTTGCCTATTCTCCATATGATTAACATGGGGAAAGAGTATGCAGGTTTGCTGCTGATAAACACATAAACTATGATTTTTAAGCATAAATGGATGAACCTCAACTACATGAAGCTAAATATAAAGTTTTATCCAAAAATATTGGTTAATAAGTGAAATATTAATTTTTTACACACATACACATACACACACATATATATATATATATATATATACTAGCAGTAAGCCCGACCTTTGTACGGTTTAAAGAAGAAATCAATGACCAATATAAACTAACTAATATTGATTTGACAGCTGTTTGTTTTTATTTCTATTAAATCATTAAATACAAAGACAGCTGATTATTATCTGTAGGTTATTAATTTAAAACTGAATCAGAATGCGAGTAATATTGCGTAAAAGTGGGTTTTTAAATGCTCGTTATTTACTTTTCAAGGGGCGGCAAATGTAGGAATACACGTCTCTATACTAAATTTGGTCTCGATCGGATCATTTTTACGAGAGTTATCGTGTTCACAGACACAGACACACACACACACACATATATATATAAATTTTAATGACTCTTGTTTTTGGCCTCTGAGCACCTAAAGACGAAAAATAATATGGTCCCGGGCATAAGTCTTGCCATGTGACCTATGGTAATAGCTTCTTCCCTATGGGAAATTCGCTAAAAAGAGAAGTTAAGTTTTAGTATCAATTAAACTAGCTTGAAATTAAATGAAATCCTAGCCTAATAAAGTTACCAATTTCAACTATTTTCCAATAGAATAATTTAAAACCATTAAAAAAGTTTTGCTTAACTAAAAGAAAAGTATACAAAAATACAATGCAATGCATGGTTGTGACGTGACTCTAACCTTTCCAATGAAGATTGAATTCCTTATTTTTTGCCATATGGTACAAGAAGTTCTCCGAGCTGCTGCCACCTTCAGCATCTCTGGGGTAGATATTCTATGACCACAAATAGCTATCTCCAGCACTTTCATGGGTAGTGACGGTTCTTCATCTGAGTCCTTCATTAATGTCTAATAACAGATGTCTTATGTCTCAAACATTCAGTACAAAAATTGGGAGGTATTAAAATATAGTTTTTATCATGAATATAAGTATATTGGTTATTCTACATATTTTATTCTCTTAAAGGTTGGAAAATTAATAGTTTTACCAAAGAAGCAAACCCTATAAACTTAAATGCTTAAAACTTTAATAATGATTAACCTAAAAAAATACTCACATTATATAAGCTTAGTAAAGCATGGTGATGAGAGATGACGATCTTATCATTATTGTACCACAGATAGTCCCGAACACCCGTGAAGTATCGTATCATGACAATATCAGCACAACGCAAGACGGTGGACTGAGAGAGAGGACTGGTGGCTCCCGGGAGAACTTCTCTGTCAACAGGAATAACACATTAATATCAGGCAATAGCAGTGGGAACAAGCAGTGTTAACAATATATCACTGGTGAAGAGGCGTATCATGACAATATCAGCACAACGCAAGACGGTGGACTGAGAGAGAGGACTGGTGGCTCCCGGGAGAACTTCTCTGTCAACAGGAATAACACATTAATATCAGGCAATGGCAGTGGGAACAAGCAGTGTTAACAATATATCACTGGTGAAGAGGCGTATCATGACAATATCAGCACAACGCAAGACGGTGGACTGAGAGAGAGGACTGGTGGCTCCCGGGAGAACTTCTCTGTCAACAGAAATAACACATTAATATCAAATGATAGCAGAGGGGACAAGCAGTAACAATACAAAACAATAGGTTCAATAGGGTAAGACAGACCTTGATTTATTTATAAACACGCCGACAATGCCTGTTTGTCAATCTCAGAATTCGAAATCAGAATTTGGCGTTTGAACCCAGAACGACAAATTCTGAGGGGAGTGTGCGCAGAATAAAGGGTTTTGTTCAGTGCTTTTTTTTAATGTTGTACGGCTTACAACTATCAGGCAACAGATGCCTGAATGCTGAGATGCCATTAATTATTTCATTAATTAATGCTGTATATGGGTGATCACTGTGGATTCTTTTGTATTATGTATTTAACGGTTGGGTGGTCATATTATGTCTTTACCTCGCTTCTTCTCAAGGCTAAAAATTGGTTATAACAATGATCTTAAAAGTGGCAGACCTAGCTAGCTAGCTTTATGGATATCATCAACACATATACATCACATTGCCAGTACAATCTACTATTACTGTCATGTTGCTGATGATCCTAACATAGAGGAAAACGGGGTCGACAAGGTCGTTAATGATGTTATATTTTCAGATTACCTAGATTTTCAGCTATTCCGAATCGGACTACGCTACATTAATATGAATAAACCGGACTTTACTGTATTTGAGCTATATGCAATATATATGTTTATGAAAAACAAAACTTCACAGACTAAGTGTTCAATTTATAAGTCTGTTTGAGAGTAAAGTAACACTTTCTGAAAAGTGAACACAGAAAATCCTAAAATAATTAGAATATAGAGTTAACAAACCCTGTATTGGCTTTAGTTGTAGCATCTCCCGGCAATATGGCAGAATTCAATTCATGTATAAGCTCCTCTTGCGACCAGGCTAGAAGGGAGGTGATGGGGCGGCACTGCAGCAAGTATATCACGCCCTGAGCATCAACATTATTAATGTTGCATTAACAATAAGTTTTTACTGTCATTTAACTTTTACAGTAATAGAAAACGTCAAATACATATTACTTAACTATTTTATAAAGTATTAATTAACATAGAAGAACACAAACAACAGAGAAAAAATACATGTTAATATACAGATAGATAAAAAGTAAATGTCGAAATTCAGTACTATAAAAAAATTCATCAATAGAGTAAAAAGGATTATTCACAAGCAATAATTTGTATAGTTTAGCTTTATATATATTTCCAGGTAATTATTTTAAATCTACACTAATTTCATTGTACATCTTCAGACTAAGAATTAAATTAGAGTTTTTTGCCCTTGATAGCCTTTGACGAGGTACATCTACAACCTTAACGTCCCAGTTCACTATTGGCTTTGCTCTACCATAGTTCTAGCATGGATCATAAAGCAAGATAAATGGTCTATTTTTTTTTAAACCGAGTGAAAGAAATTAACAGTTTTACTCAACGTTCGCAATGGAGACATGTTCCAGGACATGACAAACCTGCTGACATTCTTTCTAGGGGATGCACTCCTAAGATATTACTTAATTCTCAATGGCAGCTTGGTCCTCAATGGCTATATGCATCTCCTGACAAATGGCCATCAGATCGCTCGAGTTATTGATTGCTGGAAGTTACCGGAGCCAAAAATCCAGTCTTGCAAACTCATCAAAAAAGAACCATGGAACTGAATGAAGTATTTATTCTATTAATTATTTTTGTTGTGACCTCGCAAAAGGGAGGGAGTGTGTTATAAACTTTGATCATAACCTTCAATCATAGCCTTTTATCATAGCCTTTAATCGTAAGCTTTAGTCATAGCCTTTTACAAATTGTTCAGTACCCTAATTAAATTTGATCTGATAAAGTTAAGTATTATTTTCTTTCGTAATGTATATTTTGTTTCAGTATAAAACAGTAAAGATATCTATAAAACTAACCTACAAAAAAAGGACTAATTTACAAGAAATAAATCTGTCTCAAAGTTAGCTGAAATGATTGTTTACTATTCTTTTTATAAAAAGTTTTTATAAAAAATTTAATTAGGGTACTGAACAATTGTAAAAGGCTATGATTTGCTTGGGAAGCTTAGTGAACTACAAATAAATTAAAGAATATAATATTTTTTATATTAGTTAAAATCTCTTATATTTTAGTCAAAATAATCCAATCAATCAACCAATCAACTTTTAGTCAATCAAACATAACATTACAGAACTATAACAATTGTATAGAAAGTACCTAAATTGTCTATGATGATAAAATTTATTACATTTACAACAGTAACATAATTTGCAATTGATACAAATATATATTTTTTATTATATATATTAATATATATAAATATATATATATATATATTTGTATATAACAATAATATATATATATATTGCCAAATTTTCCAAAATGTGATAAGAATTCCCAATACAAACCTATTTCAGAATGGACGGCCTCAGACCTCCTGAATGTGAGGTGCTGTTTTGAAATTTTGCTTCCCAACTTTTAGCGAATTTCCCATAGGGAAGAAGCTATTACCGTAGGTCTCATGGCAAGAGTTAAGCCCGAGACCATGTTATTAGCGAATTTCCCATAGGGAAGAAGCTATTACCGTAGGTCTCATGGCAAGAGTTAAGCCCGAGACCATGTTATTTTTTCTTCTTTAGGTGCCCAGAGACCAAAAACAATAGTCGTTAAAATTTATATATATATATATGTATATATATATATATATATATATATATATATATATATATATATATATGTGTCTGTGAACACGATAACTCTCGTAAAAAAGGTCCGATCGAGACCAAATTTGGTAGAGACGTGTATTCCTATAAATGCTCGGACGAGTTCGTAAACCAGACATATCGGTCAATGGGAACGGGTAGTTTGGGGGGGTTTTGTACCCCAAAATGGGGTTTTTTGCGTTTTTCACATGTAATTTTTAAAAATTTCTAATTTTATATTTCACTATTGGAATCAGCTTAAAAAACTACACAATTAAGTTCCTTAAAGTTTTTCTCTATCTTCAACGGTTACCGAGATATAAAAAATCTAAACACAGTACGTTGTATTTTTGAGGCTCCAATGTTAATCTTATGGAGGATTAAAAAAAAATTAATTTTTCACTTATTATCTAATATTTT
This sequence comes from Nephotettix cincticeps, assembly GCA_023375725.1. Lineage (NCBI taxonomy): Eukaryota > Metazoa > Arthropoda > Insecta > Hemiptera > Cicadellidae > Nephotettix > Nephotettix cincticeps. Next base: position 110,640,312 of record CM041786.1, on the reverse strand, counting down.
TGGATGAAACTTGATATTTAGCTTCATGTGGTTGAGATCTATCCATTTATGCTTAAAAAACATAGTTTATGTGATTATCATGGCGGCAAACCTGCATACTCTTTTCCCATGTTAATCATATAGGGAATAGGAAAACTCCTTTATTTATGGACAGATGTTGATGCAAGTTGGTATAAATGTTAAGATAAAAAATATTTATGGTAGAAATGACTACTTTCAGTGTTCCTCACAGCAGCTAACCTGCACACTCTTTCCCATGTTAATCATATGGAGAATAGGCAAATAATTCTCATGTTTATGAACAGATTTTTATAAAACTTGTCATATATTATTATTATATTATTGATTTGGAAATTCGCTGAGTACGCAGGTCTGCTGCGACGGGGGTATTTTTTCTTCTTTAGGTGCCCAGAGACCAAAAACAATAGTCGTTAAAATTTTTATATATATGTGTCTGTGAACACGATAACTCTCGTAAAAAAGGTCCGATCGAGACCAAATTTGGTAGAGACGTGTATTTCTACAAATGCTCGGACGAGTTCGTAAACCAGACATATCGGTCAATGGGAACGGGTAGTTTGGGGGGGTTTTGTACCCCAAAATGGGGTTTTTTGCGTTTTTCACATTAAATTTTTAAAAATTTCTAATTTTATATTTCACCATTGGAATCAGCTTAAAAAACTACACAATTAAGTTCCTTAAAGTTTTTCTCTATCTTCAACGGTTACCGAGATATAAAAAAATCTAAACACAGTACGTTGTATTTTTGAGGCTCCAATGTTAATCTTATGGAGGATTAAAAAAAATTAATTTTTCACTTATTATCCAATATTTTTGGATGAAACTTAATATTTGGCTTCATGTGGTTGAGATCCATACATTTGTGCTAAAAAAATATAGTTTATGTGTTTATCATGGCAGCAAACCTGCATACTCTTTTCCCATGTTAATCATATGAAGATTAGGCAAACTCCTATATTTATGGACAGATGTTGATGAAAGTTGGTATAAATGTTAAAAATAAAATTTTTGATGGTATAAATGGCTACTTTCAGTGTTCCTCACAGCAGCAAACCTACTCACTCTTTCCCAATTTAATCTTATGGAGAATAGGCAAAAATTCTCATGTTTATCGACAGATTTTGACCAAACTTGTCATATATTATTATTATTATTATTATATTATTGATTTGGAAATTCGCTGAGTACACAGGTCTGCTGCGACGGGGGTATTTTTTTTATAAGCCTTTTACAAATTGTAATCTTCTTTCTTGGTTTCTATTTAATATACTCTAAATTACTCTTCTTCATATATTGTCCAATATTTTTATTAACACTATCTGTATTATGAGATCCTATAAACAATCTTAAATCTTGTGTTAAAGAAATACTTTATAAATACACAACTAGTAATTGACAATATACGAGGGGGTACCCAAAAGTAACCGGCATTACCGACGTCCTTTAAGGGGGTTTTCAACAATTGACATTTTGCCATTTTTAAAACGTGAAAACAACTCGTACTTGGGTTTTACCCGAAGCTTCATCTTTGTAAGCAGTTTTCAACATCACAATGGCATCTGCAGCACATTTCCCTAACAAGAAACAAAATTTCAGAGCACGTTGTTCATTTTCGTCCTCCAAAACGAAAAAAAACTGGCTGGGTGGTGTAGTGGTTATAATACCCGCCTTCAAAACTGAAGGTCGCCGGATCGAATCCCGCAAGGGTCGAATCTGGACCCAGTCGCCATTTGTCATTGGGCTACTAATTAATGATGCTTCCTAACAACAGGTCGACGTTAGGTAGTAACAAGACCGGGGTTTGGACCGTTCCCCATCAAAACGTTAAAAATGCCACTGGCGTAGAAATACACAAAATAAAAAAATACACAAAATGAAATAAAACAAGGAAATGGCGAAACAGTGTTCACTAAAACTCACTGCAGACGAACATGTCCACCCACGGCAACGGCACTAGTGGCAATGAACTCCGGATGAGCTGCGCTACATGCATGTAGCAGCAGACATATGTACTACATAGGCCACGGTTTCGGCAGCGTAATTCCGGTTGCTTTTGGGTACCCAATCGTATTACTGTATATACACTGCTAAATTTGATTTAATCATTTATACCCACAGGTCTCCAGTGAAGAAATCCTATAGACGGATTTGGAATAAATCAATTTTTCAGCCAATACTAAAAATAAGAATATGAAAAGTTTTTTTTGCCTCGATCAGCCCTACCTTGTTGATTGCCCATTCTACATCCCGGGGCCAGCCAAACAGTTGCTCTAGACTGACACCCAGTTGAGCGAGGGCGATGACCTCTGCCTCAGTTAAGCACACCGTGTCTGATTCTTCTTCATCTGCAAGTTCCTCAAGTATGCCTCCTCTCTCTGTACAAATGTTTTAGACTTTTTGACGAATCAAAGAATTTTTTACAAAAATTGTGAGGTTAAAGTTAAGGATATTTTTAAAAGGATTTGGGAACATTGTCCCAATGACTTGAGAGTACATTGACAATATTTTTTGCATTTACAGAGCTGATAATATTAATTAAATCCTTAGCATCCTGGCAAATGTCAAATTCGTCAACCAGACAAAGTCTTAGTAGGCTTAATAATAAATTACTCTTACCACATCAGAGTAAAAATAGATATTTTTGGCGAACTTAGAAGAATCTATCTTCCTTTTTCAGTAATAGTAAAATTTTTAAATGGTAATTTAATTAATAAATCATATAATTTCTATTAGTATATAATTACCAGTAGTGGTAAGTTTGGAGGCCTTACGCCCCTTGACAGTCATTTGCACGACCAGCTGTGACTGCTTCTCAGTGTTCACTACAATGGTGTCAGGCTCAGCACTGCCGGAGACCACAGTCTATCAACACAAGTGTACATAATCTATTATTGAGGACTAGCCAAAGTACCTGTTCTTCACACGGGTAAAAAAGGCTGATAGGTATACTGATACATTTAAATTATTGTTAATTTATTTTTTATAGTTTCCAAATGACAAAACACGAGTATCCAGAACAAGACAAAGTAACTTCTGTCAAATATTAAGACAGGATAAGAATTTACGTAATAGAGGCAGGCATTGGAAGAAAGCTTAAAATCTACCATTCCACTATTTCAAACTAATAATTTGATCACTAATTTCGATTTCAGGATTTTATCTGTAAAAATTAACTTTATTTCTTCTTCTTCCCGAACTGTCAAACTGTAGAGATAACAGATGTAGACATTATGTAAACATTGAAATCTAGGACGGTCACGGCAGCTCATTCTTCTTCTTCTTGAGCTGTCAAATTTTAGTTTTCACAGCTGTTGACATTTAAGTAATTTTATGTTTTCATTCTTTGAAAATGTAAACATTGAAACTTGGGATGTTCACGGGGAGTAGCCCGTGGAGATTTCAAAGAAATGAATATGCCTACGAGTTGCATGAGTTTAAGATCTACCTATGTGTAAAATTTCAAACCAGTTGGTTCAGTATTTTTCACGTTTTCATACCACAACTAACCCACAAACAAACATACATAAACACTTCTTCTTTATAATAATATTATAGATATAATGAAATGCTAAATTATTATTAAGGTAGCGGAGAATAGGAAGGATAATAATGTTTTATTAAAACGTAATGTTTATACACTTCTAGTGTGGTATTAACAATTGATTAAAATAGTTATAAATACTTCAATCTTTTTTGGTCAGCTGACAGCCTGTAATATGTTTGTGTTTCTATGTCATGATTTATTTTTCATGAGTTTTAAAGGAATTCTGATTTTATTTTTTATTTTTTGTAAGGTCGAATAATATTACTCCTTATAACTTACAGTTAGAAGTACAATTTTGTAGAGAAATTGAGTTAAAATAGAGATTTTTAACACGTTTGGAATAGGCATAAATTTAAATAGAGGTACAGTATATGTACCTCCCCCAGGCCATAATTAGCTGATATGAGCAGCTGAGCGGGGTCCCCAGTCACTGGATGTCTGGTGAACATGACTCCAGCCACCTCCGACTCCACCATCTCTTGCACCACGACTCCCATCAGGCTCTCCACGGGCAGACCAGACTGTCTGCAATTGAAGCGGTCATAAAAACATATATGCCATGTATCGCATCTCTTGGGGCCCTTTAACAAGTTGTCATGTTAAAGATTAAGTGGAGAAAATGTCTACAAAGAGCTCCTAAGGTCAAGTGGTTATTGAGAGCAAATTATGCTCAATCAATAATTTTTTGCTCAGAAAAATTTTATTGATGGTGAAGTAATATATCAAATTTTAAAATAAGGCTAAGATTTTCTCAAAAAAGACATACTGTAGCATTTAAGAGCCTTTAAATATCCTTAATAATATGATAATATTGTTTATCATAATCAGATTAGATATTATTTAGAATTAAAAAAACACTTTTCTGCGTTTAAATCATGTTAAAACTATAACTCGACAAAATGTGGGTTGCGTCAAAAATGCTATACCGGCAGATCTTCAAAAGTAATAAAATAATTGGTAATCTGTCGTAGTTGCCCATATCAGCAATCGGTCAGGCACACTCCCATCAGGTTGACAATTTATTTTTGTTCTGTCGGTAATCTGACGGCTGCACGATCTGTCGTTTCTTAACAAACCGTGATCTGTCGCGCACGTCAAATTTCCAATTTGGCAAAAAGTATCAGCAATCTAATTGAACCTTATTTGACTCTGGGCACCTAAAGACGAAAAAATAACAAGGTCCCGGGCTTAAGTCTTGCCATGAGAACTACGGTAATAGCTTCTTCCCTATAGGAATTTCTCTAATAATATCCATTATACTTACTACTGCTGCACCCATTGTCCTATATTGCAACCTATTATTAATGATGAGTGAATGTGATAAAACTACTGAATTTAAAGCTGATGAAATGTAACTTTAAAGCTAATAACGAACACCTGATTCGTCTAGTAGGTTCATTAAAATAGGGCACTAAACAAAAGCAGGTACCTACCTGCTTTTGTTTGCTTATTCAAAAATGTACCTACATTGTTGGAACGATACGAAATTGAGCTGAGATTTTTGTTAGAGATCGACATGGAAACCTCCATCCTTGAAGCAACTACTTATAACCATAATTACTATTAAATCGTCCAAGCAGTACTATGGCGTCTAAGTTATCACTCTGTAATTATAAAAATGTCTCTGGTGTAGAAAAACCAAAATAATCTAACAAATATAACAATTGGGTGCTGCTCACCTGCGGTACTGTACTGACTGGTAAGTGTACAGGGAAGCCCAGCATTTGTGTACAGCTGCGATCACAGCATCCACTCCCACGCAACCCAAGACGGTGGCATTCTGTCCGGCAGCCGAGCTGTCGTCACAGTCCTCACCCAGAGCTGACGATCGCACGGCATAGCTGTGGGTCGGAACCACCTCGGTAGTCAGTGCTGCCACCACAGCAGGACACATGACCCCAGAGAGCCAGGCTGTCACCACACTGAGGATGAATGACAAATATAGTTCATACCCTTTACCACCACCACTAATCTATATTGATGTGTGTAGACAATACTGTATAATATATATGCAGAAACCAGTACTGTGTTATGACAGATTGGTCATCCAACACTTTAATTGTTTTAAATAAAACATAAAATAAATGAACAAACAGCTTAGAATTATTTCACTGCATATGACTTCCTTTTACTTATTCCATTTAAAGGACCATTCAAGGTTGGATCATGAGCCATCAGGTTATTTTTAAATTCCAAAGTAAATTTTCATTTTCATGTCAATATTTTTTAAGCCTTTTTTAATTAATGCATTATTATGATAAAAGACAAAGAATTGAGCTATTTAAAATTACTTGTCTGAAGCAATCTTAAAAGTGACTAGTCAATGTTCAGCCTTCTAAAGAGATAAAAACATGCCTTCAAAGGTATTTGTTCAAATTTATGTATAAACATAAATAAATACTTCCATGGGGTGATTTTTTTTTGTGTCTGATTATTCCTTTTGGCATTTTTGAATATTCTGTAAGGGAACAATCTAAACCCCAGTCGGATTATTGTTAGGAAGCATAATTAATTAACAGCCCTATGACAAAATGGCAACTAGGTCCAGATTAGACCCTTGGAAACGAATCTGCGGCCCGGTGACCTTTAGTTTTGAAGACTGGCACTATAACCACTCTGCCATCCAGCCAGTTTAAGTAAGCCAGTTTAAGACCATAAGTATAAGTGATATTAAGACTAATAGTTTTATAAACAATAGAAAACGTCTCTTATTGCTTACTGTTGGCACTGTTCTTGTATATTCCCCTGTTCTTGGCCATTGCTGACTAGACTCAGGAATTTCACTGCTGAATTCAAAGGTAAAGATGATTCTAGTTGAAGTAGCATTGCATGAACAGTCAAGCAAAATCCTGCAGGCACCATCATCTACAGTTTGAACAATATTGTCAGAGCAGTACAGGCATCCTAAATATTTTCAATATTCAATAAGAGGTTATAGGAGATTTTTTACTGAGCTTGTGAATCTAGCGGCACCAAGGCATTGCTGTACTTTAATGGCTTGTGGCTTGGAGGGCTACAGTAGAGGCAATAAACACATGATGGCTCTTACGGGGGATCATAATAAGGCTAATTGGATTACCTAAAATAAAAAATCAGTCTTCCTTTTAAAGTTCTTAAAATTCTACACACTACTTGTTTTTATATATTTATAATAACAGTTATATTAATTAAGTTGTATAGCTCTTAAGTTTGGTTAACGTGAGAGGTATATTATATTTTTATTAAAACAACATGAAAATATAAAAAACAAACATAGGAACACAATAATTTATCTTCAATCTGGCGTCTTTTGTTCAGACGTTAGCACATGCTGTTTTAACAGTGGTTTTCTGGGTCATCCTGGTCTTGTTACTGTACCTATGTCTATCTATACATTTTGTTGGATAGCCCAACCACAATTAAATATCTGGCTCTAATAGGATGACTGGAAGCTGCACACCTTATTCCTGAGGACGCTCTGTGAGGCATCTGTGAGCAGAGCCAGGGACGCAGCCTTGCCCCCCACCACTTCGGGGTTGCCGCACACCGGGTGGTCCAGACTCACCACTAACGCACTGCTCCCCACAGCAACATACCGCAGAAATGGCAACTCAACCAGGTCCTCCCTCATGTTCCTGGTCAACCACAAACTGAGAGAAACCTTAACTACCAACTGGACCAGGATGCAAGTGGATGGTCCACTTTAATGTGAGGCAATGCTATCTGATTACCGTTGTTTACAAAACCAATTTTCATTAGGATACAATGATTGGTGATTGAATCTATACATAAAATACCCCCGTTGTAGCAGATCTGCATACTCAGGGAATTTCTGAATCAATAATACAATAATAATATTATATGTCAAGTTTTATCAATATCTGTCGATAAAAATATGAGAGTTAGTTATTTGCCTATTCTCCATAAAATTAACATAGGAAAGAGTATGCGGATTTGTCGCTATGAGGGACACTGAAAGTAGGCATTTCTAGAATGAACAATTTTTATTTTGACAATTTATACTGAGTTTCCTTAACATCTGGCCTTAAATAAAGGAGTTTTCCTATTCTCGATATGATTAACATAGAAAGGAATATGCAGGTTAGATGCCTTGATAAACACATAAACTATGATCTTTAAGCATAAATGGATAGATCTCAACCACGTGAAGGTAAATACCAAGTTTAATCCAAAAATATTGATTGATAAGTGAAATATTAATTTTTCTTTATCCTCCATAAGATTAACATTTGAGCCCCAAAATACATCGTACTGTGTTTAGATATTTTAATATCTCTGTAATCGTTGGAGATAGAGAAAAACTTTAAGTTACTAAATTGTGTAGTTTTTTATTGTAATTAAAAAAATAATAAATTAAATTACATAAGAAAAACCCAATTTTTTAGTACAAAACCCCTCCAAACTACCCGTTTTAATTGACCGATATGTCTGTTTTACGAACTTGTCCGAGCAAATGTAGGAATACACGCCTCTACCAAATTTGGTCTCGATCGGACCATTTTTACGAGAGTTATCCCTAAATTATTACCTTAACATGAAAAAATAACATAAGCTAATTAACATAAGTTAAATAACATAAGCTCCATAAGCTAATTAATTAAGTTAATTTTTTAGATTTTAAAATTAATATTACAAGAAACCAGAATTTTCCTGGACATTAGAGCTTTATATATATATATGATTAATTTTAACAACTATTGTTTTTAGCCTGTATGCACCTAAAAACAAAAAAATAACATGGTCCCTGGCTTAAGTCTTGCCATGAGACCTACGGTAATAGCTTCTTCTCAATGGGAAATTTGCTAAAATGGATCAGATCAGTTTAAATTTCAGTTTTGTTAGGAAGAATCGGCAAAAGTGCTGGAATATTGTGGATAGGAATAATTGGAAAGATGTTGAACTTCTCCACTTCATTGGAAACTACTTGAAATATGATAATGGAATAATCATTATAGTAATAGGTGATGGTAAAAAAAAATTATTTATTTTAAAAGATTTTCCCTTTTTTTGTGTCAAGGGTATAAAATGAAGGGTCAACCAATAAGGGATTTTGTGTCAAGCATTCCAAATTTTAAATTGGTTAAATGCATACTCTTGGAAGGTCCGTGAAACATTCAATCAACAGGGGTGCGCAAAAAGCCATATGGCTGACGTGCGACAGGAACTCTGTTCCGCCCCTTTGTGTAATGTAATGCATACTCTTCTCCCAACTGTGTGATATTATGGGAGACTTTAGTGTGTAGAACAATCACATGTAGAACATGTTATGATCAAGTTAATTTAGTTAAAATTAATTCCAAGAAATGTTGTACAAGCTACTTTTCTTTTAGAGTTTTGTCTTTCATTTCATTTAACTGTTGTACATAAATAGTGGGTAACATGACAAATTTATCAGCAGTGTGAAAATGCTGCAAGAAACGTTCTAAATGTCCGAACTCTTACTCTTATACGTAAAAGGGAAAATTAATTATTGGCCTCAAGCTGAAGAAAAAAATTCTTAGGAGAATATATCTTATGAAAAGATACGGGAACAGTAATTAAGTACATCATCGATTTGTATTTTCAGATTAAAAACGAAAGGCACAGAGCTGTCAACTGCGAACATGATTGATGATGACTCAGGGTGTCATTCAAACAGATGGAACAAATTAAGCCAAAAACACCTTCATGTGTAACGTGGATGCAGAAGTTATTGTTGTACCTGGCTCAGTGTCAGACACTGACCTTGACCATGAGATAATGAGGCAAGTTGCCTGATAATGGTCGAGTGTGCACCTCCCCATCGCCACTTGGAGAGCTCCCCACTGTTGGAACGATCGTCGTACTATGTAAGCTCGGTGGCTGTAGCAGCTACCTACACAAGGCCATGTCTAAGATACTACCTCTGGTTTAAAGACTCATACAAAAGTATCAAATATATATTTTGTTTTTATGGACTATAGAAAAACCATCATGGATTTCATTTAAAATTTGTTTTTAAGTCTGGCACTACCATATATAAAAATTACCCCCGTTGCAGCATACCTGCATACTAATCGAATTTCTAATCAATAGTATAATAACGAGGGTTATCATGTTCACAGACACACATTTATAAAATTTTTAACGACTATTGTTTTTGGCTCTAGGCACTTCAAAACGAAAGAGTAAGGTCTTACCATGAAACTTACGGTATAGCTTCTTCACTATGGGAAGAATTTCCTATAGGGAACTTATGGGAAATTCTTCCCATAGGGAAGAAGCTATTAACTGTAGGTCTCATGGTAAGAGTTAAGCCCGGAACCATGTTTTATATATATATATATGTTTGTGTGTGTGTGTGTGTGTCTGTGAACACGATAACTCTCGTAAAAACTGTCCGATCAAGACCAAATTTGGTAGAGACGTGTATTCCTACAAATGCTCAGACGAGATTGTAAACCAGACATATCGGACAATCGGAACGGGTAGTTTGGGGGGGGGTTTGTACTCCAAAAATGGGTTTTTTGCATTTTTCCCAAATAATTTATAAAATTAAGGAAAAATTAATGTTTCACTTATTATCTAATATTTTTGGATGAAACTTGATATTTAGCATCATGTGGTTGAGATACATACATTTATGCTTAAAAATCATAGTTTATGTGTTTATCATGGCAGCAAACCTGCATACTCTTTTCCCATGTTAATCATATAGAGTTTGGGTAAACTCCTTTATTTGTGGACAGATGTTGATAAAGATAACAATTATTTATGGTAGAAATGACTACTTTATATATATATATATATATATATATATATAAATTTTAACGACTATTGTTTTTGGACTCTGGGCACCTAAAGACGAAAAAATAACATGGTCCCGGGCTTAAATCTTACCATGAGACCTACGGTAATAGCTTCTTCCCTATGGGAAATTCGCTAAAAGTAACATGGTCCCGGGCTTCAGCATTGCCATGAGGCCTAAGGTAATAGCTTCTTCCCTGTAAGAAATTCGCTAAAACTTTCTCCAATATTGGATTCAAATTCCAGAAAATATTATTGTGTCAAATTTTCAAATGTGGATCAGATTTTGGTTCTAGTTTTGACAAAATTTCATTTCTTTTAGCGAATTTCCCATAGGGAAGAAGCTATTACCGTAGGTCTCATGGCGAGGCTTAAGCCCGGGACCATGTTATTTTTTCTTCTTTAGGTGCCCAGAGTCCAAAAACAATAGTCGTTAAAATTTATATATATATATATGTATATATGTATATATATATATATATGTATATATGTATATATGTATATTGTATGTGTGTTTGTGTGTCTGTGAACACGATAACTCTCGTAAAAACTGGTCGATCAAGACCAAATTTGGTAGAGACGTGTATTCCTACAATGCTCAGATGATTTGTAACCAGACATATCGGTCAATGGGAACGGGTAGTTTGGGGGGGGTTTTGTACCCCAAAATGGGTTTTTTGCGTTTTTCACATGTAATTTTTAAAAATTTCTAATTTTATATTTCACCATTGGAACCAGCTTAAAAAACTACACAATTAAGTTCCTTAAAGTTTTTCTCTATCTCCAACGGTTACCGAGATATTAAAAAATCTAAACACAGTACATTGTATTGTGGGGCTCCAATGTTAATCTTATGGAGGATAGGGACAAATTAATATTTCCCATATTAATCAATATTTTTGGATAAAACTTGATATTTAGCTTCATGTGGTTGAGATCTACCCATTTATGCTTAAAAATCATAGTTTATGTGTTTATCATGGCAACTAACCTGCATAGACTTTTTCCATGTTAATCGCATAGCGAATAGGCAAACTCCTTTATTTATGGACAGATGTTGATAAAATTGGTATAAATCTTAAGATAAAAATTATTTATGTAATATCGCTAAAAGTAACATGGTCCCGGGCTTCAGCATTGCCATGAGGCCTAAGGTAATAGCTTCTTCCCTGTAAGAAATTCGCTAAAACTATCTCCAATATTGGATTCAAATTCCAGAAAATATTATTCTGTCAAATTTTCAAATGTGGATCAGATTTTGGTTCTAGTTTTGACAAAATTTCATTTCTTTTTAACTCAGAATTCTTTAAAAAATAATAATTGTACATTCTTTTCTTACTTTTAAAGCTTCTAACAAATTTTTGAGGAACTTCAGGATTGTCAATAACTAAATTACTGGTGATTGCTTCCACTCGACCATCAGCGTAGCGTATATGACCCAGCTGATATCTGTAACATTAATGTTATTTTATTTAAATATAAATATAGAATTTCTTCAAGACACAAAATAAATCATCCTTAGTTAATAGGTCTCAAAGGTAAAAACAACTTTGTATTTAATAAATCTAAATTTAAAAATGGTTTAGCTTAAAGTAGTCCTTTAACATGAATTGGAGGGTTTTTATTTTTAGCAATTAGATTAGATTATTTGAAATGGCGACCATACTACAGGTAGGTATTTTAAGCCAAGTATGAATGAGAGTTGAATGTAAGATGATTGTGGCGCGATCTTGTAGTCTTGTTACTGACTAAGGCTGACATGTTCCTTAGACAGGACTATTAATTAATAGCCCAACAGCCGCTGGCAATAAATGGACGTTTAACGTGTTTATTAACTAGTTTCTAACTAGTAACTACTAACTAGTAGCGGTTTATTAACTAGTAACTAGTTTAACGTGGAATCCGAACCACGGCCTCTGAATTACGAATTGGTCTAATCATGAGGATGGTCTTTGCGGATTAACATAGAATTCAATAGTGCAGACGTTAATTCACACAAGAGAACTCTACATCCACCGACCATCGCTCATAACTATCCACAATTCGTGACCGTCAAGTAGCTGGATTACAGGATGACGCCACCATCCCAGTCTACAATGTTCCCTAATACACATTCATGCAGAATGTATATAAGTAGTAAATGTATGTAGATGTGAAATAGTGTAATGTTAATTGTGTATTAAAACTCACAAGTAAGTGATTCATGGCCACTCTCCTTAATGCCTCTGGAGAGTGCCCATGTCAATTAGGTGCCCCCCAGCTCCCCCTAACAACCCAGCTCACTGGCGAAATTACGGACCATTTGGCAGTGTTTTACATCAAACTAACCTATAATTTTATGCAAAATGGTTGTAGGTATCTGAATCACATTTGTTGGTTTATTTATGTGTTAGTGTACTGTTTAGTAAGTGGGTCATAATAATAACTACAAAATCATAAAACTGAGGAAAAACTATAAAAAGTTCAGATGATTTCTACCTTTTTTTCAAGACAATCAATGTACATATAAAAAGTACATTTTTACTAAACACACTTGGTACAGAAAGTCTTACCTCAACTTAGCAAAGTTATAATTCATGCTGAAGACTGTTCCATTCTCTGCTAACCCGACGACACCAACTGTTGCTCTTACATGAGGATATTTCCAACTGTGTCTTCTCAGTGACATTGTATGGACATTGGTGTCAACGTCATTTACTGTTACCATTCCCTGAACCACACCCCACTGCTCATACCCTTTGCCGAGTGAATCTCTGAAAGAAACAGTTCTAATTTTGAAACAAAATAAATTAAGCTTAATTTGAAGTAGTCCACAAATTCTTATTGTTTATTATAAGAATTCAGAACACTTCCTTGAACTTTGAAAAATATTGAGCTATGAGGCATTCATATAAAAACCGATATTTCATTATACATAACTTTAAACCAGTATGTTTCTTTTAATTAAAAACCATATATATTGCTAGAGGTAAAATGTATTTAGATCACATAACACTTAGTTTTAGCGAATTTCTCATGGGGGAAGGAGAAGGAAAAACAAGTTGTTAAAACATGTATATATATGAATATGTGTGTGTGTGTGTGTGTGTGTGTGTGTGTGTGTTTCTGTGAACACGATAACTCTTAAAAAAATGGTCTGATCGAGACCAAATTTGGTAGAGACGTGTATTCCTACATTTGCTCGGACGAGTTTGTAAACCAGACATATCGGTCAATGGGAACGGGTAGTTTGGGGGTGTTTGTACTCAATAATTGGTTTTTTTGCGTTTTTCATATGTAATTAATAAAATTTTTATATTTATCTTTCACCATTAGAATCAGCTAAAAATACTACACAATTTAGTTCCTAAATTTTTTTTGCTGAATGTGCTTGTCAGCTGTGATAGGGGTTTTTAGAGCTATATTATTTCTTCCAGAAAAATCCTTTTTTTACCAATAATAGTGTTAGGGTGAAAATTTCAGATTAATTTAAAGAGGAGACTTACAAGTTTGATTGTAGTTGGGAAAGTGGTTTCTCTGCCACAGAACTGGCCACAGCAGAAATGTCTGCAGAAGTCTTGTAGTAGTATGGTCCATTCAGTGCAACCCAGCTGTAATATAGAGAAACTATGATGGCAATCTATTTATATATATAAATGTGCTATTCACTTTTCACAAATTCTAATACATTTTCAGTTTTCACAAGCATGTTCAAGAATAAAATTTCATTTAGAATTTTTTCAGAGACCCTTCAAGGAAAGCTATCAAAATATTAACTTATATAATAAATTATTAATTATTAATATCATCTTAAAGTTGCTGTATAGTGTTAGTTCATATATATTTCTACAATAAATTCCAAGAGAACTCTATTTATAACCATGCCAGGAATTGAAACTGTTTTCCTAAGACGACCATAAAGAGAAATTAATGATAAAAGTGTTATTATCGTTTTATTGTAAGTTAACCAATTTCTTAGAACATGAGATCAACCGTTTTCAGCCATGTTTCTAGCCATAAATAGTACCAGAGCCTTGATCTAGTGTAATATGTAATTATTGAAACTAAGGGGGGCATGTTTTGCGTTTTTTGTTTATACTTAATATGTTAAGAAGGGATACGTAATTAATTTTATTTTACAGTTAAAAGGAAAACGCTTACCAGTTCTATCTATGGTTAATGTCTCAAGTGACACATTTAATTTTACAAAAAAAATTAAAATGATTCATTATTCAATGTAAAAAGATGTTCAGTATGAGAGAGAGTTTAATATAATACAATAAAAAATATGATAATTTATAGTAAAATTTATTATTTATAGTAGTAATATATGATTATTTATAATACTTACATAAGATTTATCTTTACAAACTTTCTACCTTGCTCACCATTGTTTTTCCTGAAATAAGATCCATTAAAATTATTAAAATATTACTTATGAAAACTTCTTTTACTGTATTATGACTAAAAAATAACTATAATAATTTATTTAAAGTAACAAAAATAGCAAATAGCAAAAATTTTTAGCGAATTTCCCAAAGGGAAGAAGCTATTACCGTAGGTCTCATAGCGAGACTTAAGCCCAGGACCATGTTATTTTTTCTTATTTAGCTGCCTAGAGACAAAAAAAATTGTCGTTAATATATATATATATGTCTGTGAACACGATAACTCTCGTAAAAATGGTCTGATCGAGACCAAATTTGGTAGAAACGTGTATTCCTATATTTGCTCGGACGAGTTCATAATCCAGACATATCGGTCAATCGGAAGGGGTAGTTGGGGGGTTTTGTACCCCAAAAATGGGGGTTTTTCCATTTTTCCCATGTCATTTTTAAAGATTTATAATTTTATCTTTCACCTTTAGAATCAGCTTAAAAAACTGCACAATTTAGTTCCTTAAAGTTTTTCTCTATCTCCAACGGTTACCCAGATGTAAAAAATCTAACTACAGTACGTTGTATTTTGGGGCTCCAATCCAATACTATAATATGAGCAAGGTTATATATATATATATATATATATATATATATATTTATCTTCTTGTTTAAGGTAAGGAGGGCTACTATTATAATTGTTACTAATGTAAAAAACATTTAAAAACACAGTACCCTTTTTTTTATTGAAATTTATTAAACCGACATGTTTCGTACCCTAAGGACATTTTCATAAGTTCACTTAACCTTCGGTTTAATAAATTTCAATAAAAAAAGGGTACTGTGTTTTTAAATGTTTTTTACATTAGTAACAAATATATATATATATATATATATATATATATAGACCGGCTCCAAGGATTTTCTTATGGAGAATCAAACTGTAAACAATACAAATCAAAACATCTGTTTGTAACCGTTTGACAGTTGTTGATTGTTGAAGGTGGTGGTGAACAATATGTGAATAGAGGATTTGCAAAAATATTTATTTTATGTAGCCTATGTAATAAATAAAAAATTATCAAATTACTAAACAATTTGTAAAAACTAAAGGATAAAATAACTGTGCGAAATAAAAGCAGAGAAAAGTATTTCCAAAATCTTTCGTGTTTTAAAAGAAAATGTATTCATTCTATTGCTTGAAGCCACTATAACAAACCAATTAACTGGTGTAAATTAAATTTCCCTTTTGCTTTTCAATCCTCATTCTTTTTCTAACAAAATCAGTTGATCACAGGATAATAATAACAACTATATGGACAGTTAAATTCAGTATAAGATCAGCTAAAACAATTGAGGTTGGCCAAAAACTCTTAAACGACAGCTCGAACTTGGCTGATGCCGTAGTACAGTGGCTAGCGCTCTGGTCCCACGAGCCGGTGATCGTGAGGCCGATCCCCGTCCGGGGAACCACTCTTTTGTTCAGTGTTTATACCATATTGATTAAGGTGTATGAAAATTGTTTTATTTAAACCACACAAATGTTTTCATTGAGCAATAAATTGGTTTTAATTTTGCTAATTAACTTGTAAAATACATGTCTTATTCTATCCGAGCAAAGCTCGGTCACCAGGTACTGTTAGTCTTATGGAGGATAAGGAAAAACTAATATTTCCCATATCAATAAATATTTTTGGATGAAACTTGGTATTTACCTTCATGTTGTTGATACCCACCTGTTAATGCTTAAAAATCATAGTCTATGTGTTTATCATGGCAGCAAACCTGAAATGAGTACCTATGCAGTGCATAGGTACTCTTTTCCCATGTTAATTTTTCCATATAGGGAATAGGCAAACTCCTTTATTTATGGACAGATGTTGATGAAAGTTGGTATAATGTTAAAAATACCCCCGTCGCAGCAGACCTGCGTACTCAGCTAATTTCCAAATCAATAATATAATAATAATAATATACGTCAAGTGGTCAAAGTCTGTCGATGAACGTGAGAATTATTTGCCTATTCTCCATAAGATTAACATAGGAAAGAGTGTGCAGGTTTGCTGCTGTGAGGAACACTGAGAGTAGGCATTTATATCTTCAAAAACATTTATACCAACTTTCATCAACATCTGTCCATAAATAAAGGAGTTTGCCTATTCTCCATATGATTAACATGGGAAAAGAGTATGCAGGTTTGCTGCCATGTTAAATACATAATCTATGATTTTTAAGCATACATGGATGAACCTCAACCACATAAAGCTAAATATAAATTTTTATTCAAAAATATTGGTTAATAAGTGAAATATTAATTTTTTCTTATCCTCCATAAGATTAACATTGGAGCCTCAAAATACAACGTACTGTGTTTAGATTTTTTAATATCTCGGTAACCGTTGGAGATAGAGAAAAACTTTAAGAAACTTAATCGTGTAGTTTTTTTAAGCTTATTTTAAGCTTACTTTTTTAGGTGAAAGATTAAACCTAAAAAATTTTTAAATTACATATAAAAAACACAAAAAACCCCATTTTGGGGTACAAAACCCCCCCAAACTACCCGTTCCCATTGACCAATATGTCTGGTTTACGAACTCGTCCGAGCATTTGTAGGAATACACGTCTCTACCAAATTTGGTCTCGATCGGACCATTTTTACGAGAGTTATCATGTTCACAGACACATATATATATATATATAACATATATATATATATATACAAATTTTAACGACTATTGTTTTTGGATTCTGGGCACCTAAAGAAGAAAAAATAACATGGTCCCGGGCTTAAGTCTCGCCATGAGACCTACGGTAATAGCTTCTTCCCTATGGGAAATTCGCTAATAAAAATTGTTTATGGTAGAAATGCCTACTTTCAGTGTTCCTCACAGCAGCAAACCTGCACACTCTTTCCCATTTTAATGTTATGGGGAATAGCCAAATAATTATCATGTTTATCATGTTCTTATATCAAAGACTTATAGCATCATGAAAAAATAATGATATAAAAATCTAAAACTTAATCAATACAAATTCAAACTCTTTACAATAATTTCTACAAATTTGACCCTGATACTGTACTATGTTTAAATCAGGTAACTTGAATGAGATACTTTAAATCAGATGTTAACCCTAGAAATGGCAAAGTCGTAATTTACGACGCATTTACATATTCAATAAGAATTGGCAGGTGGAGGCATCTGTCGTCAGTTTTGTGGAATTGTTAGACACTATCGCCTACGCGACCGTGTTTCCCTCTGGGGGCCAACAACCGAAACTGCTCTTGTAGTACACGAGCCTGCCACCGGGCAGGTCTATAACCAAGTAAGCGCTTTCTTTTCCTAGGCACTGGATGGCCGATGTGGCTAACGCGCTACGCTGACGAGCGTAACGTTCTAGCCATTCAGAAGTGCTAGGGTTCGAATCCCGACCATGAGCAATCCCAATTTGGCTTGCAAATGTGCGGTATAGCGGAGTGGAGGGCCCACCTTAAATAAAGGGTGACCGGCTTGGGTGGAAATTGACGGCATTTGTAGGCTTAATTGGGATTGCAGTGGACACCTGTTTTGCTTTTGTGGTTAGTGGTTATAAGGGGGGGGGCATGTTTTAAGCTTTTTTTGTTTAAACTTTGATATTTCAAGAAGATATTATTAATTATTTTTATGTTACAGTTAAGAGTAAAAAGCTTGCCACTTCTAGTGTTAAGGAAAACTATACTTTCAAGAAAGATTCCTTTTATAGATGGTTGCTTAGTACAGTAGAACCTCGATTAACCGTCACCCTTTTAACCGTCAGTCTCTGTTAACCGCCACCCCGCTAGCGCAATACAAATTATGACTGTTTCCACGTCAGCGCCGACCCGGATCGTCTTTTGAGGTTCTATGATGAGTAGTGACGACTGTTGTTCTGCACACCTGTAATGTGCGTGAATCATTGGCGGCAAGGGTATTGACCCAGCTAGTTAATCCCCTACACTGACTTCTGCATTCTACTGTTACTGTTGCATTTCAGTTCAGTATGGTGCTTTGCTACAGTGAACTGAAGTTATTGCCGATTTTGAGTGCAATGCCTACTAGTGTTTCACGTGCTTTACTGTTTACTGTTGGTAGTACTGTTTATACGTAGTGTGTAAGGCTCTTATGTTATGGCTGAGATACGGAAATGTGAAGTTTTGGGACTCGACAATAAACAATAAATTATTAAATGTTGGTGCCTCATCTCAGAAAAAATTGAAACATGACCGTCTGAAAAGCTCAACGGGGAAAGAAATTAAAGAAAATAACGGATTATTTTAAAAACTAAATACCGGTAACGTCAGTTTTGAGAGTAACAGTACGAACATGTACAGTTGATATTCCATTGTTTTCTTAATAAATATTTTAATAAAGTATTGTTCACTTAAACTGACGTAGTTTTGTTTTTTCTCATTTAAAATAAATTCACATTAAGTACTGCGCAGTAATCATGAAAATTAATTAGTACTTATAATGGCGCCGCTATAACATGCAAGGCAGAATTGCGATGTTGCCACGCCAAACACTGTCTAGGTGCTAAGTTGTATTGGCGCTATTATTATTTCTGTTATCCGTCTATTCGGTTATCCGTCATGGTCTCGGTCCCTAGGGTGACGGTTAATCGAGGTTCTACTGTATTTATAATTTTGCTCATTCATTCAAGTACCTCAGAGAAATATTGTAAATGACTTACTTGCACTGAAGCCTGCCAGTGAACACTATTCTCCATCGCCTCATTGGTTCCAAACACTGAAAAGCTAAACAATCTGTAGTCCATTCTTCACATGCTCGTGGACGCCCGTCTTGATCTGTTAAAAATATTGATAACAATTTATAATATAATAAATAACCATAGCAAATTTAAACTTCTTCTGCATACAGATCATTGAGACATTATTCTTCAGCAGACATGATTATGGTGGCCAAACATTGTAGAAAACAAGATTAAAAAAACTATTTATGTTTATGAATTGTTAAGCCAATTCCAAAAAAGAAACAAATTCATTCTATTGTTAATCTAAGGCCAATTTCTTTACCACCGATCTTTTCTAAGGTTTTCGAGAAGGCCGTTTCCAAAAAGGCTTTGTAAATACTTTGAAGACAACAGAGTCTTGTCTCCCTTTTAATTTGTCTTCCGCCAAGACAAAAGCACATCAGATGCCATTTTTGAACTGGTGGATAGGGTGGCAGGGGCCTTGGATGGTTCACGATTTGTCATGGGTGCTTTTTGTGACCTGTCCAAGGCTTTTGATTGTGTCAAAGGCAAAACTCAATTTCTATAGAATTGAGGGGCTTGCATTATGCTGGTTGGACTCTTACTTGAGGGGCTTATAGCAGAGGACTGTTATCAGGTACATCCGTTCATCTAGTTGTTTTGGGTCGGTTATTTCTGGGGTTCTTCAGGGCTCCATTCTTGGCCCTTTGTTATTCTTGGTTTACTGCAATGACCTACCAGAGATCGCTTCCGGCATCAGAGTTCTCATGTTTGCTGATGACACTTCAATTATTGTTGTTCATTGTTAGTACCTGCTTCCAAGAATCCTCTCTAATAACCTTCAACTTATGTACAATTTGTCAGTGTCAATGGTTTAAAGCTTAATCCGGACAAAACTCAGTTTCTACATTTTCATTTGAATCATGCTAACACACCTCAAGCTGATATTTCTTGCTTACCATCTAATTTAAAATTCGTAGCTTCTGTAAAATTCCTTGGTGTGTACAGTCGACTCCCTCCAATCCGGACACCTTGGGACCGGACCACTGTCCGGATTAAAAAAATTCCGGACCATATACGGTGGTTTTATAAATATATATAAATTGCATCATGTATCTATGTAAATAGCATACAGTATCTACATAAATCACATTTTAAGACGATTTTAAAGCGTACTTTCTCAAACGTTACAGGTTTTTGTTTCCAACTTGTAGTTTTTTGGGACGTTGATAAATTAAATACACCTGAAATAGGAATGAATATGAAATTTTAAAGCACCGCAAATTGAACCTTTACAAATCTATTTTACAGTATGAAAAACCCAGAACTGTCTTTTTTATATTAAAAGATTATCTCAAACGAATTTACTGTACGCATTTCCCGCTTCACTGAAGATCCGTATCGAAGCAATTGTAAACTGAACTGAGTTTTGTGATGTTATTTATCTATATTTAGACCGGGAATAAACAAACACGTCCAATCCTGTTGATTTATGCCATGAGAAACTCGACCGCGCGCTGATGACTCATTTCCAAGAGGTAGTCCGGACCATCCGAGTCAGGACTAGAGGGAGTCGACTGTATATTGATTCTTCCTTCACTTGGTGACAACATATTTAAATTATACAACCAAAACTCGGTAAGGCTTTCTATGCACTTTTTGTCTTATCCAAATCTGTTGATTATCAGGTCTTGAGACAGGTATATTTTGCTTACTTCCATTCACTCATTTCCTATGGTTGATCTTTTGGGGGAATTCTTCTGTTGCATCATGGGTTGTCGTGGCCCAGAAAAAAAGCAATCAGATTGATATCAGGTACTGGACCCAGAGATCCTTACAGACAGCACTTCCAGAAACTCAGAATCAGGCCTCTTCCATCTTTGTTTATCTTTCAGAGTTTTTTGTTTGTTAAATCCAATCCTAACCGATTTTTCACAAGAAATAATTTGCATAGCCACTTTACAACGAACAATTCAATTTTACAATACCTGATCCATAAACCCTCTTTCATTGAAAATCTCCTTCATATGACTGCTCCAAGATATTTAATAATTTTCCTGCTCTCATAAAAGATGAACCTGATAGATGAACCGTATGGCCAGTAATAGATATGGAGTCAAAAAAGCGGGAAAAGTCCAGCATCGTCGAAATCGGCAACGTTGTAGATTTACTCTCGGCCTTCGCATTGAGCAAATCATCACAAACATGTAAAAGGGCAGTAGTAGTGCTGTACTTCTTGCAAGAGCCAGACTGAAATGGGGGAATAATATTTTCCCGCTCAATGAACTCTACAAACTGAGCGGTTACTAAATTTTCAAGCACCTTTGATAAACGAACAACACAGATATAGGACGCAGTTCAGCCACAGTAGAGGGGTTCGCCACCTTTGGCAATGGAATAACTAAGGATTCCTTCCATGCCTCATGAAAAATCACCCTATAAAGCAAAGGGAGATCATTTGTCCCAACATTTAAATGAATGACTTCAGGCTGGAGCTTTGAGAATGGCATTACTCTTGACTTAATGTGTTTTATTTTTGCCCCAGGATTAACATTCAAAACACACCCTTCACATGGCTTCCCAGCATAACGAAGCATAGAATTCCCAATTAAAAGGTAACGGTACCAGCGGTGCTAAGAAGAGGATTGCTCTCTACGTCAGAATTTTATTCCTCGAAAAGTATGGGGGATTAGTATTAATAGGGGGATGTTTATTACTCTTTTTAAATGGAATATTTCTATATGGCATCCTTTTGTATGGTAATTGCCACAGTGTTTACTGGGTCTTGTTAGTGCAAAAAAATTATATATATATATAATTATGGATTCAGCAATCAGAGCCACTGTAGACCATTTTTTATTAGTGACAGGATCTTAACTTCAATAAATTTATTTATTTATGCAAACTTATTAAATGTAAACCAAATCCTGAACGATTTCATTCTTATAAGTGGCATTCACACTTGATATAATAGAAGCATGTCCTCTTGTCCACCCTAATTTCTTAGATTGAGTAAAACGAAAGATCTTCACAGCTCGTTGAAAAGTATATTATTTAAAAAATATTAAATAATATTCTTTACAAAAAGCTGTGTAGATATTGCCTATAATGATTGCGTATTGAGTATTTTTATTATAATTGTTTATTGGAAATAAAAATTTACTACTGGCTCATATGAACTAAGAGAACATTTTACCAAAACATTTTTACGAAATAATAAGGTAAGGGTAGTGACGTATTCAGAACAAAACTTCCAGTTACTTTTTTACACCCTTTCTTCTCTATTGATTATTGAACCATTTCAATTTTAATGATCTAATTTAACTCATTTTCCTTGCAGGGGTGGTCGGGGCATCAGATACGTGATAGGCCCTTGGGCAGCAGCAAATTTATACAGCCAGCCCTGATTACTAGTACCTGAAAATAAGCATTAAGTCTTTATATATTTATATAGCTATACAAGTCCTGTTTTAATGCTTATTTACATCCCTTGCTTGTATTATACTCATTGGTCAAGAAGAATACAATTTCTGATTTCTACATCAAAAATAGGTACACATAAAATTTAATAAAGATCTTAACCATAGTTAAAAAAAACTCTTACAAATCTAGAATAGTTTTTTGTAATCTCTAGAGAAGATGGAGTTTTTTTTACGTAATAGTATTTGGTTTTTACCAACTAACTGGAAAGCAGCTACCTGAACTCTGGAAGACAAGACCACTGGAGCAGAACTGTAACCTGACCCTAGCTACAGCTGAGTTGTACCTTCCTCTGGCTAGTTCTAAGAGTAACCATACATCTTGGGATCCAGCAAACACCAACATGCTGTCTCGTTTGAACGTCTGCAATCATGAAGCATAGCATAGCATGATTTACTTTGACACTAAGATGTTGATGTAGAAATCAATGAGATTGGCTTTCTTGGGATTTAATTTCAAACCATTCAAATTGTATCTTGAGTCAGTTTTGTCCAACATTTCGAAAAGGATGTGAGAGAGATTATCTGTTTTCATATTTGAAGAGATAAGATAAATATCACCAGCATATGAGAACCTGACTATTGTAAAAATCTTAGTGAAAAAACAAATAGTGAAAAAAGAGAAGGGATGTCATTGCAGTACACAAGGAAAGTGAGGGATCAAAAAATCAAGCCCTGAGGAACGCCTGAATATCCCACCAACATTTTCCCCATCACCTGTTTTTATTAGTGTTGACATCGAACTAATATTATCATCATAGGAAATGAGAGGGCCCAACTCCATTTAAAAAATCCATAATTGAGAATTTTGATGTAGTGGACAGGTAATAAACAATACAATACTTCTTTATGTGTGAGCTTTCTATTAAATCAGTAATGCATTTTTATACAGTACTTACTTTTTCTCTAGTCCATAATCTTGGTCTCTCTAAATACTCCTCTCTGATTGTCGAGAAGATTCTAACAGCTGGTTTTTCCAAATACATTATTCTCTGCCATTTCAGAACAAAATAAGCCACAACCCACTTGAAATAGTATGAGAATCCTAGTAAAGAATACAATTTTTAAATTTTCACTTCTCATTCTTGATTTTCATTTTTAAGTTTTCAATTTTTTTAGTCCAAACTCACAGTTTGAACTGAAGGCTCCAATCGCCTCTACAGTCAGTTTTTTCCTGACTTCAGTCCATTTAAATAATTAAGTAAACAAATTTTCATCAGTCCATTTTTTGGCCGGAGCGCAGTCCGAATCTTGATAACAGACGATCAGTTCTACCTGTCAGTTCAAACTGATTGTCTGTAGAGGGCTTAAAAAAGTCCCTTCAAGATTTAAACTATTACGACAAATCAATTTGGATTTTGTCAAGAGAGAAATACTAGGGATGCAATCTTTGACCTTATAAAAAAATGGTTACCGTACTAAGAAAAAGGTAATGATAACATTTTTAGATTTATATAAAGCATTTGGTTACATTGATAAGCAAATTCTTGTTAAAAAGTTAAAACTTACAGGAGTAAAAGAAACGTCCCTAAATTGGTTTTAAAGTTACTTTGACAGCAGAAAACAGTACGTTTCCATCAATGGAGTTGACAGTGATAATACTGATATTAACTATGGGGTGGCCCAAGGTAGTACCCTGGGCCCAACCTTGTTTTTATATATATATATATATATAAACTGAATATTAAAGGAAGAACACTTTTATTCACTGATGACACCGCTCTTGTGTCCTCCGGTGCCAATAGTGATGAAGTGTATGATCAGGCATCATCTGACAGACATTTTGTAGAAAGTTATGGTCAAGCTAAATAACTGGTTTAACCGTAACTTTATACAAAATGTCCGCCAATCTATTTTCAACAAGACAGCTATCCAGGTCAGAGGGTGCTGAGGTTACACTCCTGTGGCGGGCGGAGACAGGTGGTGCCACCAAGAAAGATCTCGAGAACCCGATAGATCAAATAGAGTTTGGATATATCTTAACTTTAGGGAATGTCTCAAGTAAATGTTTACAGTTTCTTGAGACATCCATTATCTAAGCTATTTCCAAAGGGGAAGTAATAAATTTTAGTAGTGAGGGTGTTTTGTAACAATTTTAAAACATCTTGGATTCAAACAGCTTCAAAACGAATACAACCACTACCACAAAACAGACGTCTATCTAACGGATGTTGGTATTCAAGAGAGTAGGGGAAAAATAACAAAATATAAAGATAAACAATAAATTTATTTAGCTCTTTTTACCAAATTTAACACAACTTATCAATTTTCTCCCCCAAGACCGTCCGGGGCGTGATACAATTGAGCGTGTTGGACAATACAACTATCTTGGGGTGATCATTGATAGTAAACTAAGTTTGGTCCCACAGGTTCAGTATGTCAATAATGGATTGAGAACAATGATTTACACTTTTTCCCAGCTCCTGCACTTGTTGTCGGTTGTCCACTGGAGAAGTATGTTATGTTCAGTCTTGGCAGTATGTCTACAAAATCTTGGCATGGGGGCAATCTCTGCCTCTGTACTTGAGCTTCTTGTGGTTACACAGAGGACAATATTCAAACAAATTCTTAAAAGAGATCAAAGATATCAATCTCATTTCCTTTTTTAAAATTTGTCTGTACTTAATATCAGAAAGGTCTACTTAAAATTGATGTTTATATTTATTCAATCAAATAAAAGTAATATTTTTCCAATATACTCCACTCTTATCCAACTAAGAACAAAATTAAAATTGGCGTTCGTACTTCAAAATAAAAAAAAATGCCAACCAAATCACTAGTACCATATTACCAAGCCCATATTACACATAGTAATTAACCAAATTTGGTTAGAGGATGGGAGGATGATGACAGTATTGGGATTTTCCGTAGAAGAATAGGGAAGTGGCTCCAAGATATGGATGACGACGATGCGGAGACCTTATTTAAATCGCAATACATGGCTTGAATCACCAGCGTGGATATTATTTAATTCCTTTTTTATTTTTTTAGTACACATTGTCATTGTATTTAGTTTTTATGTTTAACTGAATCTCATTTTTTACACTTCTTTTTTGCTGCTTTTAATTTTTTAAACTACCAAAAATCTTTTTAACTCTTCAAATTCCTCATCAAAAATTCTTCTACATTTGTGTCTTTGCTGCTGCCTTGTAATATCCATTTTTCTCCTTTTTAAAGTAATTAATTTTTTTATGATTAACTTTTTGCATAGTTTTTACTATGCACGAGTATTTTAATAACATTCTCCTATTTTATTGTACTTAGTTTAGCGAGTGTTTTTTCCACAAGTGATTGACTGAGACTCTCCCCACTTGCAGATGTCTAGTCTTTGTGGGGACATTTCTGACCTTTTTCCAAGTCCTCACTTTATTATTATACGTTATGTGATTGTAATAGTAAATAAAATAAACAAATATGAGTGTGTTTTGTGTAGGCCCAAACAGTGTTTTGTGTGGCCCATACAGGGTGTTAAAAAAGCCCAGGAACGGTTCAATATTTTTTTAACCAATACAGTAGAGTCTCGCAAACTCGGCCTAATGTGGACCTAATGGCGGCCGAGTTAGCGAAATGCCGAGTTATCGGGAAAAGTAGGTTTAAACGAATAAAAGTTTTTTGATAGGTTATATGTACTGTATCATGTTATTATTCGTCAAATACACCACAGAAGGCATTAGATTTGAAGTTAAATCGACTTAAACACTACATAAGAACATTGCAAACATAATACGAAAAACAAATACAGTTCTGTACCCTGTAAATTATTGTTTTGTAAAAAAGTTGGTTATTGTTTTTTGTTTTTCGCACCTGGCTCTCTGTGAGCGGCATCGTCACTCAAGACGACGGAGAAACAGGATGTCCATTGCCGAAGCACCTTGCTGCTCAAAATACGTCAACGCACTTTCAACAGCTTTCAGTCCCTCGCTGTGACTCATTTTTATTTCAGTAGGCTTGCTTTTATCCTATAACTGTCCCGTTACAATTGACGCTCAAGGTCAATGCCCGCTCGCACGGAGAATACCCTCGTAGATTCAATATTATCGCATTCGCGTAGTATTTTGGTTTTACAAGGTCAAAATAATTTAATTTTTTACATTTAAATTTGTTTCCACTTTAATCCTCTGTGCGGCCGAGTTATCCGGACTGCCGAGTTATCGAGGGCCGAGTTTGCAAGACTCAACTGTATACATAAAACAGTAACAATTAATTGGTTTATAAACGAGACTTATAAACTTATAAACGACAGATGCCTCCACCTGCCACCGTGGCGGTGTTCGCGATAAATAGACGTTGCAGCGTCTTTACCACTCCGAGGGTTAAAGCAAAAACTGTCATTATGTCATAAGCAGTAAATTGAAAATCTCAAAATGTAAGCGTAGGATAATATGGACAATAAATTAAAAGGCTTGATAATAATTTTTTTTTACTCCATAAGTTTCCATTTTTAAAGTTTTAAATTTCTAATGTTAACCTTGTGGGGAATAAGTTTGTTTACTAATTTTCTACAACAACAAAATTGGTTTTCTTAAAATACACCTGTTGGTTTAGCAATATGCTTTACCATCTGAATCATTATTAATTTAAAACAATGAAGTAAATATGTGCTGTACAAAATGAACAGCTTTATTCGCCTCGTTAATAGTTTACGGTTTTTGGGGATTACGTTTTTATATTTTTTGTTTTTTGTCTGATTTAAAAGTCAATTGTTTATATGTTGGCCAAATAAAAATAATTACAATGTTTATATACCTATACCACATTTATTATAATAATCAGCTGTTGTATATCTAAATATATAAAACAAAGTCGTGTTAGTTACACCATTTATAACTCCAGAACGGCTGTTAGATTATGCAAGTATTATTATAAAAAATGCTGCGATTCAGAAAATTTAATCTTTCCTATGAAAAACATATTACAGTTAGGTTTGATTTGGGTTTAGGTTGGATTATAAAATTGTGAATCAATCCACTCAGATTTAATTGTTTTGTGGGAATGTTATTAATATATGTCTTATCATTTCCGTATTGTCATTAACTATGCAGCGACCCAGAATATCTTATGAAGTTTGCCGGGTTAGCTAGTCCTGTATAAGATTAACATTGTAGCCCCAAAATACAATGTACTGTGTTTACATTTAAATACCTCAAACATCTCAGTAACTATTTGAGATAGATCAAAACTTCCAAGGTACTACATTATGAGGTTTTTTGAACTGATTCTAATGGTAAAAGATCAAATTATTAAAAATTACTTATGAACCCATTTTGGGATACAAAGCCCACCCAAACTACTTGTTCCGATTGACCAAAATATCTGGATTAAGAACTCATCTGAGTACATGAGAGAATACATATCTCTACCAAATTCGGTCTCAATTGGACCATTTTTATGAGAATAATCGTGTTAATACATTGAGTAATCGTGAGTAATACATACATATCTGTACACTAGCGTTACCCGTCATGCGTTGCTGCAATGTACGAAACAGATTACTTAGGTTTAGGTTTTGTGAAACCTATTATTATTACCTTTCTGAGAAGTCAGTCTATCCAGGTATTTAAACACTTTATATTTTTAACTGAAATGGCAACCTACCCAGATAGGTATTTTAAGAAAAGTATGAATGAGAAATGAGTGTAGGATGATTGTGGCATGATCTTGTAGTCTTCTTACTGACTGAGGCTGACATGTTCCTTGGACAGAACTGTTAATTAACCCTAGACAGGGCGCGTCAACTTTCATTACATTATGAGGCCCGTGGCCTAAAATCGACTGTCGTACAACCTTTCAGACTTTGACCATATTTACAAAGGTTTTTGACGCTAATGAAACAAAAACATTCATTCAAATCAAACCATATGTAAGTGGAAATGAGAGTAACACTTTAAAAAATAATTTAACTGTGTTAAATTAAAAATATAAACAAATCAAGGCATGTGGCCTAAAATTAACCGCAAATTACCCAAATGAACCTAAAAATGA
The DNA here is from genome assembly GCA_023375725.1 of Nephotettix cincticeps. Lineage (NCBI taxonomy): Eukaryota > Metazoa > Arthropoda > Insecta > Hemiptera > Cicadellidae > Nephotettix > Nephotettix cincticeps. Next base: position 110,611,438 of record CM041786.1, on the reverse strand, counting down.
CTGCATTTCGAAAACAACATTCTGGCCAAGACAAAGGTTTGGACAGTACTGGCTGAAATTAGTTCGAGTGGTGTCAGTAGGTTATGGGTATGAATGTAACAAAGCCATGACCCTAACAGCGGAGAAAAACTGAAAATAGTTTTTTGTGCAATCATTTTTGCGCCTTGAACCCTTTCTATGGTTAACAGCCCAACAGTCAATGGCATATCTAAGGGACCTTCAGTTTAACATGGAGTCCGAACCACTGCCTCTGAATTACGAACTGGTCTAATTATGAGGATGTTCTTTGCAGATTAACGTAGTATTCAATAGTATGGACTTTATTCACACAAGAGATCACTACACCCACCAACCATCGCTCACAACTATCCATAATTCCTGACCTTCAAGTAGCTGGATTACAGGACACGCCACGGAATGTTACATACATTAAGTTGATTTTTATATATAATTCAAGCCAAATTAGGTATAGTAAATTAGTATTCACATTGATTTGAAACATTAAAACATATGAAAAATTTAGACGGACTATATATCATCTAACATCTTTAATTATTTTAGAACCTGGTAAATATACTAACTCAAAATCAAATCTTCGTTGATAATACACAACCTTTTAACCTTTGTACAACGTTTTAAAAATTTCAGATATCAAAAGGTAAATATAAAAAATATACCACAGCTGATCATTATAATACACGTAATATGTATAAACATTGTAATTATTGTTTGTTGGCTAACACGTAAACGTATGATTTTTAATCCTAATAATAATCTCCGAAAACTGTAAAATGTCCATGTGGCGAATAAAACTTTTCATTTTGTACTACACATGTTTACTTTACAGTTTTACATTAATGAAAGATTGAGACGGCATTGGATAGTAAAGCATATGGCTAATTGTTTACATTAGAACAAATTACAGTTTAAAGAAACTTTAAAATTACTTAATCACAGCTGTTGGTTTTGTAAACACTAAATTTTTAAAAGCTAACACTGCTCCCTTAGCCCTCTGGGTCAAAGCCCTTTAGAAGGATTTGAACCAAACTTCTCAAAAACCATCCTCAGATCATTCTTAATAATGCCTGAAAGTTTCATTACAATCTTTTGAGCGGTTCTGGAGTCTAGCAAACATAGTCTGGAGTCATCACATACAAACATACTTTATCTTTGATATATTAAGATATATACTTAAATATATATTATAAATATAAATCTTATTGACTATTGTTTATGGTCTCTGGGCACTTCAAAACGAAAATGTAACAAGACCCCAGGCTTAGATCTTGCCATGAGAACTACGGTAATAACTTTTTTAAATTTTCTTCTTCTTAGCTGCCAATTTTTTTAACGAGATAATATACACCCTAGTGCAGGACTTATACGTTCTGGTAACAGTGCCAAATTTTGCCTGTTATCTAATTATCTAATTTTGTGCGGTTCTACGAAAAGTTATTTTCATAAAATCAGTTCTATTATCACTGGCATATTTTGAGAAATGTTTGATCAAATGACAAAATCATGTTGATAAATCAGAAATTCAAAATTATTTTGGTAATAAAAATAATGATTATAATGTCAAAATAAAAAAAATCTTACCTAGTTGTGGATACTTCCAGGAAAGAAAAGGTAGAAATATAACTATGCATATATAAAGAAATGAAGTCAGCTCCATTCTTCCTACAGCAAATTGAATTGACCTAGTTATCACACAATTATTTAGCTTATCATTCAACAACGATATGCAGACTTGCCAACCTTAACATTAAACAACACTTTAAGTTAATTATGTAACTCGTTCAAACTTCTAAATATTACTGTTGAAGGCAAGAGGAATGGACATTAAACTTAAATAAAAGCTGTACAAAAAAGATGAAAGCAATAGCTCGCTCTCTTTAGATGACTGTCTGATGAAGCAGTTAGAGCAATATTTGCTTAACAGTTCAACAACTGATAATCCTAATCCATTTAATGAGTAACAGATAGATAGCACTTGAGTACCTTAATTCTCTTGATAAAATAATCATAAGCATGAAGTCATCTGATAAAATGTTCTTTTTTAAATTTCCCCTAAATATACCGAACATAAATGGACCGTTTGTAACTAAGTTAAAAACATTGTTTTTCTATCTTGTTACTTTTTTGATTGTTAAAATTTAAACTGTAAACTGACATTTATTTCTCTATTAAATAATAAGTAATCCAATCCAATACTATAATACGAGCAAGGTTTGTATATATATATTTGCACACGGATCTCGAAAACGGCACTAAGGATTTTCTTTAAATTTTGGAAATAACTAATTTCTGAGTAGAAAATAAGTTCTAGATAGATTTAATGTCCAGGAAAATTCTTGTTTTCTTGTAATATTAAGTTTAAAATCTAAAAATTTAACATTACGCTTATGGAGAATCAAATGTAAACAATACAAATCAAAACAGCTGTTTATAACCGTTTGACAGTTGTTGAGTGAAGATGGTGGCAAACAATATGTGAATAGAGGTTTTGCATTAATATTTATTTTATGTATGTAATTAATGAAAAATTATCAAATTACCAAACAATTTGTAAAAACTAAAGGGTAAAATAACTGTGCGAAATAAAAGCAGAGAAAATTATTTCCAAAATCTTTTGTGTTTTGAAAGAAAACATATTCATTCTATTGCTTGAAGCCACTGTAACAAACCAATTAACTGGTGTAAATTAAATTTATCTTTTGCTTTTCAATCCTCATTCCTTTTCTAGCAAAAATTTGATCACAGGATAATAATAACAAACTGTATGGACATTTAAATTCAGTGTATGATTAGCTAAAACAATTGAGGTTGGCCAAAAACTCTTAAACGACGACGACAACTTGGCCGACACCGTACTCAGTTAGTAGCGCTCAGGTATTACGTACACAAGGTCGCGTGATCGATCCACACCCGAGGGCTATATTTTTGTTCAGTATTTATGCCATATTAATTAAGGGGTATTTAAACCACATAAATGTTTTCATTAAGCAGTAAATTTGTTTTAATTTTGTTAATTAACTCGTAAAAACATGTATTATTCTATCCGAGCAAAGCTCGGTCACCAGGTACTATAAATATAATATAATAAAATAAATAATAAATCTGATTTGATTCTGAAATTATATTACCCATAGACTGATAAAATCTTTAAAATTTTGACATGGATATATCTAAGCTCTGGGAGCAGTGTTGGCAGCCTATGACTGTAAGATATCATTTGACAATGATTGTGGAGATAGGATGAAACAAATAAAAATAACACATAAAAACATTAGCCTAATTTATTCTTGCTAATTGTAAAATAAATAACAATGGAAAACTATAAAAATATCACCAGTAAATTGCAGTTGGGAGGAATGTCGTTGTTTATTTAGTTTTCTTGTCATCCACCTCAGTCTCTAATTCTCCCATTACGACTGCGGCTTCATCTATCCTCGTTTTGTCAACGGGGTACAACCTGTCAACAACCAGTGTTCAGCCTTCATGCTATTTTGCTATTACATGTGTGCTTTGCTATTACATGTGTGCTTCTACTTCATAATTAAATTAGGACCCAGCAAATTGAAAACATGACTGTTGTTGGACAATTTCTCATCTTATAGAATAATCTAACAACAATGAGTTACCCTTGATATCAGTTTATCTGGTTTACTAAAACATGTTTGCTGATTTAATTTTTTGTATCCTTGTAAAAAATATAACCTTAGTAATTGTCCAACAAAATATTTAATAACTAATTCTTATTGTTTTGATTATTAAGATGACAGTTGAGAAATCCTAAATAATGATAGACTACAGATTTCTAAAACCACAAATAATGAAGAGAGAAAGTGATTGGTTTAATTGGATGCCTAGTGTGGTTGGTAACGTTAACCTTTGGTTTTTGTGTCGTCCAATACCATCGCGTCTATCATAGTCCCGATAAATCAATTTTAATCTTATTAAATTCACAATGCATTAATGTATTAAATCCAAAAGGCTGAGAATGAAAAACCGGCCATTCCATATGTTTTAACAATCCTGCAGAGGATGTGTATGTGTATGTATGTGTGGACACTACATTAGTACTCTAGGGAAATATATTTCCTGTTTCCATAAATAATCCTCTTTCTTTATAAACATTTCTTTCATACAGACATAAATTTATTTGAAAACCTTTTTTTAAATTGAATTATTGTATAACCAACAATTATGTTAGTTATCATTAATTTTGATAGCTAAGTAACTTATCTGCCTTTTACACTTGGCCAACGGTTTGAACAGAAAGCCAAAGCCTGTAATAGTCAATCGCATCATTCATGATAACGTTCGGAGTTTTGTTAAGATCAGGAGTTACTTATGTTGGGATCAACCCAGCTGCATTAACAGTTGACAGTTTAATTAGTTTTTTACTTGAAATTCTTGAAATAAACTACATATTTTTGTATACTGGGTGTGACATTGGTAATATTATTGGGGCATATTAGTTTTCTGAAACTGTATACATAAAAATCCCTAAATAAGATTTGGTGTGTTGTGGATAGCCCAATAACTCCCAAATCTCTATCAGTTTTGTCGTAGACTCCAGATTCCCATGTAGTAGGCTACATAAAGATTTTATTACTACCAGTCTATTTGTACTATGCCTGCTTACTTCTTGCTTTCATTTTATTATTACTAACTAATTAGGAGGACCTACTACTAATATCACGTCCTACCACAACTTACCATCTCTGATAAAGGTATACGACAAAGACCACATCGTCTCTGAAGCAAGCCAGCCTATGAGCTGTAGGCATCGTAATGATGAAGGCAAATACATCATCAATGAAAGTGTTGAAGGCCTGGACATAAAATATAAATTGGGCTTAGAGAAAAAAAGAACCAGAATAGATCAGTCTGTAAGCAGCCTACAGATGTAATAATTAATGGATGGCAGTAGTCAGTATTTCTGAAAGGTACGGTAAAGGTTGGTGGCCTTATTGTGCTCTAGGTTTTAATATTTTCTAAAAAAACTTAAATACCTATCAAAATAGGCCTATGCAGTGAATACCATTCAGCAAAATACCATTGCGGCATTAGTCATATAGCTTAGGTAAAGGTGAGCACTCATGATCATTGTTACCCTTGTACCTACCTAATCCACATAATAATTAGAGCTTTTGTATTTCTATGACTCAATCTATTGATACTTAAATAATATAATACCATCAAATGGCCAAGCCATATTGAATTACAATATAAATATGTTTAAATAATATTGAACAATATTTAAACATACTACACATATTATGTGTTTGGAAGTAACAAAAACTTGGCCTATCTTAGTTTTTTGACCCAGAGAAGTAATTAATTTTGTATAGTGTTAACCCTTTGAGGACCGACTAATGATATATCGACAGTAGCCAGTACCGCAAAAAGCCCCCGCTGACAAAATATTGTCAGCTAGTAGTTTTACATATAGTATATACTCTCTGGAACATTTTAGCCTAACTCATTTCATTTTAAACGTCTTTGGTTTCATCTTTTACTGTCTGGATGGTTTTTGTTGTTGTAGCTACAGCCAGAAATAAATAATGCATTGGTATAATCATCTGTTTGTTTACTGTTGTGAACGTAAACAACATATGTTGTATCAACATTTTCTATGATTCGGTAACATTTTCATTCTCGGTCAAAATTCTATGAAAATTTGTACACACACTCTCTATAATGTAAGTAATAACTTAAAAGTGTAATTTCCAATGGTAAAATTATTCTTTACTAGTAAGTTGTGACAACAAAAGAAATCCATTTCAATTATTATATTATTTGCAGTTTTGATATGTATATTTAAAATCTAGCATCAATATATCATTATTAGTTGCTAGGGTAAAAAATCATTCAGATATATTAAATATTGGTTTCAGTACAAACCTATTTACACACCATCACAAAAATTTCACATAATATTTTTCGAATAGCATACCGGCTCAGGGCATTTAAAAAGAAAATTCAGACCTGTATAAAAATTATAAAATGGCTCAGGCTCAAAGGGTTAATATTAGTTTGAGCTCCATTAATCATGTCCGATGATATTTTATTGTTAACCTGTTGAATCCTATCTATGTGCCCGTGTGTCCATGTACTAGCCACGCTCCCAGCCCAGCGACATGCCACCGATCAGTGAATTTGCCGATTTTTACAGTTTGAATTTGCCGCACTCTCGGAAACAATGTAAGAATAAAAATATGCCGTGTTATACATCGTTGTACTCGGGGAAGTCTGGCCTTTCAAATAATGTATTTCGTTTTGCGCTAGCTGTAACGGCATGCCTGCAAGGAGCAATAAACTTCAGCAGTTGTTGTCAACAAGTTACAGTCATATATTTTACATATAGTGTCATATACATAGATTACACAGATGTAGTTTACATATGTGTTTACATATAGTTTACAGATCACCAGTTGCATAATATTGATTGATTTGTTGTTTGTTTACCTCCATCAATTCTGAATTGTAAATGGATTTTACAGATGATTTTAATTATTTAGCCTATGTTTTATACTTTGTTATTTTACTGAAGTTATTTTTACAAATCCATTTTTGACCACCGGTAGACCTTTTTATGTATATATATATATATATATATATATATATATATATATATATATATATATATATATACTAGCTGACCCGGCGAACTTCGTAACGCCTCACAGTAAACACATGTTAACTTTAAGATTTCCATGTTCTGAAGTCGAATAGCAATACGGCTTCATTGTGAAAGGTTATATATTCTGGGTCGCTGCATAGTGAATAACAATACTGAAACGATAAAACATATTAATATCATTCCCATAAAACAAATAAATCTGAGTGGATTAATTCGCAATTTTCAAATCCAATCCAAACCCAAACGAAACCTAACTGTAATACGGCTTTTATAGGAAAGATATACAACAGCTGATTATTATAATAAACGTAATAATATAAACATTGTAATTATCATATAAACACATGACTTTAATTAATCAGACAGAAAATAAAAATATAAATACATAATCCCCTAAAACCGTTAACTATTAACGTGGTGATTAAAGCTGTTCATTTTTTACAGTACACATTTACTTCATAGTTTAACATTAATGAATGATTCAGATGGCATTGGATAGTAAAGCATACGGTATTTCTAATGGAAAGTAAACCAATCAGCTGTAGCTAAGAAATCAAATGTTTTCATTGTAGACAATTTGTAAACAAACTTACTCTCCATAAGGTTAACATTAGAAATTTAAAACGCCATAAAATGGAAACTTATGGGGTTTTCGAAAATATTTTTTCACTAAAACCTTCCCGGACACATATAGAGCAACTTCCTAAAATTTCATGGCGATCGGATGAGTAGTTTGGCAACGCATAAAGGACAGACAGACAGACAGACAGACATACATTCAATTTTATATATAGATATATATATATAATAATAAGAGATATATACATATATATATAATATATATCAAACAATTATTAATAATTATTAATTAATTATTAACAATTATTAATTAAGGTATTAATAGTAGCCCTCATTTACCAACTCAATTTTATATATATGTGTGTGTGTGTGTCTGTGAACACTCATAAAAATGGTCTGATTGAGGCCAAATTTGGTAGGGACGTGTATTCCTACATTTAATCGGACGAGTTTGTAAACCAGACATATGGATCAATCGGAACGGGTAGTTTGGGGGGGGGGGTTGTACTCAAAAATTGGGTTTTTTGTGTTTTTCATATGTAATTAAAAAATTTTTTAAATTTTATCTTTCACCATTAGAATCGGCTTAAAAACCACACAATTTAGTTCCTTAAAGTTTTTCTCTATCTCCATTGGTTACTGAGATATTAGAACATCTAAACATGGTACGTTATATTTTGGGACTCCAATGTTAATCTTATGGAGGATGAAGAAAAATTATTGTTTCATTTATCAATCAATATTTTTGGATTAAACTTGGTATTTACCTTTATGTGGTTGAAATCTTATGCTTCAAATGCTTAAAATCATAGTTTATGTGTTTATCATGGCAGCTAACCTGCATACTCTTTTTCCATGTTAATCATATAGAGAATAGGCAAACTCCTTTATTTATGGACAGATGACTATGAAACTTGTTTTTTGCCAGGCATTTTTACCATAAACTATTTTTATTTTAACCATATACCGTGTTATCATAATCTAGACATAAATAAAGGAGTTTGCCTATTCTCCATAAGATTAACATGGGAAAGAGTATGCAGGTTTGCTGCTGTGAGGAACACATAAACTATGATATTTAGCATAAACGTATGGATCCTAACCACATGAAGCTAAATTTTCATCCACAACAATTGGTTAATAAGGGAAATATTAATTTTTCCTTATCTTCCATAAGATTGGAGCCCCTAAATACAATGTACTGTATTTAGATTGAAATGAAAAATGAAATTTATTCCCTCAGTGCATTTACAAATCAATACATAAAAAAAATTTCTTAGGAGTCATTTTACCATTATATCCGGTTCTGATGGTATTTACAAGTCACTTTGTCCTGTGATATCAGTCGTCCACTTTACTGATAAGCATAGCGAGAGTGAGAGTGGTTACAGTTCACTTTCACTTTTAACACCACTTACTTACTTATATTACTATTGTATGGAAACAACTATGAACACATTGAAATTAACTACAGGTACTTGAAAAACAATTAAATCTAATGAACTCTTACTTCAAAATTTCTAAAAAGTTATATATAGGGTATTTTCTTTGTCAAAGAGCCACTTTTTCAATTCTAGTGAAAATTTAGACAAAGATTTTGTGTTTTTAATTTCCCTTAGGATATCATTAAAACATTTTGGACCTAGAAATACAAAGCTCGACCTGGACCTTTCGAGAAAAGCTCGAACCAAGTTTTCCAGACTTTTGATCTCTTAAAATTTTGCTTTATGAAATTTCTTGTTAGGTATGTTTGTCCAAATAAAATCTCATTAATTATTGTTTGCCCACTACGATTATAAAAAATTCTTAGCACTTTATAAATATAAAGGTGTTTTATTGGAAGATGTATAATTCCTTAAGTAATGATTCTGTGTTATTCCTAATTAGTCAACTAAAAATTTATAAGATCCTCCCCAACAATGCACTGCATATTGCAAGCGTGAGTTTATCAAAGCAAAATAAATCGTTCTTAGAAAATTTCTTTGCAGAATATTTCTTAAATAATAAAATTTACGAGTATGATTTCTTATAGATGCGTAAAGCTATTCAACATATTTTTCCATTCCAATTTTTGATCAATATAAATCCCTAAATATTTAAAAGACTCGACTTTTTCCATTAATTCACAATTACAGTTAGCAACATCACTACAGTTCAGAAGATTATTAAGCAATTCATTAATTATTAACCAAGAATCATTAATCAACCATTAACCAAGATCATTAATCAAGAACAGGGTGGCTGACGTCACCAATACCTGTGGCACACCGCTAGTCACCACCATGAGCTGACTGATAGAATTTCTGATTCTAACTCTTTGCTCACAGATGATCGGAACAATTGAACGCAACCGCTCTTAAACAAATTTGTTCAAGTTTGTTTAATAAAAGTTCATGGTTCACCATATCAAACGCTTTTCTGAAATCTATAAAAAGAGATGTGGCTTTGTTTTTAGAATTCATGGTTTTATACAATATTATGTAAAATTTTGTTTGAATCCAATATATGAAAAAATCAGACAAGAAAGAAATAATACATGCTAACACTCCACCAATTTAAATACAGTGAAATTTAAATTACAGTGGAACTTGGATAATTCGAACTTCTGTAATTCGAAAACTTCTTTATTTCGAAGTTTTGTCTTGGTCCCTAGAATTTTATATAAAAACAATGTTAAAATATCTGGGTTAATTCAAATAATATTTTGGATAATTCGAAGTTTTTACAGCGGAAATCTATAGTGTGTGTATAAGTGAACAAGTCATTGTGTGCGATTTTCCAGGAAACGACGTTCGGGCTTCCTGTCCTCAGACTATTTTTAGCTAGATCAACGTGCCCACCCCACTCACTAGTCCACTACTGCTCATAAATCACAACATTGACATCTGTGTGTATCATCGGTGCATCGGTGGTGGTTTGTTCCGATATTCGTCGTCTGCTTTCATGTTAACACGTCGTGTGTATGATGGCTTCGTCAAAGCGAACCTACAAATCTCTGACGTTGCAAGAATAAATAGCGGCGATCAAGGAGGTAGAGAAGGGATTTGAAAAAGTTTGTAATAGCTAGTTTCGGGATCCCTCCAAACACATTATTGACATTTAACAAAAATTAGGATTTTTAATCAATAATATCTACATTAAACTAACTTTTTTAATATACAATGTTAAAACATTATGTTTGATTGTTTATTTCAACCACTTGCATAAACTTTTCTAATTCGAATTTTTGGATAATTCGAATTTTTTTCTGGTCCCTTGAGGTTCGAATTATCCAAGTTCTACTGTATTACATGATATTTATTTACATTTACAAATTAAGATTATCAAATTAGGTTAAACATTTGTACTTCTTGATGATGGGATGATTCCCGAAACATGTCGAAGAAATAATTAAACTGTTTTTTAAGTGTACTAGGTTGACTTATTTAAATATAATTATATTAGTAGCCCTATTTGATGAACTAAAGAGTGGAATATAAATATATATTTTACCGATTATTTCATCGAATAGGGCTACTAATATTATTATATTGAAATAATTGGACCATGTACCCTTAAATATATATATATATATATGTATAAACATTTTAACGACTATTGTTTTTGGTCTGTGGACACCTAAAGACGAAAAAATAACATGGTCCCGGGCTTAAGTATTGCCATGAGACCTACGGTAATAGCTTCTTCTCTATGGGAAATTCGCTAAAATAGGAAACTCATATATTATTCCAAAAAACAAGAAACGGTTAACATAAATCACTATTTTCAGTAATACAACAATGTTTACAAATGTTACTACGACGACGCGACAGCTGTCAGCAGCCGACAAGGAAGCAAATCAGACGAACAACAAATCAGTAATACAGTGGAACTTGGTTATAACGTCATTGAAGGGACCACACAATTAATGACGCTATATCAGAGTGACGCTATAAAAGAGGTTACATAATTTTAATTTAAAACCGAGGAAAATAGGGAAACACATTTTTTACATGAAATTACGACATTTAATGAAGGTAATTTGAAATACACCGTAAGTTTATGTTTATGACTGACTATATAAAAAATCGAATTTGAAAATATTGCAATGAAGTTCGGCTTGGTGAATTCAACTGTTGGTTCGATTTTAAAAAACAAGCCCGAACACACGTCTGCTATCTTACGTCCCTCCTCACACGCTCTTATAACTCACACATTTTCTTCAGCAAAACCTTTCTCTTAACACTTGCCATTATTTTTCAATACTGTATTCGTAAATTAAAATAACGAAAAACAAACTGTAAAAGACATACACTGAACTAACGATATCTACACGAACTGTAGGTACCTACGAACGGCATCACAGTGCTTTGATGCGACGTGAGTCACTGACACTGACCTTGATGACCGGCGACAGCGGATATAGGGTAGGGGAGGGGGTTGGGGTGGTTAGCGGTAGGACAGCAATAAAATGCCGTTTCTAAAAATAGAATGTAACTAAACAATAGCCGCAGCCCTCACGTTGCACCACCGACCGAACTTTCTCTATTTAGCTATATGTTGATTTCATCTCGGCCCGATTTTCTTGACGTTATACACGAGGTTTGAGAATTTACTGACGATATATCCGAGTTTTTTTCCTATGTAAATACATATAGTTTGACGGGACCTAAAAATAAATGACGTTATATCCGAGTTGACGTTATGGCCGAGGCCGCAATAACCGAGTTGCACTGTATCTATCAGATTTTTTCGAAACATAAACCAAATGACTGATTAAATGATTTTCTATCGATTTATATGTAAGTACCTGGTGACCGAGCTTTGCTCGTATAGAATAAGACATGTTTTTACAAGTTAATTAGCAAAATTAAAACAAATTTACTGCTCAATGAAAACATTTATGTGGTTTAAATAAAACAGTTTTCATAATCCTTAATTAATATGGCATAAATACTGAATAAAAATAAAGCCCTCGGGTGGGGATCGATCACGCGACCTTGCGTACGTAAGATTTGAGCGCTACTAACTGAGCTAAGGCTTCGGTCTAGTTCGTGACGTCGTTTAAGGGTTTTTGTCCAACCTCAATTGTTTTAGCTAATCTTATATTTAAATGTCGATACAGTTTGTTATTATTATCCTGTGATCAACTGTTTTTGGTAGAAAAGGAATGAGGATTGAAAAGCAAAAGAGAAATTTAATTTACACCAGTTAATTGGTGTGTTACAAGCAATAGAATGAATACGTTTTCTTTCAAAACACAAAAGATTTTGGAAATCATTTTCTCTGCTTTTATTTCACACAGTCATTTTACCCTTTAGTTTTTACAAATTGTTTAGTAATTTGAGAATTTTCCATTTATTACATACATAAAATAAATATTAATGCAAAACCTCTATTCACATATTGTTTGCCACCATCTTCAATCAACAACTGTCAAACGGTTATAAACAGCTGTTTTGGTTTGTATTGTTTATATTTTATTCTCCATAAGCGTAATGTTAAATTTTTAGATTTTAAACTTAATATTACAAGAAAACACGAATTTTCCTGGACATTAGACCTACCTAGAACTTATTTTCTACTCGGAAATAGTTATTTCCAAAATTTAAAGAAATTCCTTAGTGCCGTTTTCGAGATCCGTGTGCATATATATATACAAATCTTGCTCGTATTATAGTATTGGACGCAAAGCGTTAAAATGGAGGAGTCTTGGAGAAATATCGACTTTTTCTACCGAATGCACATGCGCCATATATACGGTGTTGCCAGTACAGAAGGTACCTATTATTTTTGCTGGCCAATAGGGTTGCATTATTTCCCCTTTGTGGGCCTCAGACCCACTGTGGGTACTCAGCAAATTTCCAAATCAATAACATAATAATAATAATATATGACAAGTTGAATCATTATCTGTTGATAAATATGAAAGTTATTAGTCTATTCTCCATAAGATTAACATGGGAAAGAGTATGCAGGTTTGGTGCTGCGAGGAATGCTGAAAGTAGGTGTTTCTAGCGTAAAAAATTTATATTTTGACCATTTATACCAAGTTTCATCAACATTTGTCCACAAATAAAGGAGTTTACCTAATCTCTATTATTCATATTTTTTTTCTCTTGGTCTCGATCGGACCATTTTACAACAGTTATCGTGTTCACAGACACACACACGCATATATATATATATATATATACTAGCTAACCCGGCGAACTTCGTAACGCCTAACAGTAAGTACGTGTTAACTTTAAGATTGGCCATGTTTTGAAGTTGAATAGCATTACAGCTTCGTTGTGAAAGATTAGATATTCTGGGTTGTGGAATACTTAATAACAATACTGAAACTATAAGACATATTCAATCAAAGATCATTAAAACTGGTCCAGCCGTTTCTCGAGTTATGAATGGTGTAACTTATACGACTTAGTATTATATAATATGTATGGTAATTTTAAACAATAAAATTGGTTAACATATGACATTTAATTGGACACGAAATAAAAAATAGGTACATAAATCCCCAACATAGCAACATAGCAAGTAAAACTATTCATTTTGTACAGTATTTATTTACTTTATAGATTTAAATTGACGATTGGTGCAGGTGACATTGAATATCAAATGACATTGCTAATGGAAAGTAAACCAACAGCTGTAGCTTTAGAAATCAGATGTTTTGATTGTAGACAATTTGTAAACAAACTTATTTCCTATAAGGTTAACATTAGAAATTAAAAACACCATAAAATGGAAACTTATGGAAACTGAATATGCCTAAAGCATGACTGAAGCAGAGACGAATCCAAAAAAATCAAAGATCATTAAAATCGGTCCAGCCGTTCTCGAGTTATATAACCTAACACGACTTTGTTTTACATATTTAGATATAATACATATATATATATATATATATATATGTATATATATATGTATATATATATGTATATATATATATGTATATATATATATCTTAACGACTATTGTTTTTGGCCTCTGGGCATCTAAAGACAAGTAAGTTAGCAAAATAAATCCGGGCTGGGGAAATGCCTGGTTTTGCTGAACCTGGGATTCAAGAGTTTAACAGGCAAGAGACTCGTTGAATAAGATATATGAGTAGCACGGCACTGAAGATGGTATTATTGCCGAAACATGAACACCACGTTTCATAAAACCTGAACTGTATGACACAAGTATGTTAATATTAGCATTTAAATTAACAATAATGTTTTAATACAATTTCTCAGAAAAATAATTTAATTGATGATAATAAAAACTGACCTTATACATAAAGGACCGCCAGGGCAGATGACCGACAGACTTGAGCCGGTAGTTGATAAACAGCTGAGGCAACATGAATAGGAACCCAAACGCATAAACTCCATTCACCAAACTATGAATGCACCATGAGTACCAGCTGGAACCATCAAAGACCTCTTTGTACATGTACACAGGACTTCTATGCAAAATAAAACACCTAATCTACATTGCTATAAAAAAATATTTATTGTTATGTTCCCTTCAGTAATTTAGTGTGCACTAAAAATATCTATTACATGATTAGAAAGACAGGATACTTGTAAGCATTGTATCCTCAACCTGGATGTGACTTGTCACTTACCTGCGATGAGATTCATACACGAGTGAGTACACAGCCGCTCCTAAACAGAGAGGGTATAATACATATGATAGGTACTTCATACTTTCAGCATCAAACTTTCTTGTGTCTTCTTCTGCCTTTGTAAGAATTTGAGGCTTCAGTTTAAATCTCCTCCAATCTATAGGGGTTATTTTCTGTACTTTCCAAACCTGTAAAACTCAAACTTAGTAAGTTCTTGTTTATTAGCAATTATCAACCAAATTTGCCGCAATCATAAACTAGTTAAGTGCAAAGTAGCTAAAATATTCTTAATACTTAGCTATTTTTATTCAAAAATTAATAACCTAAAATTTTCAGATCTAAAATGATAGATCAACAAACCACTAACATGAAAAGTAAATACTGACCTAAATACCCCCGTCGCAGCAGACCTGCGTACTTAGCGAATTTCCAAAATCAATAACATAATAATATCTGACAAGTTTTATCATTATCTGTCAATAAATATAAGCATTATTATTTTATTATTTTTTTAAATCTACTCTCCATAAGATTAACAAGGGAAAGAGTATGCAGGTTTGCTGCTGTGAGGAACGCTGAAAGTAGGTGTTTCTAACGTAAACAATTTATATTTTGACCATTTATATCAAGTTTCATCAACATCTGTCCAGAAATAAAGGAGTTTACCCAAACTCTATACGATTAACATGGGAAAAGAGTATGCGGGTTTGCTGCCATGATAAACACATAAACTATAATTTTTAAGCATAAATGTATGGACCTCAACCACATGAAGCTAAATATCAAGTTTCATCCAAAAATATTAGATAATAAATGAAACATTAATTTTTTCTTATCCTCCATAAGATTAACATTTGAGCCCAAAAATACAACGTACTGTGTTTAGATTTTTTAATATCTCGGTAACCGTTAGAGGTAGAGAAAAACTTTAACAAACTTATTTGTGTAGTTTTTTAAGCTGGTTCCAATGGTGAAATATAAAATTAGAAATTTTTAAAAATTACATGTGAAAAACGCAAAAAACCCCATTTTGAGGTACAAAACCCCCCCAAACTACCTGTTCCCATTGACCGATATGTCTGCTTTACGAACTCGTCTAAGCATATGTAGGAATACACGTCTCTACCGAATTTCGTCGGACCATTTTTACGAGAGTTATCATGTTCACAGACACATATGTATATGTATATATAAATATATACATATATACATATATATATATATATATATATATATATATATAATTTTAACGACTTTTGTTTTTGGACTCTGGGCACCTATAGACGAAAAAATAACATGGTCCCGGGCTTAAGTCTTACCATGAGACCTACGGTAATAGCTTCTTCCCTATGGGAAATTCTCTAAAACAGGCTATGAATTAGTGAAAAATCATCTTAATTTAAGATTTTTTTAAATCATTTTAACTTCTATCTTTTTAATTTAAGGAGGATAATATGTATATACTCTGACAGACAAATAAAGATAAAGTGTCTTTGCTTGACTTTTGTTTGCCATTTGAACGCACCAAACAAGAGAGGTGCATTTTATCCATTTATACATCATTTTAAATATTAAATTTTTCCAATTAAACTTCCATTGACCTTAAATTGATTAAACAGATTGTGATGATTTCAATTGCCATGAGTTACATGATATGTGTGTCAGAGATACAAGAGTAAACAAATGCAGCAATGTGCAATATAATGACATTTTTAGACTGAGATGAAGTCTCTGTTAGAATGACAAACAGGTTGCTTCAGCTTCAGTTCCAATATTGCACAGGCCAGTCACCTCAATGAGTGTTGACATGCCGGCAGGTATCAACACCAGTAAAGATGTGTCCTCTTCCATCAAGTACAAGAACACAATCAGCTGACTGAAGGCTCTCCACATCACTGTTCGTGGCGAGAGCCCTGCCAGTGTCTTCCTTGTACGCCAAAAGTTCACATCGTTCTTCAGTGCCAAAAAGTCAAATAAAAGCTGGGAAGTAAAAAAAACAAATATAAAATAAAAGTTAAATTTACTAGCTATAATTATTTTTTACAAGACTGGAACACATAATTTGTGAAGTATGAAAGTAGGAAGTTAAACACCAAATAAAATAATGAACTATGAGATATACTCTTTGTTTTCACTAAAAAATTTTGAAAACCCAAATATTGGATTTACTATGATACTAACTGTTCTTTGTACGGGTT
Source organism: Nephotettix cincticeps (assembly GCA_023375725.1). Lineage (NCBI taxonomy): Eukaryota > Metazoa > Arthropoda > Insecta > Hemiptera > Cicadellidae > Nephotettix > Nephotettix cincticeps. Next base: position 110,594,412 of record CM041786.1, on the reverse strand, counting down.
GTAGGATTCAGTTTAAAGAAGAAACATCATCATACCAAAATGTAAACTGAAATCCTAAACAAAACAATACAAAGAAAATAAATCAATACTCAGCTTTATTATTTAGCATTACTTTACAATCAAATAGATTAAAAGATTTATACCATTATTATTATTAGTAATATGTTAAAATAACTTTTTAATATAGTATGATTTTGAAATGTGTTTAAATCAATGACTAATATTTTTCTTCCTATTAAATCTTTAAACTACAAAGAAAGCTTATTATTGCCAGTAGGTAATTCATCTAAAACAAAATGTGACAAAAATCGCATAAAATTGGGTTTTTAAATGCTTGTTTTTTTTTATTTTTCAAGGGTTGGTGGACAATTTTAAGCCTTTAAAAACCTTCTCTGGAATATAAAGAATGTATGAAATAAGTTTCATTGTTATCAGTTCTCCCGTTTTTTTGGGAGAAGACGAAGTAAAATGGCCTGGAGCATCACAGACAAAAGATTAATATAAGACTTGTTTCAGCTTCTCTAATGCATGAAATGTAAAAATAACTAAAAAATATAATTCTGAGCAATGTACAGACAAAACTCTAATTTTATTTATATAGATATACCAGTACACAAAGACCATTCATACTTTGTCTACTTGAATCTATTACATTTGACATTCAGTATCATGAGTTCTTGATTTGTTCCAGTTTCCAGGAATTACATAATAAGTCTGGCAAAGAAACAACAACAAAAAACGAGTTTTCTAGCCAATCAAGTAATTATGTATGTGTTATCCAATCATTATTACTGTATATATTGAATTTGAACTCACATGCATAGATGAGATAAATACAGTTCCGCAGAGAAGATAGATGTTTGTGTCAGCAAAGACTCCTTTCAACTCATCCAGATCTTTGTCGGCAAACCCTAGGGTCTTCAGGGTGTGGAATGCTTCATTAACATGAAGTACCAATCTATTAGGGAAAAAAAATTATTTATTATCAAATATTTGAAGCTGGCAAACAAACTAATATTATTTTTTATGTTTTAACTTAATTCCACTTTGCAAAAAAATACACACTTTAAATTAGATGCTTATCCCTGCTTACAAATCATAAACCTATGCGCAAAGCCTATAGTTGATAAAACTGTATGAGTCAAACTTAGTAATATAACATAGAAACAGTATATAAAAAAGTGACATAGAAACAGCAGTGACGTGCTCCCTCCTAAATGCAAATATTCCCCCCTAGTGGTAATATTTTTACCCTAAACAGCAAAACTAGTAAATGAAAAATTAATAACTTGTTGCTGGATTATTTATCCCTGCAATTTGTTTGAAGCGCTTTAGTGCTAAACCTTAGATATGGTTTTATCATTTTCATTTGATATTACAAATATATATTTATTTATTTATTATGATCATCAAACCAAACTAGCCTAGACCAGGAAACAAACAATACTGGTCAACAAAGATCACACAATGTTCTTTATTAAAATCATCAAAACTTTCTCTCAAAATTTTAAGTGTTTTGCTCAGTAACCATAATAACACTTACCATAACCTAACACATTCTTACCGTAACAGTCCAATTGATATTGGTGCGTAGTGGAATTTAATTTCTATTGATGAGTTTCCAGTTATTTCCACCAGATTTCTCATTCGGTCATTCAGAGTGTCAAACTGAACGATTGGTAAAAAACTCCCTTCATGAGACAATCTGTAAAATGTTCATTCAATAGAAATCTACTGAAAACGATTACTCACATAATTAATTTATTTTTGATGATGCATCTATTTTAAATTACAAAAGGTATCTAGAATGTATTGCAAAAGCATCTTTAGTAAATAAATAATGCCTTTATTGTCGAGCGTCCTTTAAAGTTTACACTCAGCTTTACAACACTATTCCAGTCAAAACTGAAAATAGGTATATTATTGATGGAGAAACAAAGTGAAACCACCTATGAATCGTGATGGTTGTTAGAGGAGTCAAACTTTCAAAATCTATCAGTGTTTGTGTGGGTGTGTGTAACATGCCAAAACAGATATGACTGAAAGGTTTGGTTTGAAACTTATAATGTACACATTCTTCAATACATTACATGTCATGAGTTTGGAATGAAGAGTTGAAATGAGTTAAAATGCTTATAAGTCAATCGGGTTTTAAAGTCAAAGATTATTTTTATACTTCTAAAACATTATCAATTAAACAAAACACATAAAAACTCTCACAAAAAATTGTTTATCTTTTCATTGACAACACTTTTATTTCAATAAGCCCTAGAGAGCTAATCTGTTTAAAAATGACATTAAACCTAAACTATCGTAAATTTCACGACAGGTTCAAAAAATTCAAAAATAAATATTTCTGGTTACAAAACTGTACTTTAATGTATACAAATAACCAAAACAAAATATAAAAACATGTTTGCGCCAAACTTAGGCATTTACAAGTCCTCGACACAGTCCACACAGCACTTCCCGCGATGCTCTGCACAGATTGGTTTATTGCAGCGGCAGCAGTAGACTGTTGTCATCCTTTTCTTAACCGACGGGCAAATCCCACAGATTGTTTGTGGTGAGTTTTGAGGAAGGTCATGAACCCCGCCTGGCACCAGAACTTTCAATATATTGGCAATAGATTGGCAGAGATTGTGAGTCAAATTTGGGAACTACAACCGCTGTTGAAGGCAAGGTTCTATCAGGCTCTGGTGTATTTGCATGGCAAATTTCCTTTGTGACAGTAGTTTGTGGCCCATTTTTACAACATAATTACGTAAATTACATACGAATTTACCAGAATAATGTTTAAAATGCCATAAAATACACACGAAGGCCACCTTTTAGTCTTGCGGCTGCACGGCAGTTGGTGACACATTTGATCTAAAGTATTAACGGCCCCTTTTGTGGTATTATAGGTCTTGATTATTTGAGGTTTAAATTAACTAATAATTAGAGGGGTGCAGATAGTAAATTTTTTTTCGGAATCGGATAGCTCAAGTTCGGATCGGATAGTTAGGGTTCGGATCGGATAATTTTCTGATTCGGATACTTGTAATAACACAGTGGAATTACACTAATCTAAGAATAAATTAGAAAAAATCGATACAATGTTATCAAAGTTATTAGATTGGACATAAAAAATTATAAATTCGTCATAGGCTGAACAACAAAACTAAAATTTTTACTTCACTGCATTGAAAAGTAACAAATTTTAATATACGTCATATTAGGAATGAAATCAACAGAAACCTTATAATTCGCCAATAAATTACATAAACAGTTCTCAAAGTTAGTTATATAAAACTATGGATAGATTGATAAATAATAATTCTCAATTTTATTTCATGATTCAACTATTTTACTTATTAAAATGACAAAAACGAATCGGCATAAACAAAGAACCAAGATTTGACAGACGACGTCAGCTCCTTGTCATCGGCTATCTGCGTATCGGTAGGGATATGCGATATTTTTGTACCGGTGACAAAGTCACCGTTATGGTTCTGTCACTGATATCTGTAACAAGGAACTAGAAAAAGCAGTGACAGCGCTGCCGCTGACTATTGGACAAAGGACTCTGTGCAGGAGCAGAGTTGTAGTATCGGGCAGAACAATATTTAAACCTGTGAAATTATGGTACCTTGTCGTAATCTAGTTAATTATTCATCTTAAAATTATCTAAAATGTTCCATTTAATGACACGTAAAATCATTCAACAAAGAGAAAATGTAGAATGAAAACGAGTGGAAAATTTGTTGGTTATGTCAACACTGAAAGACAAAATAGGCCAAATGTAAATTTGACAACACTTTATTGTATTGCTCAAACCCGGAGAATTCGAGAATGTGATAACAAAAATAGTCCATTATGTCAAAATATTTAAAGTTAAATTCGATCAGACGATCAAATCACATTAAAACAATAATTACATAAAAACATAAATGTATCTTTATATTTTATCTGAACTGTCAAATTTTAATTGAGCTTGTCCTGTATGTTTGACATGTAAATAAATAAATTATGTTGAAGACCAAAATTAAATAGTATATATTTTTGCTGCAAATACCAGAGCTATTATTACGGTTGAACTTTGTTACCAAATATTAAATTGACAATTCACGGTTTTTCATAGCCGAAATCATATTTTATGCGAAATAATATCAAACCGCAATCTGATATTCAGTGGACCTATCGATGACGCTATGCTTTGTATTTCAAAATGCAATATCGTGTTGAATTAATGGTAACCTAAATACGTAGTTGAAGAATCGAATAATCATTCGCGTAATCGGACCGCCAAAAGACGGTCTTACATTCCAATAGGTTATGAATTGCATAATTTCGTCATCTGCTTAAACACTTCTGTTGATCCGTATCGCTGACGTGTCTCAAACGGAAAGTTTAGCATTTATCCTTCGGTTTTAACCTCATTTTATACAGTATATCCGAAAGTTCTGATATTTATAGGACTTTTTCGGATACTTGTTTTGCATTCAAATTGGAGCCGGATATCCGATCTGATCCGAAACCGATCCGACTTTTCGGATATCCGCACACCTCTACTAATAGTAATAGTAAAATAGTAAATTATAATCCACTAGAAACAAAATGTATAAAGAAAAAATCCAAATGTCAAATCTAAACTATCATAAAATTTACAGACTAACAGCAGCGAAGCGAGCCAATCACTAACTAAATTACTAGAGCCAATGCGGCATGGAACTAGATAGGCGAGTCCATTAATGCAGGTTAGGGGAGAAAACTAGGCAAAAACAAAACACGCTCGCTCGTAACTTTTACGATAGTTTAGCTTTCTAGGGTTAAGCAACCCTGAAATACAATAGCACAAGTCAAGAAACAAACAATAACAATTTAAATTTTAAAAATACAGTCAATAATTACCTTTTAGCGAAATTTCCATGGGGAAGAAGCTATTACCGTAGGTTACATGGTAAGACTTAAGCCTGGGACCATGTTATTTTTTCGACTTTAGGTGTCCACAGGCCAAAAACAATAGTCGTTAAAATTTTTATATATATGTATTTATATACAGGGTGTCTCACCTAAAGTGAACCAATAGCTAACTTTTATACTATGCATATGACGGCTAACTTCTTATGCGGGACACACCTTCATTTTTTTTTGAGGATTTTAAAATTGATTTTGAATCAGAAAAATATGGCTGTCATTTTCCAATATGGCCGAAAACTTGATAATTTCTTATGGAAACCCGACCAACAACTCCTGAGGAGATGAAGTTGAGAATACAAGCTGCAAGCAACGCTATTAGTGAAGAAAAGCTAACACTTGTACATAGAGCACAAAGAAAACTTCAAGTCTTCAATTTGTTCAAATGTGGGGATGATTTTATCTAATTGCATTATGAAAGACATAATTATCATGTGAAATATATTCACACTAAAAACATGAACCAGAAAACATATTGAACATAATGCAATTAGACAAAATCAACCCCATATGTGAACAAATTGAAGACTTGAAGAAAGTATAATATTAATGTACATCTTTTCTATCACACTGCGTGACAAATTCAACACACGTTTTTTAAACCAAAAATTAAATTGATTATGTAATTATATTTAGATGTTACATGTTTATACACACTAGAAAATGGGATAATCCCCGAAAACATGTAGAATTAAAATGAAATAATGCAAGGGTACTATGGTCTTCATTTAAATATAATAATATTAATAGTAGCCCTATTAGTGAACGTTAATAGTACAAAAACAATATATGTATAAATTTTAACGACTATTGTTTTTGGCCTCTGGGCACCTAAAGACGAAAAATAACATGGCCCCGGGCTTAAGTCTTGCCATGAGACCTACAGTAATAGATTCTTCCCTATGGGAAATTCACTAAAAGCATATATCTTCTTTTAATTATTCTTAATAGAAGTGTTTATTTTTTTATTTTTAGTAAGGTTGTCATAAGACGTCCTTACAAAATGTTGTACTATTAGCACACTCGTAAAAGGGTGAAAATAAAAATGCAGCAACAATTTGAGATACAGGACAACTTAAAATAATTATACTAGATAGAAGATCAGTTGAATTAGTCATGTACTGAGGAAGTTAGTAAGTTACAATTAGTCACATACTGACCTCAAATGGTGCTGAAGTTCTGCAGGAATGCCAATTTGGGGCAAAGCTGTGATTCCTGTTAAAATATTAACACCAATGCTGTTTTTTATGTGAGTCACTGGTTTCATCTGTTTCTTTTCAGCCCCTCCTGTTTAAAATTAATTTTCATTTAGTTTTCTGCAATATAAAGTTAAAAATAAATATGAAAATGAAATTTTCATAAATAAAAAAAATTTCATTATGGTTATATGAATAGCCAAAATGATTAAGGTAATTGGATGTACAGTACTTTGTAGGCATAATATTTATTTTTTTAGACCACAACTTTAAACACCAGTTTATTAGAATTTACTATGTTCTATAACTATATCATATTGTAGTATTGTAAACTGATTTTAAAATAAAATTTCATGGTTACTATAACATGACTATTACTATAACAGGTAAATAAAGATTTGTCGTAACAATAACGCCTATTTTTAAAAACAAAGAACAATTTTAGTGCATTTCCAAGAGGAAATGGAGCTATTATCCGTGGTCCTTATGACAAAACCTAAACCTATACAAATTTGGTGCTTATTTAGCTTAGTTAGAAAGGATTATAAATGATGAAAATTACCATTCAATACAAGAAAAAATTAGGACTAATAGTCTCCACAAAAATGTTCAGCACAAATTTTCTATAAAAATTAGTCGAACAGACTAATGTTGGCAATTTCGACTGACTAAAACAACGTTATCTATGAAGCATTGGATGTACTTTATTAATCTAGTTTGTCACAATGCTGCTAGGGGTACAAGTGCCTCTATCGCCACATTGGTAAAACACTGCACAGCCCTTGCGGCATTTCAATCCAGTTCCAATTCAGGTGACCAATTGTCACCTGAATCTAGCTGACCTGATTGTTGACCTGACTGCCGACACAGCAGTTAGCGTGTAAACAACTGAATTTAAACCAAACAACTTTAGACCTAAAATAAACATAAAGTTGGTAGGCCTACTGACCACTGAGCAGTTGGTAAGTTGCACTAGAAGGCACTTGATAGTGAGACAGTGCCACCACGGAGTAGACACGATCACTTGCCTGGCTGGCGTCGGTCCACTCATGTACCATCGTTCGTCGCGGCAGTACAAACAGGTGCAGGTAGAGAGTTCCATTCTTCCGTGTTTCCCTCGGCAACGACACAGTTATTGTTCTGTAATGGTAAGACACTACAGTTTACAAACTCATACAGTATTAATCACATTTCATAAGTGATATAATTTTAATATTGTTTTGGTTTTATTCCTAGTTACTATTAGAGAATAAATTAAATGGTTTACCTAGTTTATAATTAAATAAACTAGGTAAACCATTTAATTTAACTAAACTATGAGAAAACTTGTTATGAGATTAATGCATATTATAATTTATTTTTAGTTTAATTTTGTAGGTACATTTCTAGTGCTTGATAAAATGAGCAGTAGTTCAGCGAAATTGGTATTTAGAACTTGGGTGGACTGATGCCTCTAGGTGTCAAACGAGGCAACTCAACCTTACATAAACCTTCTATGGTCATATTCTCTAATTAATAATAATGCCACTATGATAATACAAAAGATTTGTAGATAATTAGGAATAACTTTGATTTTGTTTGCAATACACTAGTATATTATTGTTACCAGAATATAGAGAAGTAACTATACTCCTATAAATTTTCCATAATCTAGATTACTAAACGTTTTCTGTATAAACAGTTCTGTTAGTGATATGTGACTACATGTACATATATATATTTATATATTATATATATAATAATATATTTTCCAATTCACATTACAAATTTAAAGTAATGATTTTTTATTGTTGGTTAGTTAAAATATTGTAAACAATAGAATCTTGATTAACTGTCATCCTTTTAACCATAAGTCTCTATTATCCCTCACTGCCCTTTTCTTTATGGACGTGTGCCGTCACTGAGCTCTACGTGCTATCCTATCCGCTGTATTGTGACTGTCACCTGTCAACTATGTCGGTTGCATTGGCTGATTTAAGAAGCAAGAAGAGGTAAATGCCACACATATTCTTCTTCTCAGAAAAATACATAATAAATACGAGATCGCACACAGTACACTGGCGTGAGTAGGGCCAAAATTCATAGAGCTTTTGGGATCCATGCAATCTCACGTGAATACAATCATGCGATAGCATTTTTCTCGTTATTCCTCCATGGTTTCTTTCTGAAAATATATTGTTGCTAATCTATAGAAATCAAGAAGGTGGAGAAAATAAATAAAATGTAACTATTTAGGATTATTTTTATTGGCTAAAGCCAAATCAAGTGTATCAAGTCCCACATGAATACATTCATTACTTATAAATAATTTGTCTTAAAATACCTGAATAGGCCATCATTTTACAACCATTCATTTAATACTTTACCACCACTTCATATTTTTCAGCGAAACTAAACCTACTTTATCTGTTTCATACATCACACTGTTGTAAATTGCAGCAACCTGCGACGAGTAACGCTAGTATTACATGAATAGGCAAAAATAATTACGATAATTTATAAACTCTACAATAACAATTGAATAGCCTCAGTAACACCACAAAACATATTATAAAATCAAGAGACTTTATTCAATAGCTATGATATTCAAATACCCCCGTCGCAGCAGACCTGCGTACTCAGCGAATTTCCAAATCAATAACATAATAATAATAATATATGACAAGTTTTATCATTACCTGTCGATACATATGAGAGTTATTTGCCTATTCCCCATAAGATTATCATGGGAAAGAGTATGCAGGTTTGCTGCTGTGAGGAACGCTGAAAGTAGGTGTTTCTAGCGTAAACAATTTATATTTTGACCATTTGTATCAAGTTTCATCAACATCTGTCCACAAATAAAGGAGTTTGCCTAATATATATATGATTAACATGGGAAGAGTATGCAGGTTAGCTGCCATGATAAACACATAAACTATGATTTTTAAGAATAAATGTATGGATCTCAACCACATGAAGCTAAATACAAATTTGTAAAAATACATGGAAAAAACCCATTTTTGAGGTACAAACCCCCCCAAACTACCCGTTCCGATTGACCGATATGTCTGGTTTACAAACTCGTCCATGCAAATGCAGGAATACACGTCTCTACTAAATTTGGTCGTAAAAGTTATCGTGTTCACAGACACATATATATATATCCCCGTCACAGCGTACTCAGGGAATTTACAAATCAATAATATAATGTGTCAAGTTTTATCAATATCTGACGATAAATATATGAGTTAGTTATTTGCCTATTCTCCATAAGATTAACATGGGAACATAAGCTCGGACATCTACTCAGATTGTGCAACTAACTTCACTGGAGCAAGCGCAGAACTGAAGAAGCTACTGAAAGATAATATTAATAACCCCAAATCTCAAGAGGAAATACAGAATTTTGTAACCAGCAAGAATATAAAATTCCATTTTAATCCACCTGCTGCCCCACATTTTGGTGGCTTATGGGAAAATGCTGTAAAAGGCGTCAAACGTCATTTGCAAAGGGTAATTGGCAAGACAGTATTGACACTTCCCGAATTTATGACACTCACAGTTCGCATTGAGGCCATGTTAAACTCAAGACCTCTAACACCTCTTTCATCAGACCCATCTGATTTTTCTGCCCTCACTCCTGGTCACTTCTTAATAATAGGTGGACCACTGGTGTCACTTCCAGAAAAGTCATTTATAAATACACCTCCAAGTCATCTCAAACATTGGCAATTGACGCAACAGCTCTTCGAGAAAATTTGGCATAGATGGACCCAAGAATACCTCCATACCCTACAACAACGGCATAAATGGACAAATAAAAGTTGCCAAAATATCAACATTGGAGACATGGTCATTGTTATGCAGCCACACTCTAGTCCTCTTCAGTGGCCTTTAGCTCGTGTGGTTCGAGTATTTCCAGGAAAAGATAATATAGTCCGAGTGGCCGAAGGTCGGACATCAGCTGGATTATACACTCGTCCCGTCATGAAACTGTGCCCACTGCCACGAGATGATACTACACGTTGAAGCACAATGTACTTCAAAGGGGCCGGTATGGTGGGTTGTGACGACTGAGCCTTGCAGCTGATCATATGATCATATGTTTTTATATTTAAAATTATTTTATTGTTGTTGACTAATGTTGTGATTTGTTATGTTCTTTAAAATAATACATTTCAATTTGTTTTTCAATCTATAAAGTGAGTTTTTTCTTTTGTATGTTATTTTATATATCACAAGATATATTACAAGTAAGTGATATTTATCTATTTTCAACACTGGCCGACAGGCCTGGTCCTCCGACGCATTATACACCAGGTGTATTTCACCTGGGAGGCATAGGGGCCGTGATTAACATTCAGAAGAACCCCCAGCCCCTCCAAAGGATGAAGAAAGCGAAGAGAGAATAGAGAAGAGGACCCAGCTCCTGCCGCAGAACTTCTGTCTGTGGCGTCCTGGAGGACCCACCTCCTGGTCATTTCCTACACCATAAATAGATCGAGACGGAACTCCTGAAGAATCTCAGTGCTAGCCAGTTTCTACACGTCCATGGAGAGCTATGTCCACAACGAGGTGGCGTCCTGGTGGCTTCGCTCTGCTGGTTTGTCGCTGATCACCAACGACCTCGAGAGGGATGGACATCTTCACCTGGGAGAGCTACTGATCCTATTTGGAGGTGAGCACAAATAATTTTTGGTCATCTATTTGTAAGCGCTCACAAAAGGCATGCTAAGAACTAGGTAAGGTCAATTTACTATAAACTTTAGCTGGATACTGGGTACTTTTAGTATGGATACTAAATTCAGGTGGGTTTCGCGTTTAAGTTTAAGTATAAAAAAATTTGGGTTATTAAAAAGCAAAGAGTATTATTGTAACTGTGTCAGAGTTTATTGTAATGTACTTTATTAATATCTGCAATTCAAGAGAAGGCAAGTTTAATTTAATTTATTTTAATTCAATTTTTGTTCTATTTATAAGCGCTCATCCCAACGTACACTGAAGACCAGGTAAAAATGTAGATTGAGTAGCTATCAATTTTAACTGGTTGGAAACGTTTCACGCAATTTTTATAAATGATATTTCTAATCTGTCCATGAATAAAAGAGTGTACCTATTCCCCATATGATTAACATTGGAAAAGAGTATGTAGGTTAGCTGCCATGATAAATACATAAACTATGATTTTTAAGCATAAATGGATACATTTCTGAAGCACATGAAGCTAAATATTAAGTTTTATACAAAAATATTGATTGATAAGTGAAATATTAATTTTTTTAATCTTCCATAAGATTATTAACATTGGAGCCCCAAAATACAAGGTACTGTATTTAGATTTTTTAATATCTCGGTAACCATTGGAGATAGAGAACAACTTTAAGGAACTAAATTGTGTAGTTTTGAAAGTGATTCTAATAGTGAAAGATAAAATTAGAAATTTTTAAAAATTACATGGGAAAAATACAAAAACCCATTTTTGGGGTACAAAACCCCCCAAACTACCCGTTCCGATTGTCCGATATGTCTGGTTTACGAACTCGTCTGAGCAAATACAAGAATACACGTCTCTACCACATTTGGTCTCGATCGGACCATTTTTACGAGAGTTATCGTGTTCACAGACAGACAGACACACACACACACACACACACACACACACACACACACACACATATATATATATATATATATATTTTATTTTAATTTTTTTTATTAATGTTCACTATTAGGGCTACTATTATTATTATTTTGTAAATGAATACCATAGTACCCTTGCATCATTTCATTTTATTTCACACAACATGGACAACTCGCTTAATTGTATAAATTTATCTACTCTCTAACAGCCATGATAAAAGCACATTACCATGTAAAAATCTTTATTGCAATAAACCAGCATATTCAGTACCAATCAATGACTATGATGGCAATAATAAAAAATTCATTCCTCATTTATATGGTTGATATGGACTGATTTGTTAAAAAGTATGTAACTATGTTAAACTAAAGAGGTAAATGTTATGTGATGAAATTGTATAAATGGTCATAATAATTGTTATGCTAGAAATACCTACTTTAGTGTTCCTCACAGCAGCAAACATGCATACTCTTTTAATGTTAATCTTAAAAGAATAGTCAAATAACTAACTTTCATAATTATCGACAGATATTTATAGAACTTTTAATTTACTATAATTCATTATTATATTATTGATTTAGAAATTCGCTGAGTACGCAGGTCTGCTGCGACGGGATATTTATTTCTTGTAAAAATTTTATAAAGTTAATTTTTTTGTTATTTAAATTAAAAGGTTTTTAACCGCCGCTATTTTAAAAACATAAAAGCAAACTAAAAGATACTTTGAGAATATTTTTTTATTTGGTCAATAAATATTGCAATGTTTGGTTTCTGTATCTTAAATGTTTTAATATATAATGTTTTTGTACAAAATAGTGAGGGCTAGTGGCTAAACAAAGGGTTTTCGACTTAATCATAAAATTTTTTTTTATTTTGATGTATAGAGTATTAACAAACTCCTTTTTTTATTGACAGATTTGATAAATCTTGGTATATATAAAAAAAAATTGTTCATGATAAAAGTGCCTACTTCAGTGCTCCTCACAACAGCAAATGTACTCTTTCCCATGTTAATCCTAAATAGGCAAACTCTCTTATTTTTATTGACAGCAATTGATTAAACTTGTCGTATTATTGATTTGAAAGTTTTCTCAAAGATTTACGCAGGTCTGCTGCGACAGGAGTATATTTTTTCAACATTTGGCTAACTTAAAATCAATAATGTAATGCTCTTATTTACTTAATTATCTCCAAAATTTGGTTTGCATAACTGTTTAGTTTTATTAATACATCCATAAAATTATTTATGTTTCTTATATCAGCAAAACTATATGCTCATTGCCATGTAATTTTTATGGAGTATATAAATTTGGACAACTCGCTTAATTGTATAAATTTATCTACTCTCTAACAGCCATGATAAAAGCACATTACCATGTAAAAATCTTTATTGCAATAAAGCAGCATATTCAGTACCAATCAATGACTATGATGCAATAATAAAAACTCAGAAGGACTTCATGCACATGATCGGCAAAAATAAAAACTTGTAAGAACAGAGTATTAAAAGGTGTTAGCGAACCCATAGAACAAGCTATTACCTTAGGTATTACTTACAAATGTTATTTTATCTTCCATGCCTAGAGAAAAAAAAATAGTCGTTAAAATTTATAAAATATTATTATGAAATGCCAAAATTATTACATTTCATTATTTCACACATTCGAGAATTATCCCATTTCAATGTTTCAAAATGGACCTCTAAATATAATTACATACTAAATTTAATTGGTTTAAGAAACTTTATTTTTTTCATCAGTGTGATAGGAATGATATGTAAAATATTATAGTTTCTTAATCTTCAATTTTTCAAATATTGATTTTATAATTGCATTATTTCAATATGTTTTCTGGTTCATTTTGTGGTGTGAATATATTTCAAATTCTTCCAAAACATCTTTGTGAAATAAAAATTCATGTTGTCTTTAATGTTTTGTATTCATGTTTGTTAAGTATGTGTTCTGCAAATGTTGATTTTTGGTTGTTCTGTTTTTGATTTAACTGCAGTGTTCCTTGTATGTGCATAAATTTCTCCCTGTTTGTATGTAAAATGAAAATCACCAAAAGTAATATATGTTTATATAAAATATATATATATATATATATATAAATTTTAACGACTATTGTTTTTGGTCTCTAGGCACCTAAAGAAGATAAAATAACATGGTCCGGACTTAAGTCTCACCATGAAACCTAAGGTAATAGCTTGTTCCCTATGGGAAATTCGCTAAAACACCTTAATCCTAATACTCTTACTCTTAAAATACAAAAAGTTCATTTATTTGGGGGTTCACGCACGATCATGTGCATGAAGTCCTTCTGAGTTTTTATTATTGCCATCATAGTCATTGATTGGTACTGAATATGCTGGTTTATTGCAATAAAGATTTTTACATGGTAATGTGCTTTTATCATGGCTGTTAGAGAGTAGATAAATTTATACAATTAAGCGAGTTGTCCAAATTTATCTACTCCATAAAAATTACATGGCAATGAGCATATAGTTTTGCTGATATAAGAAACATTAAATTTAGGGATTTTATGGATGTATTAATAAAACTAAACTAGTTGGACCTGCAAACCAAATTTTGGAAGAATATTTAAGTAAATAAGAGCATTACGTTATTGATTTTAAGTTAGCCGAATGTTAAAAAAATATACTCCCGTCGCAGCAGACCTGCGTAAATCTTTCAGAAAACTTTCAAATCAATAATATGACAAGTTTAATCAATTGCTGTCAATAAATAAGAGAGTTTGCCTATTCTCCATAGGATTAACATGGGAAAGAGTATGCAGGTTTGCTGTTGTGAGGAGCACTGAAAGTAGGCACTTTTATCATGAACAATTTTTTTTTATTATATACCAAGATTTATCAAAATCTGTCAATAAAAAAAGGAGTTTGTTAATACTCTATACATCAAAATAAAAAAAAATTTCTATGAACATTAAGTCGAAAACCCTTTGTTTAGCCACTAGCCCTCATTTTCTATTTTGTACAAAAACCATTATATATTAACAACTATTTAAGATACAGAAACCAAACATTGCACATATTTATTGGCCAGATAAAAAAATATTCTCAAAGTATCATTTAGTTTGCTTTTTATTTTCAAAATGGCGGTTAAAAACCTTTTAATAAAAATAACAACAAAACCATTAACTTTATAAAATTTTTACAAGAAATAAATACCCCGTCGCAGCAGACCTGCGTACTCAGCGAATTTCTAAATCAATAATATAATAATGAATTATAGTAAATTAAAAGTTCTATAAATATCTGTCGATAATTATGAAAGTTAGTTATTTGACTATTCTTCTTAAGATTAACATAGAAAAGAGTATGCAGGTTTGCTGCTGTGAGGAACACTGAAAGTAGGTATTACTAGCATAAACAATTATTATTTTGACCATTTATACCAAGTTTCATCAACATCAGTCCACAAATAAAGGAGTTTACCTATTCTTTATATGTTTAACATAGTATACTTTATACTTTTATACTTTTTAACTGAAATGGCGACCTACCCAGGTAGGTATTTCAAGCCAAGTATAAATGAGGAATGAATTTAGGATGATTGTGGCGCGATCTTGTAGTCTTGTTACTGACTAAGGCTGACATGTTCCTTAGACAGGACTGTTAATTAATAGCCCAAACAGCCGATGGCAACTAATGGACCTACAGTTTAACATGGAATCCGAAACACGGCCTCTGAATTACGAATTGGTTTAATTATGAGGATGGTCTTTGTGGATTAACGTAGTATTCAATAGTGCGGACGTTAATCCACACAAGAGAACACCACATCCACTGACCATCTCTCACAACTATCCACAATTCGTGACCTCCAAGTAGCTGGATTACAGGACGTCGCCACCGTCCCAGTCAATATGATGTATAATATAATATAATATGATGTAGGTATAGAACACAGTAAATTCCAATGAACTGGTGTTTAAAGTTGTGGTCTAAAAAAAATAAATATTATGCCTACAAAGTACTGTACATCCAATTACCTTAATCATAGGAAAAGAGTATGCAGGTTAGCTGCCATTATAAACACGTAAAATATGATTTTTTAGCATAAATTGATGGATCTCAACAACACAAAGCTAAATATAAATTTTCATCCAAAAATATTGGTTGATAAGTGAAATATCAATTTTTCCTTATCCTCCTTAATATAAACATTGGAGCACCAAAATACAACATACTGTATTTAGATTTTTAAATATCTCGGTACTCTTTGGAGATGGAGAAAAACTTTAAGGAACTAATTTGTGTAGTTTTTTAAGATGATTCTAATGGTGTAAGAAAAATATTTTATATTGCATATGAAAAATGCAAAAAACCCAACTTTTTAGTACAAACCCACCCCTCCCCCCACATCTACCTGTTCCGATTGACCGATATGTCTGGTTTAGGAAGTCGTCAGAGCAAATGTAGGAATACACATCACTACCAAATTTGATCTTGATCAGACCATTTTTATGAGAGTTTTTGTGTTCACAGACACATAAACAGAGTGTTCATTAAAGTCGGGAACAAACTTCTAGGGGTGATAGTACTCATCTAAATAAACAAATATTACATATAAACATTTGTTAAAAATCCTTCGTTTAGCCGCTAGCCGCCATTTTGTATTTTTTACCAAAAACTTTATATATCAAGAACCATTAAAGATACAGAAGCCAAACTTTGCACACATATTTATAGGCCAAAGAGAAAAATATTTTCAAAGGATCATTTAATTTGCTTCTATATTTTCAAAATGGCGGTGGTTAAAAATCTTTTAATTAAAATAACTAAAAACCCATTAACTTTATAAAATGGATTTTAATTACAAAGAAAATAAAAAAGAATAAATTACATGAAATGCACTTTAACGATCTGCCCACCGAGGAAACCACTTTTAAAATGGATTTGCACACAACACCGCTCGCCTCGGACCGCATCTACACGCTACATGGTGCCAAGATGTGGAACGCCTTCAGATGTATTGAAGAACATAACAGCATTTTCCACTGAAGAAATTACAAGATCGTTTCTACAAAATTTTTTGCAATCATTTAAAATAGACCCATGATGTAATCTATTATTACACTATATCGATGAAGAGTTAAGATATTTTTTTTTTTTTATAATAACTAAACAATATCGTTAAAATTTTTACATAATATGTAATTTATTTTCATGAACGGTACTTTGTTGAACGAAATCTGCCCACGGATAAGCGAGGAAATGCACTTTTAATGTTAGCATGGGATGCGACGCTACATGGTTAAGAATTATTGCCAAACGCATTCTTTGACCGTCGAGGCGCATGTAATGTAACATTAAACCTGCATTTTCTCGGTTATCCATGGACGAATTTTGTTCACCAAAGTACTGTTTGATTTGAAATTAAAATTGCAATCCTTTTAACGATTTTTAAAGAAGCAATACCGTACATCTCATGGCAGAGTTAAGATTATTTTTTCGTCTTTAGGTGCCCAGATCCAAAAACAATAGTCGTTAAAAAAAAAATATAAATAATGTGGTGTGTGTGTGTGTGTCTGTGAACGTGATAACTCTCGTAAAAATGGTCCGATCGAGACCAAATTTGGTAGAGACGTGTATTCCTACAAATGCTCGGACGAGTTCGTAAACCAGACATATCAGTCAATGGCAATGGGTAGTTCGGGGGAGTTTAGTACCCCAAAATGGGTTTTTTTGCGTTTTTCACATGTAATTTTTAAAAATTTCTGATTTTATTTTTCACCATTGGAATCAGCTTAAAAAACTAAAGCTAAAAATGTGGTTGAGATCTATCCATTTATGCTTAAAAATCATAGTTTATGTGATTATCATGGCAGCAAACCTGCATACTCTTTCCCCATATTAATCATATATAGGGAATAGGCAAACTCCTTTATTTATGGTCAGATGTTGATGAAAGTTTGTATAAATGTTAAGATAAAAATTATTTATGGTAGAAATGACTACTTTCAGTGTTCCTCACAGCAGCTAACCTGCACACTCTTTCCCATGTTAATCTTATGGAGAATAGGCAAATAATTCTCATGTTTATGGACAGATTTTTATAAAACTTGTCGTATATTATTATTATTATTATATTATTGATTTGGAAATTCGCTGAGTACGCAGATCTGCTGCGACGGGGGTATTTTGGCTTTGGAATGACAACACCTTGTTATAAAAAAAATCACGATGAAATTTGGTAAAGACATGTAAATGTGCAATTATTCGATCAAGATCAAAATCCAAAAAAATGGTCCATCCAAAGTGAGGTTAGGGGGTGGGGGTGGGGTTTTGCACCCTAAAGTTGTAATTTTGGGATTTTAAACATAAAATTTACTAAAAAGTTTAATGTAAAAACAGGCTGTTGAATTGGCCACAATTTACTCATCAGCATTAACCAAAGTCTACAAAAAATAACTATATAATCATACTAAATTTTTAATTTTCCAATAAACTTGTGTCAAAGCCTTGTGGATTGTTTGCTGTTATCTGACTTGTACTAATATTTTGATTTTTATTTACTGAATATGACTGTATAAAATTTAATTTTTGATTTCTTATTAAAAAATAAGAAAAAATAAATAGTAGGTGCCTATATTTAAAAAAAATAAAATTATCTCTAAAGTTAAATAAATATATCTCACTTTTCAAAGGCAACATTGTAGTCAAAATCACGAATGGAATCAGCGAGCTCTATGTCCCTGGCACTATTTGGTCTCTGCTTATGGGATGTAAATAGGACTATCTAAAACATAAGAGAATTATTTTTTTATGAACATGCACTAATATTTTAAACTGTTTATGACACACAGTGGGATGAAGGAACCCTTCACAAAATATATATAATCTATAATCAAATGTTTAAAACACGATCAAATGAAAATAATGGACATTTAAAAATTTATAGTAGGTCTAAAAACGAATAAGCCTATTTTTTGTTTATGAGTCACTTCCAACAAAGAAAAAACTGCTTGGTATTACAAGGGACTTGAAGAAGGAAAAGTACGATAAGTTTGTGTAGGTAAGAGGAGGAAAAAATCTTACAGAATAAAGATGAAAAAGGACCTATCACTGTGGTAAGATGCCAAGCTGACCTTAAGAGCTTTTATGAAATCAGTGTTTATTTAATGCAATTAATGTCTCTTTCAAAGCAGTATGCAGTTTAGAATAAGGTCATCCAATGAAACCCGCTGAAAAATGTTTGGTAATGCCTTGGTGGAGGGGGGTTTATATATCCAAAATTTTCTAACAATTACTTAACCATGTACGAATGAGAGTTAAAGAAATTGAATGATTATTTTTGAAATAATAAATTTTAAAATTGTACTTATATTAAATTAAATAAAAACATTAAAATGGTACCATTAAAGAATATGATAGTTTTATTAAAGGCATGTCGTTTTTGAATCTACTTACGGAGAAAGTAAGTGTCTGTCCACTACCCTTTACCCTTATATATCCTTAATTACGAGATTGATAATAACTAGTGGTTACTTGATTGTTATCCTGAAGATGATGTAATAGTTTTTTATTGTTATTTATCTGTGTTTAGAATTTATACTCAGACATTCAAATTGTTAAATTCAAACACAGCATTCATTCAGGCTATGCCTTGGATGGATAAAGTTTAAATGTGAAAGGTCAGTCTCAGCGTATATACAGTAAAGACCGGTTTATCCCGATTAATGAGGCGGGGTCCCAATCCAGATAGCAGAAAACCTGGATGATTTGAAACTATACTGAAAATATACCATTAAAGACATAAACGCCGCATGGACAATGATCATGAAAAGCGCCCATAATATAACTGCAATTTTGAAGGAGCTTGAGATAAAATTCACATCTTAACTGTTATTTATATAATTTTTTTTCAAACCCCGATCCGGATGAAACGGAATCCAAATGATTCGGATATGGATAAACTGGACTTTACTGTACCTACTTATACATTTATATGTATTGGCATCATATATACTGTACTTGGCATCTACTACGTAAGTTCATTGAATGTTCATTGAATTAAGTATGCAGTCTTGTACCAATATGATAAGTGTTTTATCGTAAAAAATTTAATGTATACAAAGAAACCACGATCAAACTATTTAATCAAGGATAAAAGTACCTACATAATGTGACAAAGCAGTAAAAAGACTAAATAATAACAAAAGGCAGACAATTACAGTAGAAATTCATGATTACTTTTGTCTCCTGGATTGACTCAATCTAAAATTAAGAAGCTTTACAATACCTCAATACTATTAATTCAATTTTGATAAAAGATTAGTAGTTTTATGGTTTAAAATCCTGTCGTCAAGTCTTCAAACAAGTAAAATGATTAAGATTGAACAACAATTTCTTTAATAAAAAACTAAAACAATTTCACATATCATTCCCTCACTATGGCTAAAATCACATCAGAAGTTAAAATAATAAAAAGGTTTAAATGAAATACCACAAGTAAAACAATATTTACTAAATCTCACATTTTTATTAGGAACTCATTCGACTTAAACATACAAATAAATTATGGTTTAAACTAACCAACAATTTTAAATAAAGAGGTCTTACCTGCAGTTTTGGATTGTTTTGTAAATAGTACTGGATACAATTAACATCTGGAGGGCATGTTGGAGGAATAAAAAGTTTTGCTAAGTTCCATATTGAGTGAGTGATGTAAGCCAAAAAAACAAGAGATAGTACCAAAGTGAAAGAAGGCAGCTGCATTCCTATAAAAATATTGTTATTTTAACCATCCATCTAAACTCAGTACTTTGGGTCTGAATGAAACTACATACCGGTAATTACTAGTAGGCCTACTTGTTTTCTGTTTCAGTTAGCATTTTATTAAGTAGACTAGGGTTTTCCCAGTTTCGATATTAAGACTGGACAATGAATGGGTAAGATGGCAACATTCTGTTTGCATCCTCATTCTCTTTTATTTTAAGAATATGTTGTCTCCCATTCCTAAAATCTGCTGAGTACAATTTTATTACATTAAGGATAAGAGACCTTGAAACTCACAAAAAATCTATAAATTTTTTAGATATTTATGTAATTTTAAGAACTAATTTTTAACTGGGTGACCTATCGTGATTTTTCAGGATTTGACGTGTTTTTTAAAATTTGTAAGCCTACAATAGTTAATTAAACAATAGTTAATTCAAATCCAGACCCAGTCGCAATTTTGCAATTGTGATACTAAATTAATTAGTAGGGCCTATCACATTTAGTAGGCTAATTAATTACTATCTTCTCTCAACATCAAACAGGTAACTTACCTGTCTGGAGGTTAACCATAAATTTAAATTAACACCCTGTGATAGCAGACTTGCATAATTAGTGGCGTCCCTATTCTTTAAAACTTATACCGAAACATGTTTTGTTAAACGCTAATAGAAACACCCGGTCTCAGAGGCACTTTACTATTTCTGTACATGTGTATAACAATTTTCAGTTAACAAACTATGAATAAAAGTTTTACTTTATCAATCTGTATGATTCTTCCAACTGTAACTTTTATCTTTAACGGAAAAAAATATGTACCTATAGGCGTAAACTGAAATACTGTTCTGAGAGACCAGGTCCCATTTAAAACAATGGTAATGCTTACCTACGCTAACCCAATCACCTGGTCTATCAGACCGACAATTTTTACAAATTGTTGTATAAAATGAAATTAGTTAAGGAAATCAAACAGAATTTTAAATGTTACTTCAGAGAGTAGGTACTTTAGGAAGCTGCTGTGGAGTTGATACCTGTAACTGAATTGAATTGAAATCATCGGTCAGACAGACCAATGTTTACAGAAACATTGGTCTGTGAGACCGGAGGAAGTGTTAATAATTAGGCCAAACATAGCTTGTTTAGTATGCCTAATGCTGCATAACTTACTACAGGTTTCATGATATAGACTATTTCAAAATGAATAAGCTAAGAAATAATAGGAATTTCAATAAGCAGTTTACTAAGCTAAGAAGTAATAAGCATTCAAACATAATTAGAAATGAGTTTTGAAAAATGGAGTTTCAGGCACTAGAAATTGGAAATATTATTACTTCAATTGCAATGTTGTGTTACTGTTCCCTGCTCGTTGCTCCATACTCATGAGCTATGAAAAGTGTAAACCCATAAATATATTGGAATTATAATTCCTGCTGAAACATCCAAAACTAAATAAATGTTTGTATTTACTTCCCTGTGGGAAATAGGTTGGATCATGGATATGTCTAAAGGGAATGGGTTTAGTTCACCTAAACAGCTGTTCTTATTCATTTATATTAAAAACTCAATAAGCTCTAGTCCTGTTAAATGTTTTTCATCTTAAAAATCGCCAACACCCCCCCCCCCCAGAGATAAAACATATCCATGTCAAAATAAATTCTACACAAAGTTATACAAGAATGAAAGTGAATTCAATGTATTAATATAATACTTCTTTTTAAAAAAATTCTATATTTACAAAGGGCTCAGATGTTGCCGGTTGAAGAGCTAAAATTTAAGAGAAGTATTATTTCATAGCACCGATATGGTTCGAGTGAAAAATGTTTATTAATCATAAGTATACACTTACTATAAATTCTGCCGTCTTTCAAATTTGAATTTCAAGTTATAATAATTTTTTTTAAATATTGAATTGTTTGTGTCCCTCAGTACTCAGTTCCAGAATACATACATAACCACGTCACACTAATGACAGAAAACAACAATAAGAAAGAAGAAGTACATTATTATCAGACGACGGTAACATAGAGATAAATAAATATCCATATAGAGAAAGTTTAACAATTGTATTTTATTCTATATAGATAATTATAGGTGTTTTCGGTAATATTGTATTTAATATTAAAACTGAAGGTCGCCGGATCGAATCCTGCAAGGGTCAAAACTAGACCCAATCTCCATTTGTTATTGGCTACTATTAATGATGCTTCATCACAACAAGTCGACGTTATATAGTAACAAGACCGGGGTTTGAACGGATTCCCATCAAAACGTTAAAAATTCCTCTAGCGTAGAAATACATAAAATTAAATAAAATATATCATGGTAACACTCTATAATATATGCATTGTATACTTATGAAAAAAAGATACTGATTCATTGATACTAAATAAAGTTATGTTATGGAAACCTCCATTTTCTACGAGATGGGAAACCCCCATTTTTACATTCAGGTTTCATATAAGATGGTCAGCAATGCAAAAAATACAAGGTGAACTATACATTTTGGTACCGGTACTTAGAATAAACTATGACTGAGGAATTGTGACAATAACAATACAATACAAACTTAACAACCTTAATAATATAAATATGATATTGTACAAAAAATACATATATACAATTCGTAGCTTTCAATAGATAGTTAAATAATATATAAATACATAAAAATAACGTAGCTAATATAGAATAAATACTTTGTAACTTAACAACATAATACAGAATGGACAATAAATAGAAACAACCCGATAGAGAAAATGCAGATAGAGGTTGTGAATTGCAAAGGTGCATCTCCAGATGCTCAAACATCGGTCGAAGGTAATCGCACCAAAAATCTATAGATACTATACATCTATAGCTATACATTTCTTGATGTCAGCCTCATATCGTTTGAGATGCACCAATCACAAATCCTTCCCATACACTTTTTGAGAGTTGTGCAATCATCAATAGTTGAAATATGGCTGTAAAATATTGATATCATCCGCAAACAACAAATCACCGACATCGATAAGTTCAACGATATCGTTAAGATGTATAGAAACAGGAAAGGACCAATCTTTGCCCCTTTTATGACACACCCGATGTTGCGGTAAAAGGTGTGGACGTGGACTGCGAATATTTCACAATCAGACCCCGCTTATTCAAATACGAACTTAAGCACTTCAGAAGTCCCCCAGTGATTCTATAACTGACCAACTTAGATAGTAGTATCTGGTGGTTGACCTGGTCAAACGACTTCTGAAAGTCCAAATATATTCTGTCGACTTGAAGGCCTTTAGATGCATATAATACTAAGAGGTTCTGGTAGGTTATTAGATTAGATGAGGTAGATATACCGGATGAAAACTCTTGCTGATGAGTAGATAGATTAGATTAGATTATTGAAATGGTGACCATACTACAGGTAGGTATTTTAAGCCAAGTATGAATGAGAGTTGATTGTAAGATGATTGTGGCGCGATCTTGTAGTCTTGTTACTGATTAAGGCTGACATGTTCCTTAGACAGGACTGTTGTCAAATGGCTGCTTGATTTGGTCCAAAACCAGGCTCTCAAATACCTTGCCCAAGGACGGTTGGATGACGATTGGCCTGAAGTCATTCGCGTTGAACGAATTTTGGACTTTTGGAATAGGTACAACTAAGCTTGTTTTCAGAATACCTGGGAAAGTTCCTTCTTGAAGCATGAGGTTGAAAACATATGTTAATGTTAATGTTGTGCACTGCAATATTTTAACATAGATGGAGACACCTGGTCAGGCCCGGTCTCTTTTTATGGATGAATGGAGGATAGCTTCTTTTGAACGGCATCGCAATTCAATCTAAATGTGTTCAAACTCAGTTGAGTTCTTAAGTAGTAAACGGGTGAGGTCAAACTCAGTTGAGTTATGAAGTAGTAAACGGGTGAGATCAGTGCTGACTGTGTGTAAACCGATGAGAAGTACTCACCAAATAAGTTTCAAACATCTTAAGGGCGTTCAGCTTTTCTGCCGTTGTAGCTGAAACACTTTGCTAGAGCTATCGCGGTTTGATTTCAGGTTGTTCACAAAACAAAAAAACGCCTTCTATTGAGTGAGATTGTATTTTTCACTTCATCGGTGTATACAGTGTAACGCACGCTGTCTGTCTAAGACCTTGCAATGATGACGAACACGTGAAAATTCTTCATAGTCATGATGTGATTGAGATTCTTAAATCTACAATGCAGGATCCTCTCTTCAGGATAGTGAGCTGTTTCAGTTGGTTTCCGAACCATTAATACGGGACCTTGGATGTGTCGAGCTCCTTCATAGGTCCTCATTAAGACGATTTCACGAACCATAGGACGAATGAGTCAAAGAAGCCTTTTGACATCTATAATATTGTAGTGCGTGGTTCCGGTCTCTCTGCTGAGCTCTACACAGCCTCCAAATCACATCTTCTGAAGTCCGGGACGGAGCCAGGACGAACACCATTGCCATTGACTGAGCAGTTGTCAATAACGAAAGCAAGTTGAGGGTGCATCTCTTCTATTGGGAGCAAAACGTTATAAGCGAGCCCAACTACTGCGCTGGACGTAGAAGTGAGTACAAAGTCAAGCAGTACACCTCTGGAGATTCGAATTGTGTTGACTTGCTTTACCTGGTAAGATCGATCTATAACTTCTTGTTGAAATCTACTAGGATTGGCAATTAAATTGTCGGGAGCCATTCAGCATCCGGGAGGTTGAAATCTCCCAACAAGAAGAGAGATTAAGGATCTATGGGAATAGAAAACATTACTTCGTCGAAAGCATCACTAAATCCAGAGTACTGATCGGATGTTTGCTAGGAATATATACTCCGCCCATCACAACAGGGGAGTTAAAATAACTGATTAAGGTATAGACACATCCAATGTCACTATTTGAGATGGCGACACTAGAGGATCTGATTTGGGACTTCACAGCAACAAGAACTCCACCTCCACTCGTCTTATGTCTATGATATTGACATGATATTCTATGGTGTGGGTTAACGTCCGCACTATTGAATGCTACATTCATCCGCAAAGACCATTCTTATTATTAGAGCAATTTGTACATTAGAGGCAAAAGTCATTCAGATTCCACGTTAAATTGTAGGTCCCTTAGATGTCATTGGCTGTTGGACTATTCTCTCTTAGTA